>CACSLK010034050.1:2445356-2491056 GCA_902706635.1 Striga hermonthica | reverse complement strand
TGTGTCTTTGTGTGTTTTTGTCTTGTTTGTTTATCTTTGTGTCTCGTCTTTATTTTTATCGCATGAACGTACGTGATTATGTGCTTTCGCCTACACTTTTTGGTCAAGCAATGAGGACATTGCTTTGTTTTAAGTGTAGGGGGAGGGATTTCGTGATTATGCATGTTTAGGTGATATTCTCTTCGTTTTTGTGCCTTATTTTTCGTATTTGTTGTGTCGTGGACCGGTTTTATTTCAGTTTTTGTGTGTTCGTGTCATCTCTCCCACATGGAACTTGATGTTTGTTTGAGAGTCGAGATAGCCAAGTGGTGAATCGAGATTATTGATTGGTTTCACTATTAGCATTCATGTTTGATGTATTTGATGAATTTGACGGTTTCCTTTAATTGATTGATGATTCGTTGACATTGGAACTCGCATGTGGATTAACGGAATTGTTTTGTCCTTTGTTTGTTCCCGATTGGTTGTCTTGAGACATGCTTTCCTTATGTTCGATTATCGTTGTAAACGTGTTCTCTATACACTTGTGGTACGTTTCGATTGATTTGTGATGATCATGTATTGGAATTTTGATGTATCCTTGTGTGCCTCTCCCTAAAAAAAAAAGGAAAAAAAAAGAAAAAAAAGGAATAAAAAGTGAGTTCGCAAGGAAGTACGGATTAGGCTCCTCTTATTCCGAGCCATTCGTGGATTGGGATAATGAGCCCGGAAAATCGGTTTAGGAGACTCGGGAAAACCCCTCGAGGTCAAACCTAGATCATCTCGTTCGGAAACCTCGTTTGGAAAAAGAAGCTCACGAAATGAGTTCGTGGGAGTCGAAAGGATTAGGCTCCTCTTGGCTCGGTTAATCTTCTAGATAGATCGGGTCAACGAGCACGGGAAACCGGCCTAGGCGACTCGGGGACAAACCCCGAGTTTAAACCTAGGTAATAATCGTCCTAACGGATTTCATTTGGAAAAAGTGGCTCATTCAAAAAAATATATAAAAAAAAGAAAAAAAAAGGAGAAGAAAATCGGGGAGTTGGCTTATTGATCTAGTGCTTATTATTTCATGTTTTGTAGATCATCTATGGTTTTTGCACGTACATGTGAGTGAGGGAGTTTGACTCGAGCGATCATTTGTGGATTGACTTGGGACGGGTTTTTGTTTCGTTTGATTCATTATGTGGGAACCGTGTCTCGGATTGAATATTGATTTTGGGATAACCGAATGATAATGAGAGTGTCATTTTGCATGTTCGTTAATTTTGACCCGTTCGATATATCTCTTCGAGCTATTTGTTATTTTGTTTGCTTGAGGACAAGCAAAAAGCTAAGTGTGGGGGAGTTCGAGCACTTGTTTTTAGAATGTAGCAGAGCTAAAAGACTTTGGGAGATTGCTCCTGTTTCCTGGAATGACTTTCTGCTCCAATCAGCTCCTTCAAACACTGGTGGAAACAAATTTGCTCCTTATCTCAGTCTGACACATCCAACTTCAGAATCCAACTCACCACTTATCTTCTTTGGTGGATATGGAAGACTCGTAATCTTTGGATCTTTCAAAAGACACTTATCCCTGTCCATATTGTTGTGAAGTCAGCTCACTCGGATTGGCTCAACTTCTGCAAGGCTCATGATTCTTGATCTTTTGTTTTCTTTTAGTTTAGTTGTTTTATTTTGATCTTTGGGATGTAGCTAGGTCTGTTGGCAGTGGTGTAGTCCTATTGATTGCTTTTGCTTGCTGTATTTGTGAGTCTCTAGGCCATTTCTTAATGTGCCTCTAAGTTTTCAGTTTGTTGTTGTTGCTTTAGGTCTCTTGTATTGAACATTTTTTCTAGTTTTATAGCATTCTATCGTTTCGGCAAAAAAAAAAAAGCATAAATAACAAAGTCTAACAATGATCCCAACGATACAATATCTTGAATATTGACATACAAATCAGCGTGGCAATCAGAGATGCATTTCACCAAACCCACAATCTTTTTGTCTTGAAATATCACATACACTTTGCTCCAACCTTCAGTGACTCCTGCTTTCAGCCACCCCCTAAGCCTAGCAGCATATTTTCCTTTGTTATTCTGGGTTGATCTGCTTCAATACCCCAGCTGGCTAGCAGCTTCTGCTAATCATTTGTCTGTCCTTGCACCAACCAAGTCTTGTTTCCTGAGTCAATGGCACTGGCCTTAGAATACTGCTGCCCTACTCCAAAACTCTGCCTAAGATCTTGACGTGCTCCATTCTCATCCTTCACAGCCTTAGACATTTCTTTCACCTCCTCATATTCCATCTATTCTCCTTTAGCTCTCCGCACTAGGTTTCATTCATCAATTCTTTCTCCTCTGAACAACCAATTGTTCTTACTTGTCCACAACCACCATAATAAGTGTGTGGGCAGACTCACTCTATCCACATAGTTATGAACATCATCAATCTGAGATAGATCCCTCCAGTATTCCTGGAAACTCAATTGTCTATTGCTCATTTTGTACCATGAAAGCCTAGCAATTCTCAAAAAATTTTCTACCCTGTCACAGGTGAAGAATAAGTGCTTTCTAGTTTCCACTTCAGCTACACACCAGAAACATATATCCTCCACTTCCAACCCTTTTTTCTCTTCAGATCTGCTTTTGTACCAAGGTGTAATTGAACATGTACCTCCATAAAAAGTATTTCAACTTATGCTGAACAGATAAAGCCCGTAGCTTCTTCCACATCAATTTGTTGCTATAATGTGCCGAGCTAGATTCCTGCCCAACTCTGGTGCTTCTTCTTTTATAAAAATCAAATTATAAGCACTTTTCACAAAAATGCCCTTTTTTATCAGCTGCCCAGACTAGCTTGTCCTTCACACCCCAATGACTTAGATGGATACTTAGTGATGTGGTCGTTAGTAGTGGCTCGTGAGGAACCGGTTGTGATCCGGGCATCATTGACAATATGAGGGGGACCGGCTAAGCATTATGGTAGTCGGGCGGTTGGGAGTGCTCGGCGTCGCACGGTGTTCGGCGCCCCTCAAGTGCTCGGCATTGGAAGAGGTCGGGATGAAGTGTCTGCCGCGGCATCGTCCGGTATGATGAGTGCTCGGCGTAGGGTGAATGTTCGACGTGGACAAGTGCTCGGCATAAGGCCTTCAGCGAGTGCTCGGCCTTGGGAGGTGCCCGGCAGCCCTCGTGCGCTCGGCGGCCCTCGTATGCCGTCAAAGGGGCTAGAACCTGAAGATGGCTTCGGGATCAAGTTACGAAGAAGTTGGTAGCGACAAGGACTCTTGCAATTCAAGATGTTCTTGACCTAAATAAGTAGTTCATACAAGAAAGACTTCTTATCTCACTGGGACTCTCCTAATTTCTCCTATAAAAGGGAGCAGGTTCATTCATTTTACACAACACACATTCACGAGTTATCTTGTTACTCTGCCGTTTTCTCTCTAGACCATCACTGACTTGAGCGTCGGAGTGTTCGCGCCGGGACCACCCCCGGCGTGCTTTGCAGGTACCAACGATTAAGGAGACGCAACTCGGTTCGAGAGGAGCGGTCCAGCGGTTCAAGTATTTGTGGTATAACACTTAGGATTTTACAGCATCATTAAGAGTGAAGTTTTTTCTGATCAAAGCTTCATCCCAACTCTTTGTACCTGTCATAATCAAATCAGACACCCAACACAAATTTTCTCTATCCCTCTGAAACATACAATATGGTTTAAAATTTGAACTCTTTGGGATCCATGGAGAATCCCAAATTTTTACGGAATGCCCATTCCCTATTTGATATCTCAAACCTAACTTTAAAGCAACCCTCACTCCCAACCACCCCTTCCACAACCAAAAATAAGTACTCTTTTTAGTCAATTCCATCAGACTCTGATTATAAAAGTATTTACCTCTCACTACCTTACTCATAAGCATATCAGGTTTAGTTAAGACCCTCCACATATGCTTAAGAATTAAGCCTTTATTCACTACCTCAAATTCCATAAAACCTAATCCCCCATCTACTTCAGCTCTACCTAACTTCTCCCAGTTTGCCCAATAGATCCCATTCTAACCCTCCTCCCTCTGATACTACCAGATATTTGCAATTATTCTACAGAGTTCCACACATATTCCCAACTGAATTTAAAAAACAGATTGGCATAGCATTTAGTACAGACTTTATGAGAACATCCCTCCCAGCCTCACTCAGATATTTGTTCTTCCTGCTTTTTACTTTAGAAACTACACACTCAATAACAAATTTAAATGTATCCTTTTTAGATCTACCAATTACCAGTGGGAGACCCAAATATCTAGAAGATTTCACAATTTGAATACTATAAAATATGTTGTATATTGCATTCCTCAGAGTAATAGAAGTATTAATAGAGAAGAAAATATTGGACTTAGTCATATTAATGGCTTGACCAAAAGAAGAACAATATGAATTCAAAATATTCATCAAAGGCTTAGCATGATGTACACCAGCTTGACATAAAAGCAAAGAGACATCAACAAAAAATAAATAAGAAACAGTAGGGGAGTGCTTACTAATTTTTAATCCCTTAAATCCTTGAGAAATACAAGCTTGCTTAATGAGATTTGACAAGGCTTCAGAGAGGATAATAAAAAGATAGGGGGAAAGGGGATCCCCCTATCTTAAACCCCTAGAAGGACATTTCCCACCAACAAAATTGAAAGAAATAGAGGTGGAACTAATACACATTCACAACCAGCTTAAGAATTTTTCACAAAAACACATAGCCCTACAAACACTAATCAAAAAGCCCCATTTCGCTCTATCATAAGCTTTTGCCATATCCAACTTAATAGCCATAAAACACTTCTTACCCTTTCTTTTACTATTAAGAAAATGGATACATTCATTAGCAATAATAACATTACCCAATAATTGACGGTCTGGAATAAAAGCATACTGAAATTGGGAGATGCATTTATCAAGAACAACTTTGATCCTATTGGCCAACACTTTAGCAATGACTCTGTAAGTTACAGAACTCAGAGGTCTATAGCAACTACTTTCCTAGGATTTTTAATTTTTGGAATAAGAGTTATAACAGTATGATTTGTAGCCTTAGGGATAGACCCAAAATGAATAGTTTGACACTGCAGCAAAAAGATCATGACTGATAATGGACCAAAAGGATTGGAAAAATAGAGGGGAAAAGCCATCCAAACCTGGTACCTGTTAAGTATAAATTTGGTAGGCAAGGGATAACCGAGCTACCCGACTCGGGTCGATCTCGAAGGAAGGCTATTCGGAGCTTTGTCTACTAAATAATCGTCTAAATCACAAAAAGGGAAAATAAAATCCTAAACATTCTAAGCAATTGATTGGATGGTTGATTAACACTAATTGAGCACTTAAAAACGAGCAATTAATTGAAAGCAAGATCAAATCGCGAGCATTTAGCAAACTAGATCACCGAAGTCTCATGCCATAACCATAACGGGATGATAAGCAATCGACATACGGAATAAACGAGCTACGAGCATTAGATTGCTAACCCTAATCGTCTAACCGAGATCAACAAGCAATTAACGACTCTATCTACTCAAGCAAGCAATCAAGTTCAAGCATTTCCACCATCATCAATCAAATCCAATTTACTCTAATGAACATTATAAGTAAAACCGGAGCAAAACCGAAGTAAAGAGCTTTAAAACTAAATACTCAATCTCCTATTGCGTAGACGATGAAAAATGGAGTCAAAAGCTCGAAACTTGAACGAAACCGAAGTCGCCAGAAAATCTCCCGGAAAATAGCATAAGCTCCTAATCTAGAGAGCAAAAATAAAACATAAACTAATTTTCCAAAGAGGAGAAGTGAAAAAATGAGAGAATCCCCCTCAAAATGCAAAGGACAAAATATATTTATGCTCCTCACAAACACATAGTAAAAAAACCGCAGATTTAAGTAGCACACTCTCGACCACGCCGGAACATTCGCGAGTTCGCGAGTAGAACTTGCACGGGCGCATGAGCGAGCAGACACTCTCGACGTCGCGCTGAAGTCAGCGAGTCGCGGCGTGCAGCTGGCGAAGGATTCGGGAGCTCTCAACGTCGCGAAAATAGCCGCGAGCGCGCGGAATGGAGGAATTCGACTCTCGACGTCGCGGAACTCTCGACGGACCCGCGAAACGGTGAAACTGAGCTCTCGACGTCGCGGACGTGCGCGCGAGCTCGCGAGTGGACGGCTGATTGGGCTTGGCGTGAAATTGACTAAGTCTCGGAACTCTCGAAAAACGGACATGTATCGTGCGAAATGGCTCGGACTGCTCGGAAACTCGACTTCTTAGGAAAGTACTCGTCGCTCGGAAGGTGGCTCAACTCTCTCTATCTCTCCATCCATGGAATAAACTGAAATAATACCAAAAGCACGGAAAAGTACGCCAAAATATAAAATTAACAACAAAAACATAAAAACACACGATAAACGAGAAAATGGACCGGATGACACTAAAACGAACCTAAAATTGACTCGAATACACATATAAACCCATGAAAATAAGCACAAAAACATAACAAACAACTCCCCCACACTTAGCTTTTTGCTTGTCCTCAAGCAAACAAAATAACAAATAGCTCGAAGAGAGAAATCGAACGGTCCAAAATTAACGAGCATGCAAAATGAAACTCTCATTATCATCCGGTAATCCCTAAAATCAACATCCAATGCGGGACACGGACCCCACATAGCGAATTCATACGAAACAAAAACTCGTCCCGAGTCATTCCACAAATGATCACTCGAGTCAAACCCCCTCATCTACATATACGTGCAAAAACCATAAATAGTCTACTAAAAATGAAACGAGTAAGCACGAGACCAATAAACCAACTCCCCAAAACTTTTTTTAATGAGCTACTTTTTCCAAATGAGAGCCGTTAGGATGATTATTACCTAGGTTCAACCTCGGGGTTTGTCCCCGAGTCGCCTAGGCCGGTTTCCCGTGCTCATTGACTCGATCTATCTCGAAGACTAACCGAGTCAAGAGGAGCCTAATCCTTCGAACTCTCATGAACTCATTTCGTGAGCTTCTCTTTCCAAACGAGGTTTCTGGATGAGATTCCCTAGGTTTAACCTCGAGGGGTTTCCTTGAGTTTCCTAGACCGGTTTCCCGGGCTCATTATCTCAATCCACGAAGTGGCTCGGAATAAGAGGAGCCTAACCCGTACTTCCTCGCGAACTCACATTTTTTTTTTGGGAAGGGGCACACAAGGGTACATCACAATTACAATAACATGAACATCAATAATCGTCGACACATACCACAAGTGCATAGATAACACGTTTACAACGATAATCGAGCATAAAGAAAGCATGCCTCAAGACAATCAATCGAGAAAAAACAAGGGACAAAACAATTTCGTGAATTCACATGCAAATTCCAATGTCAACGAATCATCAATCAATTTAAGGAAACCATCAAATTCATCAAGTACATAAAGCGTGAATGTTAATAGTGAAACCAATCAACAACCTCAACTCGCCACTTAGCTATCTCGACTCTTGAACAAACATAGAGCATCATGCGGGAGAGTAGACACAAACACGCAAAAACTCAAACAAACCAGTCCACGACACGACAAATACGAAAGATAAGGCACAAAAACGAAGAGAACATCGCCTAAACATGCATAATCACGAAAATCCCTCTCCCACACTTAAAACATAGCAATTTCCTCATTGCTTGACCAAAAAGCATAGGAGAAGGTACATAATCATGTAAGTTCATGCGATAAAAATAAAAACGAAAAACAAAAATCAAAGAAACGAGAAGAAAAGCACACAAAAAGCAAGAAAAGAAAGAGAAAATAAGAAAAGAAAATGCGTACTCTACACGGTGGTCGTCACCACCGTGTGTCCGATAATGGTCGTCTGGATAGAATAAATGAGGTCAACCGAAGGCCATCGAGCGCGAAATGGAGTCATCCGAACGGTTTAATGTTTAAGCACTTGAAACGAGAGAGGCTATGTGTGTGTGTCTCGGAGAGATGGTAACCATGCATGCATAAACTCGACGTAGACACACGTACACGTGAAAGCATAAAAAATCGAGCCTCAAGGTCCTTGTCGATATTTGCCATGGCCCGACACAACGAACTTTGTGTATATGCAACGCATAAACGATTACCGGCGCTTGCCGAAAAAAAAATTCAACCCTACCCGACTCGGGTCGTTCTCAAAAGAAGGCTCTTCGGAGCTCGTTCACTATCTAGTCGTCAAAATCACACAACCGAAAAGTTCTTAAACATTCTACTCGCAATTTGAGGGTTTGAATTTAAACTAGGTTAATCTATGAAATGAGAGCAATTGAAAGCAATTAACTAAGCACGCAAGAAGATGAGAGAAATCAAGGGGGAAAGAGAGATTTTGGTTTGTCGGAGTCTCCATGATCAATCACACGTAAATAACCGAACATTACCATGCTAGCTAAAACCCTAGGTAGCTAAACCAAACTCTGACACAAAACGAGCAAGCATTTAACTCCTAATCACACTTAGTCAAGCATTCTCGATCTAAAGATTCAATCTTTTCCTCCAACCAACTCAAGCACAATATCAATTTTCACGAAAGCAAACAAAGATATACGAAGTAATGAGGCTTAAGACTAAGTACCCACTCTTACACGCACTTGGAAGAAGAAACGGAGTCAAAAGCTTGAAACTTTACTCGAAACAATGTCGCCGGAAATTCGCCGGAAAACTTGATTCATAAGCTCCAAACCAAAATATAAAAAAGGAAAAAAGAAAATAGAGAGGAATTCTCAACTTAAAAGTTGGGAAATGAGGGTTGTGTTCAAAAATACAAAGCAAGATGTCTTTATATAGCTACACCACAAAAAACACACTAAAGCACGCACATTTACTAAAACACTCCCGAGCTAGCCATGAAATCCGCGAGCTCGAGAGTGTGGTTTGGGCATTGGCAGCACAGGGCACGCGGGCGTGCGGGCGTGTGGGCGCGCAGCAGGGCACACTCTCGACCTCGCGGAAGTTGCGGCGAGCTCGCGGCTTGGAGTGGAGAACACTCTCGACCTCGCGGAAGTTGCGGAGAGCTCGCGGCTTGGAGTGGAGAGCACTCTCGACCTCGCAGAAGTTGCGGCGAGCTCGCGGGATGGGCGCCATTGCTTGTGTTGGGGCGCGCGCGGGCGCGGGTGTGGGCGCGGGCGTGCTGCGCTCGGGAAAGGGCTCGGTCATGACCCGTTGATGCTCGATTCGCCCTAACTTCTCGCACACATATCCGATTGACTTGAAACTTTGACCCAAGCTTCCCAAATCTCTTTCTCCTCATCTTGGAGTGCTCAAATTGATATTGCCGCGCAATTAATATATATGCTCGGAATGACTCAGAAATGGCTCGCGTGGCTCGAACATGGTTCAGACGACTCGAAAATGTCTTGGAAATGGCTCATCTTCCCAAGATCGAATAATGTGGACCTAAAAAATATCAAAAAGACAAGAAAAGTATGCCGAACTACAAAAACACAATACGAGAATAAAAATGCACGAAACATGATAAAATGGACCGGTTGACACTAAAACGAACCTAAAAACACTAAACTCAAGCACATAAAACACACGAAAATAAGCACAAAAACACAATAAACAGGTGCCTCCCGATTTCGCATCTCCATTCTTAGCTTTCTTTTTTGCCCCTTTCTTGTCCGATTTTACACTATGACCGACTCCATCGCCATCTTTCAATTTCTCACCTCTCACTCCAATTCCAAGTTTATCCTCAAAGCCATCATTAACATTCTTTCCCGACTCCAAAACATTATTTTTTTCCTACAAAACCATTGCAATTAACAAATTTAGAGTTAGAGTCAAGATGTACCTCCTTGTCGATGTCCTCCATGAATGAGCATTGGCCAACTTTGGGTGGAGCTTCCCAGACGTTGTTCATCGTGAAAGTAGCAATATCTCCATGAGCCGAGAGCGTGACTCGTCCCTCTTTGGCGTCGATAATGGTGTTGGTCGTCACCATGAAGGGTCACCCAAGCAAGATAGTGTGCTCCTTCCCTGTGTTCGGGACATCTCCAACTTCAAGGACAACGAAGTCCACCGGCACGACAATCAAACCAACCTTGACCAACAAATCTTCAATAATGCCCTTTGGCTCCCGCAAGGTACGGTCCGCCAATTGGAGGCTCATTCGAGTGGGATTAAGCCCTTGCAAACCTAATTGTTTATAGTTAGAATAAGGCATGAGGTTTATACCGGATCCCAAGTCGAGCATCCCGGTTGTAGTCTTCCCATTCCCGAATGTAATCTTCATGACAAAGGCTCCTGGGTCACATTCTTTCCAAGGTATGGTAGTCGAGGCTACCTCGGAAATCATTACCTTCTCATTATCCACGAACCTCCTCTTCTTAAATGCTAGGTCCTTAAAGAATTGAACATACGCCGGCACATTTTTGATAACGTCTAGTAGTGGGAGGTTCACGTTCACCTTCGAGAGCATGTCAAAAAGATCTTGAAATTGACGCTCCTTCTTTGTCTCTTTCAAACGGCTCAGAAATGGAACCTGTGGTCGATAAGGCGCGTCCGCTTTATGCAAAGCCTCACGGGCATCTTTCTTTGAACTCTCCTTCTCAATTCTCTCGTCAACAACGGCTTTTCCTTTCGAAACCTCTACTTTCTCCCCCGGCTCATCATCATCCTCATCAACAACAATTTCAACAACCTCATTTTCTACGGGTACTTCAACATGATTATCGACCTTCTTTCCACTTCTCAACACCGTAATAGCATTCAAGTGCTCGGGTTGGCTCGGGAGTTAGTCTTTCATCTTGCTCCTTTAGATTTCCCCGATGGAACTCCCGAGTTGCCCCATTTGAGTCTCGAGGCATTTGAGAGAGGCTTGAATCGATGGCACTCCTTTAACGGTATCGAGCAACGTGGAGATGGTTGAGGCCAACAATTGAAGATACTTCTCTAAACTTTCGATTCGAGTCTCCGAGGACTCTCCATTAGCATTCCTCTCGGGCTCGGGTGGAGGTGGAAAAGGTTGCCTCGGAATGAAGCCTCCAGGCCCTTGTGGATATTCTTGAAACTCGGGCCTCAGTTGATAGCCTTGGAATTTGGGTCTCGGTTGGAACGGTGGTTGGTTGTTCGGTTGAGCATATTGTTGAGGTTGGGAATAGGCTTGTTGTGGTGCCGGTTGGGGTGGGTAGGTGGCTTTCGGGTCCCTCTACGAAAAGTTGGGGTGGTTTCGCCACCCGGGGTTGTAGGTGTTCGAGTAAGGATCGTTTTGAACCCGGGGGGCGTACCCTTGAATAGCGTTGATGTCGTAGGGGACTCCTTCAAGATTTGGATCATAGGCCGGCACCATATAATTCGGGCACTCGTGGCTTCCGTGCCCGGCCTCTCCACAACACCCGCATACTTCGGCCATCACCACTTGGGTCGACTTTGCATCTCGTAGCTGGAGTTGTTTGAGTTTTTCTTCTAACGAGGCAAGCTTGGCAAGAACAGCATCGTTCGAGGACCCGGTTGATGGTGTATCCTCATTCATGGGGGCCCTCTTACCAACGCTCTTCCTTTGTGAATTTTCGCTCAACATCTCATATAAATTGTACATCTCCTCCTCTGTGTGGCTCCCTATGTCTCCACCGGCTGCATGATCGACCATGTATTGAAGATTTTGGTGGAGACCATCGTAGAAAAATTGGTTGAGCACACCGAGGCAAAAGTGGTGATGTGGACATTGGAGTTGATAGCCCTTGAATCGTTCCCAAACCTCGTGGAAAGTCTCACCGATGTTTTGGCTAAAGCTAGCCATTTGAGTCCGGAGGTCGGTGGTCTTTTGATGAGAGTAATACTTGCTCATGAACTTATCGTAGACGGCTTCCCACGTATCGAGCGAGCTCGGAAGCAATGTCATGAACCAAGTCTTGGCTCGGTCTTTCAAGGTGTAAGGGAAGCATCTCATCCGGAGTTGGTTCTCGGTTATGCCTTGGAGTGAGAATGTGTTAACGATTGCATAGAAGTCTCGGATGAAGTTGAGAGCATCCTCTTGGGCTAGGCCGTAGAATGATGGGAGTTGATTTAGGTGGATTGTCTCAAGGTCGTAATTTCGAGCCGCCTCCCCGAGCACGAGGCACGAGGTGTTGTCTCTAATGATAGGTCGTGCGAAGTCCCTCATGTTCGGGGGAGGTTGTGGTGGCAAGTGCTCTCCTTGTCTCCCCCATCGATTCGGTTTCGGGTTCCGGTTGTGGTTCCTCGATGTTAAGCTCAACGAAGAGATCGAACGGTTGTGTCTCCTTTACGGGTCTACCTCGTCGTCTACCTCACATAAACACCAACAACAACTATACCCGTTAACGCACCAATGTGAAACAAGGTCAAAACACAAGCAACAAAAACAAATAAACGACAAAAAGAAAGAGAAATCAAGAGAAGCACGGAAATTAACCAAGGTTCACAAAAATCAAGAGAAACACAAGAAAGAAAAAAAAAGACAATCAAATAGCAAACTAGGCGTCCTACTTGCCTTCCCCGGCAACGGCGCCATTTTTTTAAGTATAAATTTGGTGGGCAAGGGATAACCGAGCTACCCGACTCGGATCGATCTCGAAGGAAGGCTATTCGGAGCTT
This sequence comes from Striga hermonthica, assembly GCA_902706635.1. NCBI lineage: Eukaryota > Viridiplantae > Streptophyta > Magnoliopsida > Lamiales > Orobanchaceae > Striga > Striga hermonthica. The sequence goes on along the minus strand of CACSLK010034050.1, from coordinate 2,478,481 downwards.
TGTCTACTAAATGATCGTCCAAATCACAAAAAGGGAAAATAAAATCCTAAACATTCTAAGCAATTGATTGGATGGTTGATTCACACTAATTGAGCACTTAAAAACGAGTAATTAATTAAAAGCAAGATCAAATCGCGAGTATTTAGCAAACTAGATCACTGGAGTCTCATGCCATAACCATAACGGGATGATAATGAATCGACATATGGAATAAACGAGCTACGAGCATTAGATTGCTAACCCTAGTCGTCTAACCAAGATCAACAAGCAATTGACGACTCTATCTACTCAAGCAAGCAATCAAGTTCAAGCATTTCCACCATCATCAATCAAATCCAATTTACTCTAATGAACATTATAAGTAAAACCGGAGCAAAACCGAAGTAAAGAGCTTTAAAGCTAAATACTCAATCTCCCATTGCGTAGTCAATGAAAAACGGAGTCAAAAGCTCAAAACTTGAACGAAACCGAAGTCACCGGAAAATCTCCCGGAAAATAGCATAAGCTCATAATCTAGAGAGCAAAAATAAAACATAAACTAATTTCCCAAAGAGGAAAAGTGAAAAAATGAGAGAATCCCCCTCAAAATGCAAAGGACAAAATATATTTATACTCCTCATAAACACATAGTAAAAAAAACGCAGATTTAAGTAGCACACTCTCGACCACGCCGAAACATTCGCGAGTTCGCGAGTAGAACTTGCACGGGTGCATGAGCGAGCAGACACTCTCGACGTCGCGCTGAAGTCCGCGAGTCGCGGCGTGCAGCTGGCGCAGGATTCGGGAGTTCTCGACGTCGCGGAAAGAGCCGCGAGCGCGCGGAATGGAGGAATTCGACTCTCGACATCGCGGAACACTCGGCGGACGCGCGGAATGGTGAAACTGAGCTCTCGACGTCGCGGACGTGCACGCGAGCTCGCAAGTGGATGGCTGATTGGGCTTGGCGTGAAATTGACTAAGTCTCGGAACTCTCGAAAAACGGACATGTATCGTGCGAAATGGCTCGGACTGCTCGGAAACTCGACTTCTTAGGAAAGTACTCGTCGCTCGGAAGGTGGCTCAACTCTCTCTATCTCTCCATCCACAGAATAAACATGAAATAATACCAAAAGCACGGAAAAGTACGCCAAAATATAAAATTAACAACAAAAACATAAAAACACACGATAAACAAGAAAATAGACTGGATGACACTAAAACGAACATAAAATTGACTCGAACACACATATAAACAATGAAAATAAGTACAAAAACATAACAAACAGTGCCTTGTTAGAGTCCATGTCGAACACAGCTTGCTTAATCTCATCCTCTTCCACAGGTTTGCATAATTTCTGGTTTAACTCATCATTTATTGATACATGTATACCTCTAAGGATATCAATGTTAGCACATGCAACCTCATACTGATGCAAATTCTGAAAATACTTCCACGTCCTCCACTGATTCCTCTTTCATTCTGCACCTTTCACCATTTTCTTTAATCAGATTTTCCAAGCTATTTATTTGTCTTCTCTGCTTAACACATGCTTGGAAGAATTGAGTATTTCTATCTCCCTCATTCAGCCATCTGATCCTGGATTTTTGTTTCCAAAACGTCTCCTCCTCCCTATAAGCTTTATGTAGATCCTTCTTACATTGAAGCCACTCTTCCCGATCCCTCCCTGCACCTTGACTGTTTAAGCATTACAACCTTTCAGTACATTTCTCTATCACCACAACTGAATTAGATTTATGATCTTTAGCCCAATTTATCAGTCCATACTTCATATTCCTCAGCTTTCTCTGAAATGCATATAATCAAGTCCATGTACCCCTTCCATGCTTTTTGAATGCACTCCTTAAAGCCAGCCTGTTTTGCCCATATGTTTATCAAACATAAACCTTTTCTTCTCCCAAACACAGTTTATATTACTATCCAGAATTAGCATACATTGGTCAGAAGATATCAAAGGAATATGCATAACAACAGAGTTAGTGTACTTAAAGAGCCATTCAGGGGACAATAAAACTCTATCTAAATTTTCCTCTATAAAATCCTCCCCTGGTCTATTATTAGACCAAGTAAACTAATGCCCCTTAATAGTACACTCCACCACACCTAAATTACTAAAAAAGACCTAAATGCAGCAAAACTATATTCACCTCTCAGAATCCCCCAATTATTATCATCACTGCTAAGAATATCATTAAAATCCTCAGCTTGGAACCAGTATTTACCCAAAAACAAAAATTTTGAACCAAAAAATCCCACTCAACCTGCCTAATATTACAATCAGTACTAGCATAAAGAAATTTGCCCACAAGATCTCTTTATCCCCAACAAGACAAAAACAAACAATGACACAAAAATCATATTTAAAAAGATGCAAAATAGATAATTTATGAAACCATAAAGTGCAATATGACGATGTATAAAGTAAAAATACTTTAAGTTTAGTATGTTAGCATTATTGTGTTTTTTTTTTTTTGGAACATATGATGTGTTGTATGATAAAATATTATGTTGATCCGTTTTTTAGATTTATGTTGTGTTGCATTTTGACGGGAATTATGGATGTCCATTGTGGAGCGTATTTATAAAGTGCAATGTGTAGTTTTATAAAGTGCAACGTGTTGTTTTATAAATTACAACGTGTTGTTTTGTAAAGTGAAAAAATGTTTTTTTATAAAGTGAAATAATTTATAAGATCACATATAAATTAAGTGTATTCAAAAACTATTTTTTAATAGATATAATTGTACAAATAATTAATTTAAATAATTTAAATATTTTATTAATTAATATTATTATATTATTATTATTATTATATAATTGTTTATTCAAAATTGTTTTATTTATTTATATTTAATAATTTATTTATTATTTAATATATGTGTATAACAAATAAATAAAAAATAATTTTTAATTAACTTTTAATAATTACAAATTTGGCATGTGGACTTAATTGAAATATAATTAAAATTCTTAAAATTACAAGTAGGTTCTAAACTTAGTCAAATTCTCAAAAGAACATCCCAAAAGTCACAGTCACAACATGTGCCTTCAGTCGTCGCCGCTGCCCGTTTTCGTCGCCGCCGCCAGTCGCCTAGCGTGTTCCTTCTGCCTCAGCCTTCCACCATCTCGTCGGCCGCCCGTTCGCCGTCCTTAGTCCGACTCTCGTATCAGCAGGTTGGTTTTGCCGGTCACTGCGAGTTCCCTGCCGCCATTTTCGACCTTCCTCTATCTTTCTGACGTCAACTCTCTTTCGTTCAGCCACGCCGGAGGACATTTCGACGATGTGGAACGCGCTGGAGATTTATGGCGGCATACGACGGGACGACAGTGGTTTACATTGCAGTAGTCTGGTGGATGAAGATGGAGTGAGGCGGCGACGGCAACGACGGCAATGGCAGAGGCATGAAGGCAACGACCGTACGACAAGAATGGCAGCGATCGGACTGGCGAACTGCAGTGATAGCGACGATTGGACTGTAGTAAGGGTGGCGACCGGAAGAAAGTTATATGTGTGTATTTGTGTGTGCGTTGTTTGTAATATATGTGTGTCGGTGTGTGTGTGTGTGTGTGTGTGTGTGTGTGTGTGTGTGTATGTCAGTGTGTGTTTGACCAAGAGAGATAATGGGTTGAGATGTGTGATGTAATTATGGTCATGTGTCATTTAGTTATTGGGTATGGATGTATTGTTAGTTGTTATTAAAATGATAGAATAACCCTTAATGAATAAATAAATGTTGTATTTTTTATTGCCATTAGATCATCTTATCTAATGGCTAGGATGTATTCTTATTTCTTTCACAGAGATCCTTTCTCACTGGAACCCAACCGTATGTGTATATATATATATATATATATATATATATATATATATATATATATATATATATATATATATAAGAAGGGATCATGTGAAAATGGTAGATAGTGAAAAAAATAAGAATAGATCTGTACTATTGATCCCAACATATCGACGGTCATGGTCAAGTCAAATTTTATTATGTGTTAGTTAATCATTAATAGAAATTTTGTAAATAATTATAATTAGCATGGTCAAAATTTAATCACTTGATCACTAAATAGAGATAAATAAAACATTACAAACATGTGGGCCTCACCACTATCTCCATTAGTTTACCTTTTTCCTCACACGTAAACACACACTATTTACACACATATAACATGCACACTCTTACATCAACATCTTGTTGCCGACAATGGCAACTCAGCTGGTCGGCCTTTTAAGCGGCGTCGTCCGACACCATAAAAATCGCCACTGTTCGGCCACCAAATAGTCGCCGCTGAACATCACAGCGCTGCTGATTGGCCTGCAAAGCTCCATCGCCTGGCCGTCAAAGATCTGTCGCCCGTCCTTCAAAGCACTTTCACCTCAAGCGTCGTCGTTCACGCGTCGCCGATGACATCAGCCATGCATTCTCCACAGCCCGCCACCATCGTCACCAATAGCCGGTTGTCCGTCAACAACTCCACCACCACCGCTTCCAACAGCACCGTCACCACCATTTCGGTAGTCACTGATGTTCGTCCCGTTTAAAATTATTTGCATATTATGCAGTATATTTTTTTCGTGTTCAAATATAAACTAAAACTGAACCGAGCTAACCGAAGTTACACAAATAAATAAAATAATTTATTATTTATATTATATAAATATTTTTAATATTTTACATTTCCATTAATATTTTTTCGTATGATTATTGCTTGAAAATACATATTTTATATACATATAAAAAAGTATAACATATATTAGTTTTTTTTTATATATTTTTATAAATTACAGATTTAGCCAGGCTAAATTAAAATATAAGCAAAATGTCTGAAGGCCCTTCAGACTAATCTAATTTACAGATTGATGCCCTAGACATATAAGCAAATTGCTGCCATGCGTACTCTGTGTGTATCTGTCGTGCGGACCATACCGTCGCGACCAGAGCTCTGAACGACGTCGGCGTGTTCCCTGCCGGTCGTCAGGTGCAAAGACGTTCGGCCGCTGGCGTCATGCCCGCCAGCGACATCGCACTGCGGCCTCCGGTCGACGTCTCCAAATTATCCCACCTCTCCAAAATGATGGATTCATGCACGCTCATTTTGTCCTCAAAACTCAATGACTCGTCTGCAATAGCTATTCAAGACTAGGTTATTTCGTTGTTTCCTCGACAAGAACTCAAAGAGATATCATTAGCCACATTATATTCATGTCATCCATTTTGCAATTCTCCACGCAAAGAAAAACGAGAGATCAAATACAAACATCACCATCTCATTAATTTAGGAATCCTCGGGTAATGACATGTTTAAAAAATTATGAATAACCAATTCAAATAAAATTCCATATTTTCCACAAGAAAAATGGTGCCACCACTAGTCAAACATCAACTTTGCAACCAATACTAATACTTAAATTTAAATAACTTGCTCACCACATAATAATCCAAATGAGAGGCTTCGGATATACCAAAATATCAGATCATATAAATTTAATCAACCTCTTTGAGCTCACCAATAGAAAATGATAAATGCACCAAAAACACAATAAGCACAATCACGAAATATCCTTCACTCATTTTTACGACCCGTATTTATTTTCAACCAAGCTCGTTTAATTAACGCTTTGTAAAAAATAGTCCGCCTCTCCAAATGCACCATATAAAATTAAATAATTTTACAATTTCCACCAATTTAAATCCTCTAGTCTTAAAATTTAAATTAATGTCATACCTTCATCATAAGAATTCTATCTCAAATTAACTCATCATCCACGTCGTATCATCCCGGACTCGCCGAGGGCTCGAGCAGGGGCTGTCTTTGCTCACTTGGCCGCGTCGGAGGAAGCTGACAGCTTCTGAGCCTCGCTGGAGCTGATAGACCACGGTGTTGGGCCTGGTTGCGTGCATAATGAGCCGCGCTGCGATGATCTAGACGCGGGCTGTGAACTGGCCGCACGCAGGCTGCGGTCGAGCTCTTGCGCGGGCTGCGGTTGGTTCAAACGCGGGCTGCAGTCGGGCTCTCACGTGGGCTAAGACTGTGAGTGTAGCGGGCTTCGCGGGCCATAGCGGCCCGCGTGTTAATGCTTCTCTTCTTTTGGGCTCCGTGGTAGTTGGGCCGCGTAGCCACGGACACTGGGCCTACCCACAGGCTTTTCCATTGGACTTCCATGCAGACATATGGGTCTCCTTGTGCGATAGGATGACTGGACCCGCGATGGGATGTGCGAACCAGCGCCCTGTGATCTGGCAGGGTGCGCAACGGCAGTTCATCAAAAATAAGCCGCTGGAAAAAATAAATCGCCGGCTCCGGCGAACGTGACCGACCATGGGTGCGCCCCGACAAGTAGATTCTGGTGGTGTAGTTGTTCGAAGTGAGTCACTGGAAATCGCTGGGACATCGGAGAAGAAATCGAAAATTGGCCAAAATTTTTCTACTTCCAAAAAGTTTGACCAACAAAATTGATGGTCTTCCCAGTGTGATTTTCAGTTGAGATTTTAGGAGGATGAGGAGCACGAGAAGAGCTTCGCGATGATATAAAAAAATTTACGATCAGACGACTTTGGCCGGCGACGGCGGCCGGTGAAGGCGATGCACTGTTGACTTGCCTCGGCGGGAGGATTCCGGTGGTACTCTCGGGTTTCTGATAGCTCTCTTTGATTGCCGGGAAAATAGATTTAAAGATCGGATGCTGACCAAATTTCGCTAGATCCGAATGTTTGATCGACGAAACTGCAGATCTTCCCGGTGGAATTTTTGAATGAGATTTTAAGGGGAGAATCATCTCGAAAAGATCTATCCGCTGACATAAATTTTTTTACGATCGGAGCACTTTGGCCAACAGCGGTGGCATCGACCGACGGAGGTAAAAGAGATCTGGAATTCTTTTCGAAATTTTTCTTTTGGAACTCCATTTGCCACGACCAATATTTAGCTTTTTGAATGGTTCCCCCAAACGGCGCCAATGGTAGTGAAAAGGATTTTACCGGGCTCTTTCAATTCAAATGTCCTCCGTACATGCAAAGACTCAACGCCAGCTAGAGATGTCAAAACGGTCCTGGGCCCGCGGGCCAGCCCGCCCCGCCCCGCCCCGCCAAAAGAGTGGGTTGGGCTGGGATATTAGAGGCCCGCTGGGGAGCGGGCCTAAACGGGCCAACCCACGCGGGCCGCGGGCTTTGGCGGGGCGGGCTTGGCGGGCCGCTAGCTGGCCCGCCTTAACAGAAAATAAAAATTAAAAATTAAATGTAAGTAAATTGTAATTATGAATTTATGATGTATAATGTATCAATGTCAATGCTAATGTATCTTTTTCCATTTAAGTCACAATTTTTTTTTGTATAAAAAGGATAACAACTAAGTAAATAACAAAATTACAAAACAAATGAAACAAATAAACAAAAAATAGCAACACAAAAAGAAACGAGACTTATTATTTGTGAATTCAGACTCAGAGCAGTAAAGCTAGAGGTGAAAAATTAATTTAATGAAACAAAAATTAATTTTTTAATTATATTTTTTTTGTAAATGGGTGGGCCTGCCCACCGAGCACGCGGCGCATGGCGAGGGTGGGCCGGGCTGGCCATTTTGCAGCCCGTCTCGCCCCGCCAAATGGCGGGTTTTGGCGGGCTGCGGCCTGGCCCGCCCCGCCAGCCCGTTTTGACATCTCTAACGCCAGCGAAGGTCCCGGCGTCGAGCCTTGGATGCTTAAGCCAGCATTCGCTAGAGATAAAGAGTGCAATATGAGAGTATAGTTATTAATGTAGAGAGAATGAGGTTTTGGGATACTTGGACAATTTTATAGGGAAATGTACTTTAGTGCCCAAGTTGGGCTTAGTGTTTGTAGTATTTTTGGGTAGTTGGTAACCGAGTTACCCGGACTCGGTTCGTTCTCAAAGGAAAACTATTCGGACACGGATTCAAGCAACGATCGAATCACACAAGAAAATAAAATAAACATCCTAAACACTCTACTCGCAATTTGGGGTTTCTATTGAACTAAAGAGAGCAACTTTAAACTAAACGAGAGCAAGATTCAAATTATATCGCAAGCAAGTCCTCAAATTGCAAGAAAAAAGAAAAATAAAAAGAGAAATAACAAGGTACTCCTAGACCCGAGATGTAAAGAAGGCACTCATAGGTTCGGGAACATGCAACCAAGCAATAGTCACTCGTGATCAATTAAACTCTCAATCAATTCTCTCTTACGCAATCAATAACAATATCACATAATCCCTAGCCTACGAGGATGATAGCATAATCGACTCATAGATGTGCATATCTTAACCCTAGAATAACTCAATAAGTAAAGACAAGCAAGACTAACGAAATCATGAACCTTAAGCGAAGTCTTCACGTCTCTAATGCATCCACGAGAAGAAATAAGCTAAAAAGTTGTAATCTTGATGGAGAAATATTAACAATTAAAAATAGGGTCTTGGAGCCCTTAGAGAGTGAAAGAAAACTAGAGAGAGAAGAGAGCAAAAAACTAAAAAGGAAAATTTAGTAAATGAGGAATTCTCCCAAAAATACAAAGCAAGATGTCTATTTATAGCTACACCACAAACACACATTAAAAACACACACATTTAACAATTTAGCACTCGCTAGGTAGCGAACTAGTTCGCTAGGCGAATTGGTCTTGTGGTCTTGTGCACACTCGCTAGACGGCGAACGCGTTCGCTAGGCGAACGCGTTCGCTAGGTGAACTGGTCTTGTGCACACTCGCTATTCGGCGAACACGTTCGCTAGGCGAACTTGACTCTCGGATCTCGTGCACGGTAATGGCTCGACAACAGCTCGGGGTTTCTTGAAATTGCTCGTGCTCTCGGAACTTGGCTCAATTCTTCTCTTTAATCCTCCAAAATGGACCTAAAAATTTCACCAAAGACAAGAGAAAATACGCCAAAATACAAACACCAAAGAGAAAATGAAAACACACAGAATCAACTAAAATAGACCGGTTAGACAAGAAAACCAACCTAAAACCGACGCACTACACACATAAAACAAATAAAAAGAAACACAAAAGCACAATAAACAATTCCCCCACACTTAACTCTTTGTTTGTCTTCAAGCAAACAAAATAACAAGTAGCTCGAAAAGAAAATCCAACGGTCTAACATTAACGAGCATGCGAAATGAGACTCTCATTATCATCCGGTTATCCCTAAAATCATTATGCCATATGTCCTAGCTCATGTCTAGGCTTATTCTCCACTATATTTTTTTTTATCCATTAAATTTAGTCTAGTATAATATCTCATATTATCAACGGAATATTCTTGTCAGAATTTCTTTTTGAATTATACTAAATTAACCTATACTATTGGAATATGCATTAAAATTTATATTGAAATATATCCCCCCTATATATTAATACAGAATGCGCTGAGCCTACGTGGCTGTTTCTGGTGCTTCGGAATCCTATGTGGCAAAATTACATGCTTCGTTATTAGGCTTGGGTAAATTTTAATTTAATTCCAAATCAATAATAATTAGGTTCGGATTACCATAAATATGTTGATTATTTATGGTCATGTTACATGTATTAATTGTATTTTAATATCATTCCTTATTATAACTATTGAATTGTATATTTATTTAAAAGTTAATAACTTTTGTATTTTTTATCAGTTTTACATATGTAATATATCAAATTAATCTTTTTTTGATAAGCTTCGATTTAACATCCATATTGTATGTATAAAAAAAATAATTTATATTTATCTTTATAACAATAATAAAATTATTTAATATTAATTAGAAAAATAAAATTATTTATCAACTAATATATTTATATTTCAAGTAGTTATATGATATAAGTTATAAAAACTAATATAATATAACACATGTAAGTCATAAGTAACACATATCATTCTAAAATATATAGTAATATATTTTTTTTTTGTAAAAAAGTAAACTAAATTTAAAATAATTTTTTCATTAATTTTAAAATTTAAGAATAATTTTTTAACAAGCACCCGTGTAATACACGGGTATTGTACTAGTTATTGTAAAATTTTCAATTGGAATATGTCAATTTTTTTGTAGTGCGGCTAGTTTCAAGGATTTTCTTGGAATCAAGTGAGTGGAACCAGTTATACTAATATAACATTCATAAAGGAAAGTTTATTAAATAACATAGCCTACATAAACAGAAATAATCAATTGGCGTATGTATTTAGCAGGAACATAGGCATAATTTTTTTTTTTTCTACCAGGGGCTGCAAAATATGTCGTTGTTATTTGAACTGAACCGAATTGTCCTCAAACATAATTCAATTCGACTTGTAAAAGTTTCAACTTGACTTGCTTGTATATTTAAACGAGTCAAAATCAAACAACTAATCGAACTTGTCTATCAACAACCCAAGCCGAACATATTTGTGAATAATCTCGGTAAGATTATTTGGTTTTGGTCTATGCTTTAAATTTTATTAAATGACTTGAACTGAGTTAAAATTTCTAATTTTTTGTTAAACGACTTGAGCCACGATGTTTATTAAATGAGCACGAGTTCGAACTTGAAATACTCGATTAGAAAATCGAGGTAGACACGTATAAAAAGTCAGAATATGAAAAAAAATAAATTCAATAATAGTTACATGAATCACACAATAAATAATATCAAAAAGTGAACGTGGCATTTATAAAATAAAATTATACTTTATAACTAGTCGTGTTTATATGGAGATGACTTTCCTTCAACAAAAACTTGTGAGTTTTTAACTACTCTCTTATACATACGACAAGTATTTAGCTTTAATGGTTTCATTATTTTTTTCTTTACAAACGTACGAAGATAAATTTTCTCATGTACTTGATTTCTAATGGAAAAGAAATTATAATTTATTAAAAGAACTACTATAAAACAGTGTAATAGTTCTACATTCTTGTTATATGACATGTCATTTAAAATACATATGTTATTTCATTGAATTTGTCAAAAAATTAAATGAGATATAGTAGTAAATCATATAATCAACTATTATTTATTTAAAAATTCAGTGAATATATAAACTTGATTGTGAAATCTATGAATTCATTTACATACTAAGTATTCTAATGAAAGTCTAATAACACAATAAAACATTGTCACAAATAAAATTATGCAAATAAAATCTATTTAATCACATAGTGTAAAATAAACACAAAAATGACATAAAAGGAACATAATAATCTAAAAGGAAAAGTGAAAAAAAAAAACTTAAAATCATGTTACAATATACTAATATACTATTCAATGATTTAATGTAAAACAAATTCAATTTATTTGGATCAAAAAAAAAAAAATAGATTAATACTAGACTCATCTAATATAACATGAGCTAAAATATTTTTTTATCCATATTAAATTAACAAGGCCAAAAAATTAAGATTTGGCTTGGGCCTCCACCCCAATCTTTGGGGTGGCTCCGTCTATTTAGAATCATTTTTTTTTAACACCACCTCGGGAGGGGAGGGATTAAAGTCGAATTTTCAACCTGTATATATTAAAAAGCCATAAATAGACTAAAAAGTTACAAATCTATATGTCAATGTCTTAAAAACAACAGTCCAAATAAACGAGAACAAAAATAAACGAGAAAAAGAAAGAGACAACAACTATTTATAATTAGCCCCCATTAATTGTGCGAGTTTCTTATCATTAGACTAGTTGTGAGCCCAGTATCACACATGGTGGGTCTTTGAACCGTGATACAATTTGCTTCTTTTTCGACAACAAATAATGTTGACGGTGACCAAAGGTCAAAGCCAATCAACTCGGACAACTAATTTTACTTTTCCTGTTTGCTCGTGATTCGTGAACAATTTACATTAGATCTCACTACAAAAAATTCTACCTCGGCTTGTTTTCGGTTTTGGATTTTTTTTTTTTTTTTTTTATATATACACGTGTTTCACAACTTAAAACACTAATATGTGGAACTTAATGTTATAATTGAGTGTAAATTGTAATTAAAAAAAGCCAAAATACTTTCTTGATTTGTGTGTCATTATATGGTATTTTTCAAACTCATTCTTCTCCTCGTGCCATGTGATGGAAATTTGTTAATAGCCAACTTGAGCTTAATAAATAAGCAATTGGCACTCCCAATCTCACTATAAAGCTGTGTGTTCGGGCAGAAAGAAATACGCACATAAAAAGAAGAGAAAAAGAGAGGAAAGAAAGGAAAAGAGAAAGGTAAGAAAAATAGATATATGTCCAAATATTGGATATAAAAATAGCAAAAGAAAATAAACAAGTGATGTTTTTTATTTGTTTTATGATATTCCTTTTATTTTTAAGTGTTCAATTCTCGACTCCGTTCTAATTCGCCGGGGCTCGTAAATCTGGTGTGCTACTGATTTAGAGACGTTTGTCGTTGTATCTTTGGGGAAGTTACGCCTAAACCGTTAGATGCCACACGGGGCGTATTCTTCTTGCGGAAAGATTTTAGTCGGAAAGAGTTTTACTCGCCTCGGCTAAAATCTTTCCGTTTTTCAGTTGTAATTTTATTTTTTCAGATCTATTGTAATTTTCTTTTTGTAGATTATCTGTAAGAACTGAAAATTACATATCAGTTCGTAAGATTCCCGTGTATTATACCAAAAATTACACTAAGTATATCTAACAATCGCAAGAAGAATATTTCGTCATCCTACTGAACTGATGGCATCCACCGGAGCAGGTTCCAACTCTAAGCAACCGATCAATCATGTACCTGTTGTCCATGTTCATACAGCTGAAAAGCCCAAAAAATTCAACGGGCTTGCCTTTAAGAAGGTTGAGCCAAGGAAAGGTATATCGAGTGCCCTTGTGGCTGAACACGGCCATGTGTCGGGTGAAATGACCGATTTTGATATGTCGGTTGTGGTGTTTGAAGCCAATTTGGTGGATAACCCAAGGGAGTGGTTCATCGATACTGGTGCCACTAGGCATGTGTGTTCTGACATGGAGGTGTTCTCTGAATACACTCTTGCAATGAGTCGGAAACTTCACATGGGAAACTCCTCCACGTCTGATGTGGCTGGAGTGGGCACTGTGGTGCTGAAGCTCACTTCTAGAAGGGAGTTGAAGCTGAAGGATGTTCTGCATGTCCCAGACATCCGCAAGAATTTGGTCTCCGGATCACTTCTTGTTGAGCATGGATTTAGGCTGGTGTTTGAAGCTAAGAAGTTTATTCTTATCAAGAACGGAATATTCCTTGGTCGTGGTTATCGACAAGGGATTGTTCAAAATGAATGTAATGGTTGTAAGCAGTGTAACCGTTGATAATAAAAAGCCTATTTCTGTTTATACCGTTGAGTGCTCTGATTTATGGCATATTAAATTGGGACATGTAAATCTAAATGCAATTAAACGGTTGATGAAATTAGAATTAATTTCTAATTCTAAAGTTGAGACAAATACAAAATGTGAAATTTGTATTGAAGCAAAAATGACTAAGTTACCTTTCCACTCGGTGGAAAGGAGTACTGAACCATTAGGCTTGATCCATACTGATGTATGATATGAAAAGTGAGCAAACAAGAACCAGTAAAAAGTATTCTGTAACTTTTATCGATGATTGCACAAAGTTTTGCTACTTATATTTGTCAAGAACCAAAGATGAGGCTGTGAAAGAATTTAAGATATATAAGACCGAAGTTGAAAATCAACTCGGCAGAAAGATTAAAATAATCCGAAGTGATAGGGGTGGGAAGTATGTGTCTCTTTTTGAACAAATATGTTCTGAATATGGCATAATTCATCAAACGACGGCCCCTTATTCTCTACAGTCGAACGGTGTTGCAGAACGTAAAAATCGTACGTTAATAGAAATGATGAATGCCATGTTGATAAATTCAGGACTACCCCAAAACATGTGGGGGGAAGCTGTTTTGACAGCAAATCATATCTTCAATAAAATATCACCTAAAGGGAAAGATGAGACTCCTTACGAAATGTGGAAAAATCATAAGCCGTCTTATAAATACCTGAAAGTGTGGGGGTGTTTGGCTAAGGTTTCAGTACCTGAACCTAAGCAAATGAGAATCGGGCCAAAGACGATCGATTGTGTATTTATTGGATATGCGTACAATAGTACAGCGTATAGATTTCTGGTTCATAAATCAGAAAATCCAGAGGTATTGGTTGGTACCACAATTGAGTCAAGGAATGCTATATTCTTTGAGAATGTTTTTCCTGTGAAGGAAAGGGCAGAATCTAGTTCTAATAAAAGAACATATAAAACTTCTAGTGGTTCTGTACCAGAGGGTACTGATGAAGAACCGAGACGTAGTATAAGGGTAAAAACAGTAAAAACGTTTGGACCTGATTTTATTACGTACATGTTGGACGATGAACCGAGTTCCATTAAGGAAGCTCTGTCTAGCCCAGACGGACCACTCTGAGAAGAAGCTGTAAATAGCGAAATTGAGTCCATTATGCAGAACCATACTTGGGAGTTGGTTGATCTCCCTGATGGTTGTAAACCTTTAGAATGTAAGTGGATCCTAAAGAAGAAATATAAAGCTGATGGATCGATTGATAAGTTTAAAGCACGATTGGTGGTCAAAAGCTTTAAAAAAAGAAGGGTATGATTTCTTTGGTACCTATTCACCTGTTACACGTTTAGCGTCGATAAGAGTGCTTCTCTTGATTGCTGCTTTGCACAATCTTGAGATTCACCAAATGGATGTCAAGACGGCATTTTTGAATGGTTAATTGGAAGAAAAAATATACATGGAACAACCTGAAGGGTTTGTTGCACCTGGAAAAGAGAGAAAAGTGTGTAGATTGATCAAATCCTTGTATGGACTGAAACAAGCTCCGAAAAAATAGCATTTGAAATTTGATGACGTGATGTTATCACATGATTTCAAAATCAACGAATGTGACAAATGTGTTTATGTCAAGGGTACATCAAATACATTTGTAATTGTATGTCTATATGTAGACGATATGTTGATCATGGGGAGTAGCCATGAAGTGATCATGGATACAAAAAGAATGTTGAAAAGAAATTTCGACATGAAAGATATGGGTTTGGTTGATGTTATTCTTGGAATAAGGATTATCAGAACCCAAGATAAAATTGTCTTGTCACAATCTCATTATGTAGAGAAAGTGCTCAAGAAATTTGATACCTATGACGGTGCACAGTCTAGGTATATGTGTAAGACACCCCTTGATCTTAGTATAAATCTGGTGGTCAATAAAGGTCAACCAGTGGCTCAGTTGGAATATTCACGGATAATAGGGAGTCTGATTTACTTGACAAATTGTACACAACTAGACTTGGCCTATCCGGTGAATATGTTGAGCATATTTACGAGTAATCCCAGTCATGAGCACTGGAATGCTTTGAAAATGGTACTTAAGTACTTGAGGTACACCCTTGAATATGAGTTAAAATACTCGATATATCCTGCCGTACTTGAAGGGTACTGTGATGCAAGCTGGATATCATATTCGAGAGATTCTCGCTCCACTAGCGGATATGTTTTCTGTATTGGAGGAGGTGCAGTTTCGTGGAAATCCACAAAACAAACGTGTATAGCTCGGTCAACGATGGAATCGGAGTTCATCGCTTTAGATAAAGCTGGTAAAGCCGAGTGGCTTAAAAAAAAGTTATCCAATATTCCATGTTGGGATAAGACTTTGCCGCCTGTGATGATTCACTGTGATAGCCAAGCTGCTATAGGTAGGGCGCAAAGCAATTTGTATAACGATAGTCTAGACATATTCGTCGTAGACATAATACCGTACGCCAATTGATCACAAATGGTATTATTTCCATTGACTATGTGAAGTCTAAGGAAAATTTGGCTGATCCTTTGACGAAATGATTGAATAGAGATCAATTGGGAGTTTTGCTAGAGGGAATGGGCTTAAAAATCTACAATGTAAAGAATGATCATAGTGGTAACCCTACCATACTGAGAGGAGATCCCACGAACTTGGTTCAAAGGGAAAACTAAGCTATGAAAATTCAGTTGAGCACTTGGAACATATGAATGTCCAAAGCTATTCCCTAGAGCACTCCAAGTGCAAGATTACATGTTGATTGTGGTGAGTGTAAGTCATATAGCTGTTTAATGGATCCCTAATCTTGTAAAGGTAGAGTATTACATGATACTCTTGATAGGGAGGTCACCTATATAAGTGTGAAGTGTGGGCCGCTTCAAATGTAAACACTTATGAATCAATTGTGTTGTCCATGGCCAAAACTGACACAACGATAGAACGGAATGGAGTTAAGACTCTATTGTGTGAATATCATTGTCTTGGTGTACACTATGGAGGAATAGTTCAAGGCATTATGTCCACTAGGCCGCCAGTGCATCTGATGATGTTTACTAAGAAAGGTTCAAAGCCAAAAGCTACATTTTCTGATGCGATAAAGTTTTGTGAGGATTGAGCACAAGAGTTTGCAGACATGCATATATTCAATTTCCACTCATGTGGGAGATTGTTATAATTGAGTGCAAATTGTAATTAAAAAAAATCAAAATACTTTCTTGATTTGTCTGCCATTAGATGGCATTTTCAAACCCATTCTTCTCCTCGTGCTATGTGATGGAAATTTGTTGTCAATGGCCAACTTGAGCTTAATAAATAAGCAATTGGCACTCCCAATCTCACTATAAATATGTGTGTTCGGGCAGAAAGAAATACGCACAGAAAAAGAAGAGAAAAAGAGAGGAAAGAAAGGAAAAGATAAAGGAAAGAAAAATAAATATATGTCCCAATATTGGATATAAAAATAGCACAAGGAAAGAAACAAGTGATGTTTTTTTTATTTGTTTTATGATATTCCTTTTATTTTTAAGTGCTCAATTCTCGACTCCGTTCTAGTTCGTCGGAGCTCGTAAATCTGGTGTGCTACAGATTTAGAGACGTTTGTCGTTGTATCTTTGGGTAAGTTACGCCTAAACCATTAGCTGTCACACGGGGCGTATTCTTCTTGCGGAAAGAGTTTTACTCGCCTCGGCTAAAATCTTTCCGTTTTTCAGTTGTAATTTTATTTTTTCAGATCTATTGTAATTTTCTATTTTTAAATTATTTGTAAGAACTGAAAATTACATATCAATTCTTAGGATTCCCGTGTATTATACCAAATTTTACACTAAGTATATCTAACACTTAATTCCAACTATTATTTCAATGTTACAACTTCTCTATATTACAAAACTTTAACCTCAATAAAAATATTGGTTGAAATGAGTTTTTTATTTTTCAAAGAATTAATAAAACCAATTGAATTTTGAGAATTAAGTTGGAATTATAGCTCATGGAACTGATTCCGACGGATGTTGCATATTTCAACATGAATCGCTATAAAATGTTGAGAAAATCGTTGTTCGAATCTTCAAATTACAACTTAAATTACATGAAAAAATTAATTTTAACGGAATATTTAATGTATATATTACATGTTATAATTTATGTTTTTATTTGTTCTCTATTTTATATTTTTCCCTCACTAACAAATGCTCTATCATCCAAGCTTGTGGGGGCAAAATTTTAAATATGGTTCACTATGTTGCCAATTTTCCTACAAAGTTTCATCGTATAAGGCGTCATCAAGAAACAGTCCGCTAAGTTGTCACTTTAATCAAAATACATACAAAAACCAAAATAGTGTACTAAAATTGATCGTTATTTTTAGTACCTTATTTTGGCTATTGTACGAGTTTTGAATAAAAGTGGCAACTTAGTGGATCATTATTGATGACGCCATATATGATGGACATTTTTCAGAAAATGACCAACACAGTGAACTAAAATTAAAATATAGTCAAACATGTGGTTATGGTGTTAATAAGAATAATAAAATAATTGATGTATGCACTAAAACACTGAAGAACTAAGGGTATGCTTGTTTATAACATAATTAGTACAACACCCGTGTATTACACGGGTGCTTGCTAATTTTTTTTTTAAAATTTAAAATTAATGAGAAAAAATAGTTTGAAAATTTAAATACCTTTTATAAGAATACATATATTATTATATATTTATTATGACACTTTTTATTTGTGCAACTTACTTGTGTTATATTATACTTTTTTTTTAACTTACAATATATAACTACATTACATATAAATATATCAATTGAGAAATAATTTTATTTTTCTAATGAATTTTAATAAATATTATTATTTTTTATTATTATAAAGATAATATAATTTATTTATTTCATATATACAATATGGATGTCAAACCGAATATCATCAAAAGATGATTAATTTGATATATTATATATGTAAAACCGATAAAAAATACAAAAGTTATCAACTTTTAAAATAAAATTATAATTTAATAGCTTATTGAAGGAAACAAATCAAAATTCAGGGATATATTAGTCACTTAGTGCCTCACTATGTAAAATTACAAAGAATTAAAGGGTTATATTAATAAAAGTGATATTAAATACCTAAGTTATCTAAATAATATTTATGGAATAACTGAACCTAGATTATTAATTATTAATATATCAATATTATTTATCCAAACCTAATTACGAAGCATGATTCTTTGCCAAATAGAATTCCGAAGCACCAGAAGCAGCCACGTAGGCTCAGCGCATTCGGGAATTATATATAGGGAGGATTTACTCACATTTTATTCATACTTAAAATTTAACCCAACTTCAACTCAACTTCACTATTCTTAATATCCACATCATTAAATAATAGAAACCTATCATTTTTACACATCACATAAATTTTAATTCACAATTCATCTATTCACATAATTTTAACTACTTATTAGTTCTAATAATTTATCTCCTACTTTTACATCAAATCAGTTTTAATTATTTTATTTTAAATATTATTTAAATATATTCTTGAAATTTTACTAACAACTAATCATACCACTTTTTCAAAATTTAATCTAGTTAACTAAAATAACCTATTTTGAATGAATTATTTCATAAACAAGCACGCCATAATATATATTTTTGTTGTAGTTGTACCAATAATAATAATAATAATAATAATAATAATAATAATAATAATAATAATAATAATAATAATAATAATAATAATAATAATAATAATAATAATAATAATGTATGAATATAGCTCACAAGAGTATGGACTTTTGGTGTTCCCTTTTGAATAGCACATGTCTGTCTATTCTTGGTCAAGAAACCCACTTGTTTTTGCATTTTATCTTCCCACTTATACAAAGTATTAACATTGATCATATAGTCTCATAATTCTAGTCCACATTACACGAAAGAAATCAGTCCTAATTTATAAACTTTTGATCACAGCATGGTATATACATTTGAGAATTTATTTAAAATGTTCATGTATATATGTGACAATTTATTTAAATTAGGTCTATCAAAAGTTCATAAATTAACTTAGGCACTTAAGAGCCCAAATTGTAAAATCAAAATATTGTCAACAAAATTACACATGGACCTACCCCACCAACCTTATCACCAGACGAGCGCCGGCTAAATTTGGGAACGAACACCCCCATAAAAATGTATTTTATAACTTGTCTGGGCCAGAAGGTTAAGAATTCAATGCAATATTATTTTAAAAAAAATTACAATCAACTTAAAAATATTTTTTTTTTAGTTTATTTACGAAATTTTCTCTACACTCTACATAATTAGCCCACTTGTGTTGAAATATCCAACAAGCACAGTTTTGTTCACCGGCAAAATCAAAACGAAACTCTACCAAACCCAAGATTCAAAGTTACTAATTAATAAATAACACTGCCTATTTAAATCCCCCAACTCATGCACTTGTACTCACCAACACATCACATGCAAAAAAAAAAAAACAAAACCCTAATTTTGCACCAATAGCCAACCAACAAAACAACATGGAAACACAAGTGATCTACTCCTCACTCGCCCTCCTCCTCCTATTCCTACTAACCCTACTCCTCTCGGCCCGCCGACGTTCCCGGCCTGGCCCGAACCTCCCCCCGAGCCCCCCCGGCTCCCTCCCCCTCATCGGCCACGTCCACCTCCTCAAAACCCTCGTCCACCGCACCCTCCACGACCTCGCCCGAGACGTGGGCCCCATTTTCACCCTCCGCTTCGGCCGCCGCCCTGTCGTCGTCGTCTCCTCCGCCGCCCTGGCGGCCGAGTGCTTCGACCGCCACGACCTCATCCTCGCAACCCGGCCCGAGGCCTCCGTCGACCGCAACTCACTCGGCTTCGGGCCAACCACCGTCATCGGAGCCCCGTACGGGCCCCACTGGCGAGGCCTGCGAAGGCTCTGCGACCTTGAAGTGTTCGGCACGACCCGACTTGCGTCGTTCTTCCCGACGCGGGCCGACGAGCGCGACCGTATGGTCTCGGGCCTTTACCGCCGGGCCGTCGGGACAGGCCGGGCGGCCGAGGTCGACGTGGAGGCCGTGATCGTGGAGTTGACTTTCAACAACATAATGAGGATGGTGGCCGGGAAGAGGTACTACGGGGAGGAGGCGGAGGATGACGAGGAGGCCAAGACGTTCCGGGATTTGACAAAGGAGGCCCTCGAGTTGACCAGTGCGGCCAACCCGGGAGAGATTTTCCCCATCCTGAACTGGCTCGGTTTGAATGGGCTCGAGAGGAAGTTGGCGAGTCATGCCCGCAAAACGGACGACTTCATGCGCGGTTTGCTCGACCAACACAGGCGGGCACGTGGAGGAGATACGATGGTCGACCGTCTGCTAGCGATGCAGGAAAAGGAGCCCGATTACTACACGGACGAACTTATTACTGGCCTCATAGTTGTGAGTCTATGCCAACAAAAAAAAAAATATATAAACTGATTTTTGAAATCTTTTTACCATACTCTTATATATATTACTAAATGAGATTGTTTTTTGCAGGCGCTGATAATTGCGGGGACGGATGCATCCGTAGTAACAACCGAATGGGTCATGACCCTTCTACTGAACAACCCGGAAGTAATGGAGAAGGTCAGGCAAGAGCTCGACACCCACGTGGGCTCTGACCGAATGGTCGAAGAACACGACCTCCCCAATCTCCGCTATCTGCACTACGTAGTCATGGAGACTCTGAGGCTGTACCCTTCCGTCCCGATGCTGGTCCCGCACGCCCCGTCTCGGGACTGCGAAATCGGGGGTTACACTGTTCCCAAGGGCACTATGGTTTTGGTCAACGCATGGTCAATCCACAGGGACCCCGCCACGTGGGACGACCCGTTGGCCTTCAAGCCCGAAAGATTTGAGAAATTGGAGGTGGAGAATCACAAGCTTTTGCCGTTTGGGATGGGGAGGAGGGCCTGCCCGGGGGCAGGACTGGCGCAAAAGTTCGTGGGATTGGCCGTCGGGTCGTTAATCCAGTGCTTCGAGTGGGAGAGGCCCGGCCCGGAGAAAATCGACATGGCGGAAGGTTCCGGAACAACTCTGCCTAAGGCCGAGCCGCTCGTGGCCGTTTGCAAGCCGAGGAGCGACATGGAGAAGGTCTTGAAACGCATTTCCTACAGTAGTATATGAATAATTCTACACTCTGATGCAGTGTCAATTATGCGTACACGTGTTCCATTCATAAAGTTTGAAAAAAAAAAAACGTGCAGGATTTCGTTTGTGAAAGAAAAAAATAAATAAATTGGCAATGATGTTACGTATCGGGTGGTCCCGATCGAGTTGTGATTTATCTTGTTCTACTCGTGCTCTGTTCAATGTTGGAAGGTGTGTTTTGCGTTTATAATTTCATATTCGTTCGTGCTATGTTGAATATATGTCTACATAAGTTTCCACACATGCGTGCTTCGACTGGTCTTTGTGCCAAAGGTAAAAGTGTGAGTCATTCAGCATAACATTTCGTGGTTTTTGGGTTGGAAAAATGTGATAGTTATGCGATAGTTACGCCAAACCATTCATATTGTCTTGAAAAAGAGAAAAAAACTTTTTTAGTGAGTGTAAAAGATGACCGTCGTCACCAACAGGGGATTGACTCAAGTGGTAAGCAGCTTGATGTCGCTTAAGCAAGGTCTTGAGTTCGAGTCTTTGTAGATGCAGAAAACTTTTGTTGGGAGACTCACCGACCACTGTCAGGAGTGCGACCCGGGTCGAACAACGGATTACTCGGGATATAGTTTCGAATACTGTAGCTGACTACCAAAAAAAAAAAGATGACCGTCGTCCATATAAATTTCCATATATGATAATCTTGATAATGATCTATATTTTTTTTTTTTTTACAAAGAAGGAGGCCGAAAGCCTAAAACTAGATTATTAATGATCTATATTTTCAACAAACAACAATTTTCCTTGTTTTGACAAAGGCGGATGCTACGATCTCGTTACGTAACAATTCTATTACGGAACAATTTCGTGGGAGTTTATAATTGTTGGGGATAGATGATCTAACGGTTACAAACTACGACGGAATGATTCCGTAACGGAACCGTATCACTTCCCTTTTTGACATATTTTTTTTTTTCGGTACAACGAAGGAGGCCAGAGGCCTAAATAACTAGGCTAACACTCAACGCGGGTAGGATACCCTGATAGAGTCATGATCAAGCCAAGCTCCTAACCCCGGAGGAGGTGTTGAGAGATTGTGTAGTCCCAACGGGTATGAGGGTGCGCGTCCCGCCAAGTAGTCCGCTGCATAATTTGCCTCTCGATGTACATGTTGAATTCGAACTTGCCAATCCCTCTGCACCAACTCTCTAATAGCACGGACTATAGCGTCATGGACTCCGAAGCTCTGACCAACACCCTTGATCATTTTGATCACACACTGGCTATCCACCTCCGCTACGACCTGACGGAATCCTCGATCCCAAGCCAGCTGTAACCCCTGTAAGATGCCCCATAGCTCAGCACCCGTAATGGTGTTGACGCCGATGTTCATAATAAATCTCTCTATCCATTTTCCTTGTGGGTCTCGAAGTAGACCACCCGCTCCACTTAGGCCAGTGGAGCCATTAAAGGTCCCATCTGTATTGACCTTTATCCAGTGTCGGGTGGTTCCCAGTGAATCATACGAACCACGTACCTATCTGCGCCAACCCGTTTATATGCTTCACACGCTCTAGCATACGACTCCACGTTGGAGTGGATCTCCTGCCGCTTGCTTTCACCGGATAGCACGTGGGAATTAAAAATATTGTCATTTCTCCACAACCACGATTTACACACGGTAAAGGCGAAGAGGCTACACCAGTCTTCATACGGGCCAATGTGAAATAACGAGAGGTTACTAAGAAGCCATGAATGTAGGGGCTGGACAAAGAAACCGACCCTCTCACCTGCTGGAATCAATTGGCGCCAAAGGTTCCTCGTGCCCGGGCAGTCTCGCAAAACGTGTAAAACTGACTCCTCCGCACCACATACCTCGCAATTTGCCGAACTTGAGATATGTCGCCTAACTCTTTCCAGATTTGTGAGCAAGCGATTCTTAGCCACTAACCATAAAAAAGTGCGCACCCTCTGCGGTGCCGGTGTGCGCCACACCACCTTCCAGAGCAAGCAGTCCGGGTCATTCGCTGGTGGTTCAATGGCCCGGTATGCCGTTCTCGTAGAAAAGTTCCCATCGTGTGATGGACCCCACAAGATCCGGTCCTCTCCAGCTGTAGCTTTCGGAGGAAGAGAGGCCGCAATGCGCAGGATAATGGTCGACGGCAGCAATCCATGGAAGGCATCCCAATTCCAGTCACCATGCTCGTCAACAAACTTCGCTACCGTGGAATAGAGGCTTGACTCATCTGGACTTCTTTATGGCGTAATTTATGAGCGGGCCAGCCGTGCCTAGCCAAGGGTCGACCCAAAAGCGAACCAAGTTGCCATTACCGATACTCCAACGAGCTTGCTTCAGGATATCCGGCCATACTTTACCTATAGCTTTAATTAGGCCTGACCCGCTCTTGCATCGAGGAGAGCTCATGCCCTGCGATAGAGTGATGCCGTATTTAGCTATTAGAACTCTTGCCCATAACGAGTCGCGTTTCGTTAGGAGTCCCCATCCCAATTTCATCAATAGGGCGTGGTTCATGCGCCGCAAATCTTTTATACCTAATCCTCCCTCGTCTTTGGGCTTGCACACTTCCCGCCATGCCACCAAGTGGATTTTCCGCCCCTCGTTAGAGCCGCCCCAAACGAATGACCGACTACGACGCTCCAGCCCTTCCGTAAGAGAGCTCGGCAAAAGAGTAGATTGCATGGTATAATTTGGTAACGAGTTCAGAACGGATTGGGTGAGGGTCACCCGTCCTGCGAGGGAGAGCGTTCGCATCCGCCACCCGGCTAAGCGAGCCTCCATCCTATCCACTATGTGCGAGTAGGTGGCTGAGTTTGTCCGCCCATGGATTATAAGAACTCCGAGGTACTTACCCATATTATCCGTCCATTTGAAGTCAAGAGAATCCGCCAATCGATGTTGGTCGTCCAAAGCAACATTCTTTGAGAAGAAGACTTGGGTCTTGGCCGTGCTAAGCTTCAGGCCCGAGATGTGGCAAAAGAAATCAAGGATGTGCTTAAGGACACTTGCTTGCTCCTCCGAGGCCTCAACAAAAAGAAGCAGGTCGTCGGCGAACATTAAAAAAGGGACGGACACGGCTCCCCTCCCAACGGATATCGACTTCCAGGCTTTCTCCTCGACCGCTTTGTTAATGATCTGAGCCAGTCTTTCCATGCACAGCACAAAGAGGTAGGGAGAGATGGGGTCTCCCTGTCTAACCCCGCGAGAGGGTTGAAACTCCTCTCCGGTAAACTAATAAACTGTAAGCAGATTTTTTTCTAGTTCAAATTTGGGGAAATTTTTAAATATAACACCTAAATGAAAATAAAAAATAAGAGCAAAACTACTATATAAGCCAATTCAATTATTTAATTTGGTATGTCTTGTAACAAATATATTCTTGCGTACTGAAAGATCAAGCCTTACAAGAAATTAGGTAATTTCTTGCCTAACAAAATGCATGGCACTTTCACGAAATTACACTTTGAAAAAAACTACCTGAATATGAATACTATTGAAATTACAAAAAAAAAATGCTCTCTCTCTCTCTCTCTCTCTCTCTCTCTCTCTCTCTCTCTCTCTCTCTCTCTCTCTATAGAATCTTTACCCTCTTCCTCCTTTCTTTTCACCCTATTTTCTCCGGCCTCCTCCCCCGCCTAGCCGCCGTAGGCGGCGGTTCGCCGTGACCTCCAGGCCTGCCTTTGTCTTTCCTCCCTTGGTTTTCCCGTTTCCAATCCCATGAGTCCTTCCTCTCCCTCAGCGCCGGTGTCCTCGACTGTTACCCACCTAGCTCCGGCCAGTCTCACCTCGCAGGACTTGGACGTTCTCTTTTCTTAGCAGGATTTTGAGAGAGCTTTCTTGACCTTTTCAGTAGACAGATACCCAGCTGCCACCTTGGAAGAAGGGGAACTCCCCGCCTCGGCTCCCTCAGCGGCCATGCTACTTAGTAGCTTACCCGCCGCCGGCTCTGCTGCCTTCCGCCCCGACCAAGAGATGACTGTCCTAACCTCAGCAGGTCCTTGCTTGCAATCACCGGACAGGTTTCTTCGGCCTCTCCTCAGCTAGTTGAAAGCTCACCAGAGACTCTAGGCCCGATTTCTGGTAGTGTTCTCGTCGCCGACCGTGGAGCATCTCGGGAGCTTCTGAGGTCTCAGACGGAGCTACTTATGATTGATGGAGCTCGTGCTACCTCCCCAGTACGTTTTGGTTCCGTGTCGCTGGAGATTTGCTCGGAGCTTATCCCATCGGTCAACCCTACCTCTCTGACCAATCCTCTAGCTACTGATGGCGGGCCCTCATCAAACCCCAGCCCTCAGCTCCCAATGCCCAACCTTTTTAGGCACACTCTCCCAGCCCAGCCTCAGCTCTCATCCTTCATCCCAATAGCCATCCAACCCAGCCCACACAATGCCCATTTTGACCCACTCACATTTAACCTAACCCCTTTACTCAAACCAGATAACCACATGCCCTACCCCATGCCATTTGCACACCCACATCTCCATGCTGCAGCGTCAACCCCGGCTGGCACCTCAGCCACCTTGCTGTCGTCCGCTGCCTCTGCCCCACCTCCGGCAATGACCTCAGCGCCGGCACCGGTGTCGGCCACCCCTAGGTCACCAGAATCTCCACCAGAATTTTGAACGGATTGCTAGGCCGCGTCCCCTTCTCCGACAGGGTCATCTTACCGGCGGCCGACATATCCGGTCAACTCCCCATTGTTGCCAAGATCGGACTGTCCCTGATGGGAAATCTTTTGGGCTCCTCCTTTCCGACTTCTTCGCTGGCATCTCCGGCCTTTCCTTCCATCGGTCCCCGATCATTTCGGGACGCGATCTCAGGTAATCTCGCCGACAAGTCGGGCCACCAGAGACTATCACTTGAGGCTTTCTAGGACTAGAAACAGGGGGCTATCATGCACTCTGAGGAGGGTTGGTTCACGGTCAGTATTCCTGAGTCCATTATTTCTTCCTTATTTGGATTGTACGATAATGCCCTTATTTTGAAGTTTTCCTTCTCTATCCCCTCCCTCCGAGACTTATTTGTTGAATTAGGGAAGATGGATTTTATGGGTAGACTTAGTCCTAAATATTTAAATTTCAACCATTACCTATTGTTCTTTGAGTTGAAAGAG
Source organism: Striga hermonthica (assembly GCA_902706635.1). Taxonomy (NCBI): domain Eukaryota; kingdom Viridiplantae; phylum Streptophyta; class Magnoliopsida; order Lamiales; family Orobanchaceae; genus Striga; species Striga hermonthica. Next base: position 2,451,927 of record CACSLK010034050.1, on the reverse strand, counting down.
GACTATAATGCGGCTTGGATCAAGACATATGTGAATGTCTATGGGTGCTCGAGTCGGGTGTTCAAGTACACCCCCGATTTTTTCACATCAGCTGAGTCACTCATTGCCCAGTCTGGTGTTCTTTCCCAGGCCTTCTGCCTCATGTTTTTTATCTCACTATACTCACCTCGATTGCCAGTTGTATTGGTAATCGATTCAGATTAATGCCGCCACGACTAACCGTTCAAGGTTATTCATCGCACGGGTGTCCGTCGAGATAGAACCTTCGTGGTGTGCTCATCGAGAAGATTGAGCTCAACCAGGGAGGGAGGATAACCGTCAAGAAAGTGGTCTGTGAGAGAGTTCCACCTTATTGGCTCTTTGTGACCATCTGGGTCATGTTGCGATTGACTGCTACACCAGGGGCAACAAGCCCGACCGTTTCTTCCCCCACGTCATCTTGCGGCTAAACTGGGCCTCTAATCAGCTCAAGGAGACCCAAAGGCTACAGGTAAGGCCTTTGCTCGAGTGCCTGAGTCCCCGAAGGAAGAAAATGACAATGGTATGGTCGTCATTGAGACTACCTCTTAGGCCGGGAAGGCTACCCAACCTAACCGTCCTAGGAAAGGCTTTGGACGGTCCTAAATCCAAAGCCATGGGCTTTTTTCCCCATCAGGATCTACAGACGACCCCTTTAGTTGTTCACTCCCGCTTCTCTATCCTCTCTTCGGAGGCAGAGGATGAGCCTGCTTCCACCTCTAGCCCCCAGCAGAAACGTTCAGCTCTCCCCTTGATGATGATGATCATTTGGATGGCGAGACAGGTTCTTATGTCTCTATAGCGAGTACCGTTCACTTTCCCCTCCCGCCACCAGCTTCTGCGCCATGGAGACGACCCACGAGCCTGTTATCTCTATAGAGGCCTCCCAGGATTTGAGGTCTCGTCTTGCCTCCACTCCCCTAGTTGTGACTGAGGCTTCCCCTGTCCCTTCCCTCGAGAGTGAGCATTTGGTTGTGCACACAATTAGTGCCACTTTTATGCCCACAGTCGTGGCCCTGCATGCTAATCCTCCCCCTCTCCTCCCCAAGAGTCGGAACCCACACCTAACCATGACCTGGCTATGCCCGTTACAGGACCGGGAGTTCACCGGTTGCTTCCTTGGAGGATACTCTTTCTTAAAGCCCAGACCACCCTTGGACTAGATCTCTAGAGGATATTCTTTCTGCGAGCCCATACCTCTATGGTCCTCCAACCGAGCGTTAACCCTCACAGATAGACAGACCCAGCCTAGCCACAGGCAGACCCAATTAAGTGGCATCCCTATTATTTAATATGTCAGTCATATCCCTAACCTGGAATGCCCGTGGCCTGGCTAATAGGGCCACCTTAGCTAACGTTCACTCATTTGTTCTTAACCATATTCATGACTTTGTTGCTTTTCTAGATCCCATGACATGTGACCCCTCTTATGACGTTTACTCCCACTGCCTTGGTTTCCACTCCGGCATAGGAAACGTTTCTAATAAAATCTAGTTCTTTCACTCACCTGACTTTACCTGTCGGGTCATCTGTGATCCTGAACAAGTCCTACACGTTGATCTCACTGTTACCCATCTTTAAGAACCAATCTTCCACACTCTGGTCTATGCCATTTGTGCGAGGGTTGGCCGTTATGATTTGTGGGACATTATGCATGAGATTGCTGAAAACATGGAGAGATTACCGTGGATAGTTAGAGGTGATTTTAACATCTTTCTTCATCAAATGAGCGCATTGGTGGCCAGTCGGACCGTTCCGCGGAGATCTTAGATTTCTCTCAGGCAGTGGCGGATTGCAAGTTAATCGACGTTGGATACGAAGGCTCTCCCTTCAAGTGTGAGCAGTACTCCGGCTAGTCGCGGCTTCCGTCTGGCAGCTGGGTTCGGCGGTCCTCGGCCTTCGGGTCGTGGTTCATCGGCTCCGGTTGATCATGGGGTTAATGAATATATGTATCTCAATAACTTCAGGATCTTCTACTGTATTACTCTTACACCTCTTCAACTTGAATCGGTGGAGCAACAAGAAGAAGATAAAGCTCGAACAGAAATCTAGAGAGAGAGAGAGTATGGGGCGTGTGATATAATATCACGTAGGAGAATTACGATATCTTCCTTTCTTTTCCATGAGCCTAATGATGTATATATATAACTATAGTAGGGACCCTTAGAAGATTAATAACAGGGTTTCTTAGTTAATTAGACTAACTGTGGGTCAAGCCCACTCCTCTAATTAATGAAATAATATTATGGGGCAATAACATAATATTATTGCACTCCATTTTTCTAGCCCATTTACAACTGAGACTCCAATAATAAGTACCCGAATTATCTCCACATCTTTAAGATATAATGTCCATTAATTAATTCGGTCACTGATAATCAAGAATTAATTAATTTATTATTATTTCAACGAAGCTAGCGCTCGTTCATCACATTATAACTATGCCGAATTTATCCACCTACAGAGTTTAGCATAATAATCCTTCATGAACTCACTCTGGGACATCATTAAACTAAACGTATGTGGCGACCGTAAATATCCTAATAGCACATCATACATGCAACAATATTACCCAAGACAGTGGGACTATTGATCCAGTTCACTAAACCTCACCCATGTGAATCAAAGTAATATATATTACATATATATTATGTTCGTTTAATATCTTACGGGTTAAGATAACGCAGTAATTAACGAGGCCTAGTTCATTTACTACGATCTGTATAAAATGAATTGCTCATATCTGGGATCCTGTTCTATACATAAATGTACTAGTGCAACTAATTAGTCAAGACAAATTGTACCGTTGACACTATAACCGGTCGGATGGGGTGTTCATTTCCATCTAGGTTGTGAATCACAATTCTTGTTTCGCAAGTAACTGATAAAATGATCTTCTGTTCGCCCGATGATGACCCACTCTATCTATGTGCAAAACACGGAACGTAGAACATGTTTAATCAAACATATTTTTCATTCATAAAGGGCAAAAGTGTGATATCATCCAAAGCCAAGTTTTCAGTATATAACACTAACACCATCTGGGCCGACCTACTAACCCCGACCATCTCTGTTTTCCAATCACGCCTCCTTTTGCGCCTCCTACCGATTAACACTGTGATGCAGGCAAGGGGATTCTCATTGCCCTCGTGTTGCTACTGTTGTGCTGAGACCGACGATTTTTAGACGGTGCCCTTCACCCACTTGTTTTTTAGAGCGAGACTGTGAGGAGAGTGTGAGAGCATTATACCAGCTACACTCATATCCCTCTACCCTCCACATATACTTTCTTTGAGCTTCTGAGTTTTTTCAGACACCACACACACGAAAGACACGTGGGTTTTCTTGTTCATTGTCTGATTCTTTGGGCCACCTAAACAAAAAGGAATAACGCGAAGCATAAGGATATTTCTTTTTTTTGTTCCCATATTATTTTGCAGGTTGATCGACATCTCTCCCTCACTGCTTTGGGAAGACTCACCCTGAGAGACTGGACAGGTTGCACACCACCTCACCACCTTGCTCTACCTCCGCTGCCGCTTGTCCATCATCCACGACCCAGAGTTGTTGTTTGGTTCAAACCCGAGTCTCCTTGGGTTAAGCTGAACACTGGCGAAGCCTTTGACTGACTTACTGGAGCCGCCAGAGGTGGGGGCCTGATTAGGGATCATAGCGACGTCCTAATTATCGTTTTCCATGCTCTTTTTTGGGCCTCCTCGAGCTATGATGCTGAGATTCAGGCGCTTTTGATCGGCCTTCAGGTTGCCATCTCGATCTCCTCTCATATTTGGATTGAGTTGGACGTTGCCATTGTCATCACCCTCTTGACCTCTGGCCATCAGTGCACTTGACAGATTCAGCATCCACTCACGCAGATTATAGCCATATTTCGATTGATTCGCAATTGGATCTCACATATTTTCCCCGAAGAAAACTGGCCTGCTAATTTCCTTGCTTGCATCGGGACCTCCTCCCCAGATTCGTATTATCCTGACAATATTCCTCTCCTCCTATGTACCCTTACACGGATGGAGCATATCGGATACCCACCGTTCATATTTGGGTAGTCGACTCTACCTTTTGGTGCTCCTGCTCCCTCGTGATGCCGACTCTTCGTCTTGACTACTTTCGGACTAAGATTAGATTTTTTGGTGTTATTTGTTGTTGTTGTCTCTTTTTTTTTCTTGTTTCTTTTTGTTCTCTTGATTGTTGTTTTCCGCACATTGGACTGTAGATTTGTGACTTTTCAGCCAATTTATAACCTTTTTATATATACATGTTGGAAGTTCGGCCTTAACCTCTCACCCTCCTTGGGTGTTGCTGTCAAAAAGAAAAGAAATAAAGAAAAAAAAATACGTGTGGATTAACAGTTTTGCTATGGAGTTATCGGATGGCTCGATTTATGGAGTCATCCATAGTTATTCACAAATGGTGTATTGATACGTATCCTGCAATAAATACATATTGGACATATATCAGTACATAAAATAATGGACGACTCCATTGAATTTCTGTAATTTTTTAACCATTATCCAACTGAACTCAAGAATTTAGAATAAAAAAAACTATATGTATCTCCAAATTAGTCACATACTAGTGAGTATCTCGTGCGATGCACGGATAAACAATATTAAATAATAATTAAAAATAGGTTTGGAGTTCGAGTCACCCAGTGAAAGAAGTGGGAAACCATCCTTTCTTAAAAGAGCAAAAAAAAATATTATAAATTAAAGATGATGTTAAACAAATTAAAGATGTGGCGTTAACATGTGATATAATTTACCGTATATCAATTTATTATAGATAATCTGAAATTAGCTTGTGCAAGAGAACATAAAATTTATATATTTAAAATATTACAAACTCTTAAAATATTATATTAATATATGTAAAAATATCTAAAAAAATTTACAGTGTTATTAAAAGATGTGAAATTAACTATAACTTTTCTTAGAAAGAAAACATGTCTAAAAACATTAACTTTCACTTTTTGCATGAAAGATGTTTTCTAAACTTTTTTTTTGGTAATTAAAGAAAACATTGTTAAAAATATTTAAATTTAATATTTATATGTATATGTGTATATGTTTTTGTATATATAGATAGAATATGACATGATAAAATATAATATAAAGTATCTATAATATTATAAGTTTAAATAAAGACATTATAAAGTTTTTTAGAGAAAATTTACATAGTATATATAAAATAAATATTGACATGATTACGACGGTACCTAATAATTTGAGTACATAAAATTTTGAAATTATTATTATTATTATTATTATTATTATTATTATTATTATTATTATTATTAAGTAATTTGAGTACAAAAGATTTCAGAAACATTATTTAAAGTTACCATAAAAAAAATAAAAATAAAAAAAAATTATAGGCATACAATTACACGTTATATGCAGATTTATTAATTTTACAAATAAAATGGTATTTATCTTATATCTAACTGAGATTAAGATAAAATTATTATCTAAAAGGTAACAAACTCTACATTTAAACGGCAACATTCAATGCTGCCAGATTTAATGGTAGAAAAAAATGTTAATATATTTTGATTATTAAAATTGACGATTCCATAATTTTCGTAGGTGTATATTATTTTTTGTGAAAATATTTGCCAAACAAAACAATTGAATAAGCGCAATCAAAACATAGTTGCCATATTTAATGGTAGAAAAAAAAATTATAAAAAATAAATTATTTTACATTTTGATTATTAAATAAGCGTAATTTAATTAATAGTCGTCATTTAAAACAATTTTATTAGCTGATTTAATGTTAAAAAAGTTACCGATTTTTTTAAAATAAAAAAAAAAAGTAATTAGTTATTAGTAAATCAACCATAATTTTTTTTATTAAAAAAAAAAGATTAGATGAGTGGTACACGATTTTATGTTACAAAAAGGGTTTTTGATTTTATGAAAATGAAAAAGTAAATTTTTATTATTAAATCAACCATAATATTTTTATTCAAAAAAAAGGTGAATGAGTGGTTTCTGTTACAAAAAAAATTTTTAATTTTGTGAAAATGAAAAAGTAAGTTTATCTTGTGCAAATAATAAACCACCTCTTCATTTTTTTAGCCAACATCTATCTCTCATCCGTTTTTTCATTACAAAAAAAAAAATGAAAAAATAAACATCTCCAGTTTTTTAGCCCAACATCTATTTTTCATCCGTGTTTTCATTACAAAAAAAAAAGAAGTTGCTATTAATAGCATGTAATTAATGCATACTGAGTTTGACCAGAGTTTGACCTGCTATTTTTGAAAAATGATAAATCTTATTTTATATATATAGATACCTACAGCAGCATGCTTTTCACCAAGATGTTGCTGCTGGGGAAGACAGTGGGTTGGGCCATGGCCTTTTCGCTATTGGGTTGTCTGTTTTGGATTTATAGGCTTATATCTTGTCCCATTGTTTTGGAGCCCATAAATTATAGTCAGGTTTAAGGGCTTACAGATTATAATATTGTTTTGGAGCCTAGAGATCGTAGTTGGGAAGCCAATTGACACAACATTTCTTTTTTTTTT
>CACSLK010034050.1:2403217-2418704 GCA_902706635.1 Striga hermonthica | reverse complement strand
TTTTTTTTTTTTTTTTTTCATATAAATCCATGCAAAACCGTATAAAGAACCTTTATTGTTGTGTCAAATAATTTGAGCGTCGAAATTTTTACGTCGGAGATATCTTCCCGAGCTTTACATGTATTAGAAACCCGCTCGTGAGGTACATATTGCATCGATTAATACCATATTATTACAACAGAATTTAATGAAATTTTAAGTCTTTAAGTGAGATTTAGAGTGTGATTTCGTATAATAAATTTTTTCTTATGAAATTTCATCAAATCTTAAAAACTCTTAATAAATCATAATTTCCAATTATAAATTAAATTACTCAAATTTTTGTAACAATTCTTAAAATCTCAAATGAATACCCCGACACTTTTCAAATCTTACAAAAAGTCTTAAAATATTCAAACTAAATCATCAGGATTTCTAAAAAAATTTTAGTTCTTTAAAAATCTCAAATAAACTCGACCCGAAAAACTATTAGACATTTTAATCGTATAGCATGAGTAGTGCTGTTAAATAAAAAGAGTCTGACTCGGCTCGACTCGAGCTCGGCTCGTTAAGTCTCGAGTTCGGCTCGTGTTCGAGGCCTTAACGAGCCGAGCTCGAGTTCATCTGTCAAATTATTTGGTGCTGAATGTTATATAGCAACATTCTAATGAGATCTATCTATTACTCCCAAGATCTACATTGTTAAGAGGGGTGTGAATGACAACATGACAATGTGATTTATGTGTGACATCCCATGTTAATAAAGGAAACATGAGACAGAAATCCAAATATTTTTTTAAACACATATCCCCTCCTTATTAAAGTCAATACAATGCCATATATGTTCGATAGATACTGCGAAAAATTCTTGACTCTACCCTTATGTCACCTAGCAAATATGCTATTCCACCCATAATAATTTATCTCTTCAATTAATTAAAAAATATCATACAACATCTGAGGAGCCATATCATAAATCATCATAATGTAAGGACCATTAATTAAATTATTAATGTCTTATTTATTACAGTACTATATATTTATATATCCCTACATTAATTTAGTCTGCCATTAATGTCTGAACAGAGCATTTTGGTGAGGAAGTTCGGTTTTTTTGGTGAGCTGTTGTGCGTAGTGCGTACCTTTCCCCATAAATTTAATTTATTTTTTTTTCTTTTCTTTTTTTTTTTAAAAAAATTAATTAGTACTGTCAGTACTCATTTTAATTATTAATCTTATCATTTTAATTATAATTTTAATTTTAATTATATATCACAAATCTCAGTCCCCATTGCAATCTGCTACTCTGTTTTCTCTCTCTCTAAAAAAATTCTCAACTTTTTCAGTTACACTGAGACAGAGATGTGGGATCGACGCACGATAGCATGAGCTCCCCAAGTTCTGATCTCCTCCACCTATGGCGGCTTCGGGCTGTATCAGTAATCATCCTATTTCGGGCCGTATCATTCGGGCTCAACACTGACGGCATCCTCTTGCTCTCATTCAAATACAGCATATTAAAGGACCCATACGGAGTCCTTCAAAGCTGGAACAGCTATGACCAGACGCCGTGCTCTTGGCGTGGCGTTGCCTGTGGCGTCCCGGGCTCGGCCGATGCATATTATCGTGTCACGGGCCTCTCCCTCCCTGATTCCGGTCTCTTGGGCCCGATCCCGTCCACCCTTGGAATGATCGAGCACCTCAGGAGCCTGAACCTGTCAAACAATTCAATCAACGGGTCTTTACCGGCCTCCCTTTTCCGGGCACCCGAGCTTCAGTCGCTCGATTTGTCCAACAATTTGATCTCCGGCGAGCTGTCGGAGCTCGTCGGGAGAATGGGGAGCCTCCGGCTGCTCAATCTGTCGGACAACGCTCTGTACGGTTCCCTGCCTCGGAACCTGTCGGGTCTCCACAATTTGACGGCGGTTTCCTTGAAGAATAATTACTTCTCAGGCGTCATTCCGGGCGGGTTCGATTCGGTTCGAGTTATGGATCTGTCCTCGAATTTGATCAACGGGTCGCTGCCGCCTGATTTCGGCGGCGGCAATCTGTCGTACCTGAATGTCTCCTTCAACAGGCTCTCCGGCGAGATTCCGCTGGAGTTTGGTAGGAAAATCCCGGGAAACGCGACGGTAGATCTTTCGTTCAACAACCTCACCGGCCCGGTACCGGAGTCTGACGTTTTTATCAACCAGGACGTGAAATCGTACTCCGGCAACACCGAGCTGTGCGGCCGGCCGCTGAAGACACTCTGCCCCATCCCATCCTCCGCCGCGACGCTGCCGAGTGCCGCAGTGCAAGAGTCTCCTCCGGCCATCGCCGCCATACCAAAAACCATAGGCTCCGAACCGGCCGCCGCCGGGAGCCGGAGCCAGTCGAGAGGAGCCGGGCTGAGGCCCGGCACAATCCTCGGAATCGTCGCAGGAGACATCGCCGGCATCGGGATCCTGGTGGTGGTGTTCCTCTACGTGTACCAGCTGAAAAGGCGGAGAGCATCCGCCGCCGCCATGAAAAAGGAGGCGGAGAGAGCGCGGGAGTTCGACTGGGCGTCCTCTTCCGAGTCGTCCTCGGAGGAGCGCAGCTGGCTGCGGGGGTGGACCTGCCTGAGAAATCACCGGCACGCCGCCGGGGAGGAAAGCTGCCGGTCGGAGTCGGGAAGCTCAGAGACGGAGGACGAGGGGAGCGCGCGTGAGGCGCACGCGCCGGGGCGGGAGCAGAAGGACGGGGCTCTGGTGACGGTGGACGGAGAGAAGGAGCTAGAGCTTGAGACGCTGCTGAAGGCGTCGGCTTACATACTGGGCGCGTCGGGGACCAGCATCGTTTACAAGGCGGTGCTCGAGGACGGCACCACGCTAGCGGTGAGGCGCGTGGGGGAGAATGGGGTGGAGAGGTTCCGGGATTTCCAGAATCAGGTTCGGGTAATCGCCAAGTTGGTACACCCGAATCTGGTCCGGATTCGAGGCTTTTACTGGGGCACCGACGAAAAGCTCATCATCTATGATTTTGTTCCCAATGGCAGCCTTGCTAACGCACGTTACAGTAAGTTTTCCAATCATATCTCTTTTTCCTTTTCGTTTCATTCTGTGATTTGATATTAAATTGCAATTTTCATTAGCTATAAAAAAATATGAAAGATATATTGAATCAAAATTATTATTTCAAATTATTATTCATTTATTCTATTGTTCTAGAAGTCGTTGGACGCCTGCTAGGCGTTCGATCAACTTCTACTGCCTAGTAATTAAAATTAGATATCTTATTTCTTATTTATTTTCACTACTATAAAATAAAATTATCTCAGCATATAATAAATCAACACATCTAAGTCCAAATAATAATATTAGTATATTATATAAAAAAAACATGATAAAATAAATGTAATTAATATCTAAAAAATAAATACATGAAAAATCTCCGTCGACCCCGTCTAGGAGCGCCTAAGTCCGTCTAGGCCCGCCTAGGCACCACCAAGCCCGCCTAGGTCCTTCTAGGCACGCCTAGGCGCCACCAAGCCCGCCTAGCCCGCCTGACTGATTTTTTTCAGTCAATTTATGCAAATCAGAGGTGGCCGAACAATGCCTAGCGCCTAGGCCAATTTTTAGAACAGACAAGTTAATCATTAAGTTGCTCGATTCGTAATTTTTTTTTTAACAAAAATACATATTTATTTATTAAATGTCATATTTTTATTTATATTGTTTTCCTAGTACAACATTATAATATATGCATATTTTTTTTTTTTTTTTAAAAAAGTATAACTCTTTAGATTTGGCCAACTCCAGTCATCTCACACCATAAGTGGTATTAGGGTAAAAATTGAAATCCAATTATGTACCCCAAAGATTCTTTGGCCAAGAAAATTGAACTTAGGTTTCCATAATTAGTTATCATCTCTACCTCTGATTGCATAATTGTCTTCACTTATTGAGTGCCACTTTAGGCATCATCATAATAATAATGTGCTAAACCAAAAGAGGCTATTTTTATTGTATAGTTGTTGTCACCATAATTAATGCAAAGTTCCATTTAAATTGTACAAGTATTTGTATTTAAATTATTGAATTGAACCATAGAGCTGTGTATGTGATTGATGCCCCATTAGTTACGCACTTAATATAAAAACAAGGAAAAATGTTAATAAGATCTCGTTACGGAACCATTCCGTTGGAGTTTGTAACCGTTAGATCATTATGTAACCGTCAGAGATAGTTGATCTAACGGTTATAAATTACGACAGAATGGTTCCATAACGAGACTGTAGCATCTTCCAAAAACAAGTCAGACTTTACCCAACTATCCTCCAAACTCAAACTAGTTCCCACACACACACACACACACACACACAAACGGACACCGTGCTAACATGCGCTGAGAGAGACTGGGCTGAGATTTTGAACGGTGGAGTTGTTGTAACCGAAACTTTTGTCTTTAATGCTCCTTTTTCCTGCACAGGTAATTAGCCACTTTACAACAAGTCAATTTGTGTCCGGTAGCTCATAAATCGTATCTTTATCCTCCGCCTACAGCGCACGATAGCGATATTCGTGTCCCCGCCGCATTTATTTTAACCCTAATGTCCTTCTCCATGACGTCCCACATTTTTTTTTTTTTTTTAAATTTGAAATTATACATCATGCTTAATTTTGTTCATATAATTTAATTAAATAAAAACCAATATAATTCGTCTTTTTTTTTTCAGAAAAAGCCGGCTCCTCACCCTGCCACGTGCCATGGGAAGCCCGGCTCAAGATAGCAAGGGGAGTAGCCCGTGGGCTCTGCTACATTCACGAGAAGAAGCAAGTGCACGGCAACCTGAAGCCCAGCAACATCCTGCTGGGCCCGGACATGGAGCCCAAAATCGGCGACTTCGGGCTCCAGCGCTTGGTCACCGGCGACTACAACACCTCGAGGCCCGGAACAGGTGGGTCGGCCCGCAACTTCGGCAGCAAGCGGTCGACAGCCTCGCGCGACAGTTTCCAGGACTACACGAGCGGGCCCACCCCAAGCCCGAGCCCGAGCGTGATCGGGGTATCACCCTACCACGCACCCGAGTCCCTCCGCAGCCTGAAGCCCAGCCCGAAGTGGGACGTGTTCTCCTTCGGTGTCGTCCTGCTCGAGCTCCTCACCGGGAAGGTCATAGCCTCGGACGAGTCGGGCTCCGCCCTTGCTGTCGGGGCCATGTCAGCGTCGTCTGACGAGGAGAGAGGGAGGGTCCTGAGGATGGCTGACGTGGCGATCAGGGGTGACGTGGAGGGTAAGGAGGAGGCGTTCCTGGGGCTGTTGAGGTTGGGTTACGGCTGCATCTCGTCCGTCCCGCAGAAGAGGCCGGCCATGAGGGAGGCGCTCCACGCGCTCGACAAGTTGCCGTCTTCTTCGTTTTCGCTGTAGTGGTGTATGTAAGTTTGACTGACTGTGATCCTCTGGATTTTTCTTTAGACAGGATTTTGATTCGATTGATGTGTCATAGGTTTTGTGGGTTTAATTTGGCTTTGGTATGACAGCCACTTTTGTGTGCTAATTTTGTACTGCAAATCGTGTGTTCGTGTGGGTGTGGGTTTCCTACTTGTCAGCTTATTTTGATTTTTTTTTTCTTTTTTTTTGGTTAATTATGTTTACATAATTAGAACGTCTCGTTGGTTGCCAAATTGTGCTAAGGAACAAATTTTGTGAAATACAACTCTGATAACTATTGTACGTTGGGAGGCCATGAATTTCAAGTTTAATGTGACATTAGAAGTAGTGAGGTTGTAAGTAGGGTCGGGTTCATTATTGCTCATGTTTGGCCGAACCATCGGATGGCTCAATAGCAAAACCGGTATTTTCAAATATAATTGCAAAGAGATGATACGTTAATTCTTTTCCCCTCTTTTTGAGTAAAACATATAATAGTAAGGAATGGTACTCGCACACTTGATTATAAATTAAACTGGTCACTGAATCACATTTCTATCAATAGAATAACCGACCACTTATTGGCTCAAATATTTGGTCCTCGTCCGTCCTCAGCTCATAAAGGTCTTTAAAAATCCAATCCGCAAAGGCCAAGCCAATATTACAATTCCTGACCGAACCCCCATGCTTTTTGGAAACTCGGAGGAGGCAGTTCAAATCCCCTCCTACAATCCATGGTCCGGTGACTCTTTGAGCCAGCTCGTTCAATCGGTCCCATAACCATCGACACGTGAGATGGGGAAATAAGTGATAGGAATAGAATGTGAAACAGAATTTTAAAATTTTCAAATTTAGTCGCATTAACTCGTGTAAAGTAATATCCGAAACGAAATTCGCTGCACCCTACGACTCTTTAATATTAAGCCCAGTCCAAGAATACATACCCAAACCCTCACAAATTTTGAATTATAAAAGGAAATCAACTTCCCGCTTCTCCACCCCATCCTCATCTAAAACACACACACTTCACTCACAAGCACAAATCTCTTTGAACGAAAACTCAAAATAAGAATCCGACGAAATGGCAACCAACATCGGGATGATGGACTCTGCATATTTCGTCGGCAGATCGGAAATCCTTTCGTGGATCAATTCTACCCTTCATCTCAGCCTTTCCAAAGTCGAAGAGGTAACAATCGGAAATCTGTAATTGTTTCAGTCGATCAATGTGATTTTTTACAAGTTTGAAGTTCATTTTGAGTGTTGCACAGGCTTGCACTGGCGCTGTCCATTGCCAGCTAATGGATGCGGTTCACCCAGGGATGGTGCCGATGCACAAGGTTAATTACGATGCGAAGAACGAGTACGAGATGATCCAGAACTACAAGGTGCTTCAAGATGTTTTCAACAAATTGAAGATCAATAAGGTAAACGGATTTTAGTCTGTTTACGAGCTTTTCGATGTTCTGCTTTTTTTTTTTTTTGGGATGAATTTACATGGCTGATGGGTTATTACTTATTAGATATGATAATTTTGTATTAATTTTAGTTTTATTGTTCTTGAATCCTGTTTCCGCTTGTGCAAATGTGAAGAGAATGGTTTGTAATTTTTGTTTTTGTGATGTGTGTGTGTTATCTGGCTTCAAGATGTTTTCAACAAATTGAGGATCAATAAGGTAAACATATTGTAGTTTGTCTGCGAGCTTTTCGATGTTCTGCTTTTGTTGTTCTTAAATTATGTTTCTGTTTGTGTGATTATGAAGAGAACGGTTTATAATTGTTGTTTTTGTGATGCGTGTATTTTCTGGAGCACAGCATATCGAGGTAAACAAATTGATCAAAGGCAGGCCGCTGGACAATTTGGAATTTATGCAATGGATGAAGCGTTACTGTGACAGTAACAATGGAGGGCACATGAACAGGTAAGTATTGGAACTCAATCTTTTCGGTGTTTTTCTTTTCTTGATTTGTAGAAGTTTTTCTCGAGCTGAATCAGAAGTGCTCGCGTGTTGATTTGTGTTCATGTAAACTAATTAAGAATTTTTGCGTTTGGTACTTTTCAAATGTTATGTGATAGATTTTTTGCTGTTATCATAACTTTCTTTTATGACCTAGAGTGTTAAATAAAATGTCCGAGGCAACTTTATTGTGGCAATTTTTAGTGCACATTGAACTGTAAGGTCTTTTACGGATGAAGGAAGTTAGAGTACTATGAATCTTCGAATGACCATTTGTACCTGTTTCATTTGCTTCATTCTCAGTCATGATATTGAGGAGGTCGCAAACAATTCGAAAAGAATATACTCTGTACTAATTCGTCATCTACCATTTTATGCTTCACTGCGGGGTGGGTTCTCTGAGGGATTAAATTAATGAACATATATCTTAATGCTTAGCCGTTGAGCTTCTGATAGTTAAAAAAAAATGTTTTCGACGAATGAGAAAAGTTTAAAGAACTGCATTCTATTGAAGTTGGGATATTAATTGTGCTTTGTGCATATAGATTGACCCCTGAATGACCGCGTTTGCGTGTTGGACATACTTTCATTTCATATAGTGTGTAGTTTCAGAATTATTTTGGTGGAATAATATTATTATCTCTACAAGCAAAATTTGAACAAAAAAATGTGGAAATATCTTTATGGAATCATTTATTTCATTCATTTTTGTACTGTCTACATTAGTTACAACCCTCTGGAAAGGAGAGAGACATCCAAGGGCGGGAAAGAGCTGAGCAAGAAATCCACCGTGTCACAATCTTCTGCAAGGAATACGGCATCTGCCCCCAAACATAATAGTCGAAGGACAGAGGCATCTCATGCCAACACGGGAGGCCAATCTGTTAAAGCTCCTAGACCATCTTCAAGTGGTGGGGTAGCTCACCCCGTCTTGCCTGAAGCAGAACGCACAATGTTTGAGCAACAGGTAAAAAATCTCTTTTACCGAGCATATGATTTTTGTGCTTGCATCGAGAACATTCAGTGCCTTATCTCTTTTGTCCGCCTGTCTAGCAGATTACCGAACTGAAGCTATCTGTAGATAGTCTGGAGAAGGAGAGGGATTTCTACTTTTCAAGATTGAGGGAGATTGAGATCTTGTGCCAGAACCCTGATACTGAAAAGCTGCCTGTACGTACTGATTGCTAGCATTTTAGGTTTTCTTTTCCTTCTTTTTAAAGCGCGATGAATAATATAAATGAAAAATACGGAGTTACGGACACATATTTTTATTTATGATGCAGGTGGTTAAAGCAATAAAAGGGATATTATACGCTGCAGATGATGATGATGAATCGGGGGTTCCAGAGGATCAGGCTTGTTTAACATCATCGGAGCATGTGTTGTCTGAAGAAATAGAGAACAAAATGAAGGCTGATACTCAAAAGAGAAAAGGTATTAGTAACATTGATGTTGATGTTGCAGCTAGCAATACCTTGTCTCCTAGGCAACGGTTGGCCGAGTCCTCTGATGTGCATTGCAGTGGGTCACCTCTGGTTACTTACTGATCTTTGATGGATATCATGAAAAATGGTGGCTCGATTTGTATTGGGTTCAAATGGTTGCTCTTGTTTCTTTCCCTACTCATAGTTGGAACCATAAAACAGTCATTATTCGATGCTTAGTAGGGTTCAACGGGATCGTTGGCCTGATCCTTGTTTGTAATAAATTTAGTAAGCAAAAAGAAAGAAACTCAATTTTTTATGTCCAAGAGTATGATCTTAGGGATATCATGATTGTGGCACTATATCGTATCATTTGTTAGTTTTGATGTTTAAGGAACTACTTCTTCATCCCTTGCTACTGTTTACTGTGTTGTGTGTGACATGTGAAACTTTAGATGCTCTACAATGATGCAATTTTTTCCTCATAATTCTCGGGTGGGTCAAAAAATGTGTCGTGAAATGAGGCCATTGTTATCCAAGTTGCAACTGCTGGAAATGACTGGTCCTTCTTTTGCCCGAGTTCTTCATTTCTCCACACAATGCTGCATTTGTTGCTTCGTTGTGTGATAAATTTATCTGCATACTGTTTCTGTTTGTGTATGTTTGAAGATTTTCTTGGTCTTGTCTGTTATTTTTGGTTGCTTGTGGAGAAATAGATGAAGACACTTGGTGATGACTTATTTGTGTGATAAATTTATCTGCATACTATTCTCAACATGTTTGTTAAAATTTGATGGCAATATGGCTACCTATAACGATTAACCCGGAACTTACTCTTCAGCCAAAGACCATTTCTATTTGGAAAAAAAGTTGGTTAAAATTATTCTCCAAACAAAATATATATAAACATATAAATTTGTCTCTATATGATAAATCACACATGAACACACAGGCATATCAAAAACTCAAATCACCTTTGTAAATCAAATTGCTAGAAGCACAATATGAATGCATCAGCAAATAAGGTACACCTTCATCAGCTCATGAATTGTTCTTTTCCTCATCTTTCTTCTATATCTCCCTAATTACTATCTTGACACAAGTGTTGCAAAACATAAAATAATTTCAGGGAATTAGTAACTCTAGTGATGGCCAACGCCAAGGCGAGAGAACGGTAGAGACTGTGGATTACCGTGTATTGGCTGGTCAAGGCCAACAACAGTTGCACTCGGTCCAAATTGTTCATCAGCCACATTTGCCGCCAAACTCTTCCGACAGTACTAGCGGCAGCATCTTGGCAAATGCCGCTGCCTCTGTAGCCTCCACCCTTAAGTCCGCAAAGGACGCCATCTCCGGAAAATAGAATTTCCTACACTGCAATTATGACCAATTTTCAATTGTGCCCAATATTCTTTGTAATGTATTTTTTTACCATAATCGGTCGTCGTTATAAGTTGCCATTCCTTGAATCTTGAAGAACAATTCATGTATTTTTCAACTTGGATTGTTGTGAAGGAAAACTGCATAGTCTGCATTTGTAGATTTTTTCTTCCAAAGTTAATTGTAGAACATGTGTTTTCGACGGGATGAAAAGCGATAATTACACAACATTTGTTTCTGAACATGGAAGACATCTGAGGTCTTGGCACATATCTATTGCAATACAGCTAAGTAATACCATACCGCTAAATCTAATATTGGTGTGGCGATGAATGCAACACTTGAGACATTTTGGCTCACAGGCAATAGTCCCCCAAGTCGATCCAGTCGTGTGAACCCGTACTAATCAAGCTAAGCTTAGTATTAGGCCACCCTCCATGGCAAAATTATGTAGTTTGTCACACCAAAAACACAATGCCAAACAACAAAAAGATGGAATTTGTCGTCTAAAGCTATCTTGAAGAGTAAAGGGTCGTCAACAAAACGATGTGATCAGATATTTTTACTGCGTTTAGACATCAACTCTACAATAATCTGCCTTTGCACTAAACTTGAAATGACCACAAACCATATTGGTGAAACCAAATGCAGAGTGACCTTCACTCAACACCAATTGTAACAAGAGTCCGATTCATTAACCTTTTTATCCTTCCGGTAAAGTGTAAATATGCCTCCAGTTTTGATCTCATAAAAACCATACTTAGATCTTTTATCCACGACCTCCATTCGAACATTTTACATGAATCGAACCCTTGAGCTATTATTTTCATCAATTTGTCTGCATGGTAAGCGAGAAATGAGGATTCTAATGGTCGGACTCGATGCCGCAGGCAAAACCACTATACTATACAGATTGAAGCTTGGGGAGATTGTTGCTACAATCCTCACAGTTGGTATGTACCATGAAATTTTTCAATCTTATATTACATTCCACTTTTAACAACTTAGATATTAACTCTGTTGATCATACCTTCCAACAATAAATTCATACTTTTACAATCAAATATCATATTTTTTACAATACAACATAAATAAAAGTTTGACATTTTATAATATAAGTATGCAGGCAAGATCTGTAACAAAGTATAGTTGACTAATTAAAAAGGTAAAACTTGAATTTTATTAGTGAATTTGTTTTTTTTTTTAAAAAAAAAATTGTAACTAAAACAAATACAAACACAGAGGGCCTCATTTTTCATAGCTGACAGCAAAGAGTCTCAGAAGGCAGAGATGCGCTCCATCGCATGCTTAGTGAGGTTGTACAATTTGCCCTTCTTTATCCCTTTCTTCTCTTCCCCAAAATTACAAATGCATGAAATTAACTGAAGGTTTTCATATAGTAGGTATAACTTATTTATTGTATGTCCCATCAGAATCTTTCATTTTATATATATACAGAAATTATATGGAGTCATCGAATAACTCTCTTATGGAGCCATCCATAACTTTATGTATTGACATGTGTTCAATGTGTATTTATTACAAAACGCGTGTCAATACACCATTTGTGGATAACTATGGATGACTCTATAAGCCGAGCCATCCGAGGGCTCCATAGCAAAATTGTATATATATATATATATATCAAGAAAATTTAAACAAGTATATTTGTTAATGCTAGCTTGAATTCTGACATGCATTTAATTCATTGTTGATTGCAGAATACAATAAGTTTTAGAATCTTTGTTTGAGCTATATATCATTGAAGGATTAAATATTTCAAGAACAAAAGATGGGTCAAACTCTTAATTACTGTAAGTATTTAAAACATGAATCTTTCTTCTATCAACCCATATATTAATTATATATTGCCCAACATATATATTATTACTTTTTTATTTTTTTCGCAAATTATATATATTATATGGATAATGCTCATATGCCCACCACTTATGTGACATGCAGATATTGGTGATGTTAATATGTTTAAAAAAATACATCACCAATGAGTGTCTGTCACATAAGCGGTTGACATATTAAACATGTGCCCACCGTGGGTAGGTATATTACATTAGTACGTCAATATTCAATAAACTGACAGTTTCTTCACAAATTTTGGTAGCACATTAAAAAGGATTCAGATGATATACCATGTCCTCATTAAAACCTTGATTTAAACTGTTTTCTGCTGACATATGTATAGCCAATAACAAATTTAAAATGTGATAATAGTTTTATTTTTCCATCTTTCTATTATTTCAATTTTTTTTTTTAATTTGAATTGTTCCATTTAATAAACGGTAATCAAACAATACGAAAAGGGCACAATATAAGTGAGATAAAATTAAGTAATAATAAAGTCAATATATCATAAATGTTCCACCAATTTGACCTATTTACACAAATAGTATGCTATATAAGTCTTAACATCAACTTGGTTCATTATACTCACCTTTCAATAACAAATGATCCACAAAGTAAGTTCATGCTCAAGAAATCATATCTCATTGCTTGCAAGAGTAGTTGGACTGATCACATACACTTTCATTAGGTTTTTTTGAGTTGGTAAAGGAGCTTATAAACTATACACGGATTGTGGATAAACTAGACAAGTGTCCCAAATTCCTATCTAACCCAATGGCTACAAATGCTCCAAATTAAGAGTTGCTTTTGGGACCACATGAGCTTGCATGGCCATGTGAGTTTTGTGTTGCTTTTCTTCTTCTATGTTTGACCGAGAAAACTCCATCAAATCATCATTAAAACTCCCAAATTGCTAACACATCCCCTCAACTCAATTGAAGGCATGCTTGTGACTCTCAGTTTGTTTTTCAGCTGATAAAGAAGAATTGCAAAGAGAGAGATTTAGTGAAAATATCACCAGCATGTTTAACCGAGGGTATATGACTTGCATGAAGATGTCCCTTTTCAATTTTCTCTCTCACAAAGTGATAATCAAGTTCTACATACTTTGTTCTACCATGTATAATTGAGTTAGAGGCCAGAAATACTGCACTATGATTGTCTACCCAAATCACAGGAGTTTTAACCAACCCCAAACCAGTTTCTGTAAGCATGGAATGAATCTAGGTCACCTCTGAGGCTGAATGTGCTAAGCTCATATACTTAGCCTCTGTTCTTGAGACTGAAGTTTGTTTCTTTGAGCACCAAGATATCAAATTTCCTCCAGGGAACACACAGTAGTCTGTCATAGATCTTTTATCATCAAGATCTGCTCCCTAGTCTAAATTTGAAAAGGCACTGAGCTCAAGATGATCTGACTTCTTAAAGTGTAAATCATGATCTAGTGTTCCTAATAGATACCTCAAAATTTTCTTTACTACTTCCAATGTGTATCGAAGGAACAAGACATATAATGACTCACTTTGTTCACAACAAAACTGATTTCAGGTCTTGTCAAGGTGATGTATTGTAGTGCCCCAGCTACACTTCGGTATAATGTTCCATTAACTGTTGGATTTCCACCTTCCTTGGACAAGTGAAGAGAGGATACCATAGAAGTGGGCAAACCTTTTGCATCTTCCATCTTAATTCTCTTCATTCTTCAGTAATTCCAGTACATATTTACCTTGACTGAGGTGCAATCCTTCCTTTGTTTTGGATATTTTAACTTTAAGAAAGTGTTCTATCTCACCAAGATCTTTAATAGCAAACATCTTTCCCAGAGATTCTATGAACTCTTCAACTTTCATAGTGTGATGAGTCCTTATCACCAAGATATCATCAACATATATCAAAATAAACAACAGTATGTCGTCTTTGATTTTGAAGAACATTGAGTTATCAACCTTTGAGTCCTCTAACCATATTAGTTTTAGTGCCTCTTTGACTTTATTGAACCATGCCATTGATGCTTGTTTCAAGCCATACAAGGTCTTGGACAGTTTCCAAAAAGTTTACAAAAAGATGTTCACTCCCTCCCAACTCAAATCCTGGTTGTTGTCTTATATAAATGGCATCATTAAGATTCCCATTAATAAAAGCATTGTTCACATTTGACTATCTCACTTTCCAGTCATAAACGGCTAATGTAAGGATTATTCTTTTGGTATTGTGCTTGATTAGACTAAAAATCTTTGTAAAGTCAAAACCTGTTTTTGTGAGTATCCTTGAGCAACAAGCCTAGCTTATACTTAGTTATGCTCTCATCTGACCTCCTTTTAATTTTGAAGACCAACTCGCATCCTACAATGTTTCTACATACACTGCAAGTTGAACTAGTAGAGACCCTCTCTAAGTATTCCCTTGAGCAGGACCTCTTGAGTTGCTTGTTACATTAGAAAACAGGCATTTGGTGAATCTCAAAATACACCTTATTGTCCCTTGCAAATTGAGATGCACTGAGGATATTTTTGCTAATCTTGGGAACATGCCATAGATTTTTAAGGACAAAGATTTTTGAACGACTAGGGAGTTGAATAAGAGAACTACCATAGTGAGAGATTGATACTCTTTTTCCTTTTCCCGTCAGAAACTTACTGCTACCATTATACTCAGTTGCAATGTTCAAGTTCTTTAATTCATTTGTCACATTATTTGAAGCCCCTGAGTTTGGAAACCAACTGGTTCAGAACCTATGTCAGAATAGGTATCCCCTCCATGATCTTGCACCTTGTTGAGGTTGGGGTTTCTTCTTGGAGTTTGTTGTCTCTGGTTATTTCGTTGGTTGTTGTGTTGTGACTCATATCTATACCAACATTTGTCTTTTATATGGTTCATTCCATGGCAAATTTGACACTGATGTGTGTTTCCTTAGTTTCTGCCTCGGCCTCCTCCCCTATATGGACCTCTTCCTCCTCTACCACCTTGACCTCCATTTTTGTTTCCTCTAAACTGAATGAAGTTTTGATTGAAATTCCTCTGAACACTCTGAGTAACCACATTTGCATATGGCTGTGTACCTTCAGAGTTCACAACAGTACCTTGATTCGTCTCTAGTCTAGATTCATAGGTGAGCAAAAGAGCATAAAGCTCATCTCTAGTCTAGATTCATACGTAATTTAATTTTATTACATTAACAAATAACATTAACGTTCATTAAATATTTTTTTATCAACAAATAAATTAAAATAAAAAACAAGGTGGTGTTAGCTGTTTCCCAACCATTTTTACTCAGTCATGCCTCTGCCTTTGCTCACATGAGTACAAATGCTGTTTTTGCTTACACTGTTGTGCGCTTTCTATTTTCGTGTATCATCACTTTTCCAATTGAAATACAATTCCTGAATAAGTTGAATTAACATAAGAAAAATTCCATGATTAATACGAATATTACCCATGTTCATTTTTTTCCTTCAATGTGTCCAAAAGTCAAAACAATGACTTCAGAAAAAA
>CACSLK010034050.1:2329565-2340302 GCA_902706635.1 Striga hermonthica | reverse complement strand
AATAACTTTGTTTCTGAACATTGCTAACTAAAAATTTTTGGTATTTAACTGATTAAGATACCTTTATTTCTGACTCTAAAGATTGACTACTTTCTTAAACTTTACTCGTACATTTCAGTTTCAAGCCTCCATGATATATCCGGACTTATGGTTCTTATTTGAAACCTCCATGATAAACCCGGACTTATGGCTCTTATACACTGAAAAAACCGTTACTTCGAATCTTTAATTTATGTACATCGTACATACTCAAAATAATTCAATTTCTAGAGTCAGAATTCAACTTTAATCTGATGTCTTTATCTTTAAAATGTTCAGATAACTTTCTTGATCTCTTGAACTTAAAAAAAAAAAAAAAAAATTTATAGTCACAAAAATAGCAACTATATCTAAATGAATATCTCATGTAAAACTTTACAGTGTGCAATCTGTATACTTGAATCTGATCAGTATTTAAACTGAAAATAAATACGAAATTCTTGAAAAGCAAAATTTCTTAACGAGTTATCAACTTGATAAACTATAATTCAACTTGAATTCTAATATAATTCTTATTTCGGATATGAGGACATATCTGATATTACTGATCTGAGCATTTATTCTGATTTATAATGTTCGGATAATTGAATCTTATTGAGCATAGACTTAGTAATTTGCATATATTTAAGAAAATAAACTTTTGCAAAAACTTTAACAGCACTTACCTGGTAGTCGGCGAGGTGTGAGCGTGGTGTGGTCGGTTTTTCCTGAAAATTTTCTTTCTGAAACTCAAACTTTTAGTATACAGAGCGTTTGAACTTTAGCTCTGATACCAACTGTAACACCCCGCTTATCAGAGTAAATTTTTCGCAACTTATTTCGAAAATACTTATAAATTTTTCGAAACCTTCTTAACTCGGGATGCTACTAACTTATCTACTTTAAAAAAATCTGTTTACCTAAACTTAATCTAACAACTAAGTTAGACATAAATAAAACAGATTTTAAACATTCAACAAATATAAAAACTTAATAGTTCATACAATCAACTTGATAAATCATCCTTTAAAATCACACTTAAAATCACACTTGTTCAAATTTTAAAGAAACGTAGCGGAAATCTTACAAGCGTGGTTTACAAACCGAAACCTTATTGAAAATTCTCAATTAGAACTTATTCACATCCACGACCACCACAGCTCCTCACACCTGCGCACCGTCTTTATTTCCTGAAAAATGATAATAGTGGGGCGTGAGTACTAATCCACTGTACTCCGCAAAAACTCATACTAAAGTAAACAGCAATAATAATATCAATATCATGATCTTTGGTATGTATCTAAGCTTATTCTTTCGGTATCTAACCGATACTTTAACTTGAACTTTGCAACTACCGGTAACTTGGGCCGGTTCTCACGTGATCACATTCTGGGGGTCGCCTCCCACAGAACCCAGTCTTGACTGAGCGAGCTTAATACTTTACTTAACTTTATACATACCTCGAACATGATAATAGCTATTATACTCAATGTAATACCCAGTCTGGGTCCCCACCTTTCTTCTTGAAAAACTGTTTGTAAGTGTTGTTCTCGTAGCCGACTTGTAACGCTTCATAAAAATATAAATAAATATACTAAGTACTATGCTCAAATACTCAATAACATACTTAAATTCTTGAACTTTAACTATTAATTTATTACTTATCCAAAACATGCTATAGCTCATCAAATACATTGAATAACTTTAAATCTTCTCAACTTTTATTCAATCCCATAACTCATATTAATCATACTTGATAAAACATAAATGTTGGCTTGAAATTAACTCACATTATACATAAACTCAAACATACTTATCTTTTACCAACATTATCCTCATGCATTGTAACTTACTAAATTACTCATAAAACTCATCTTTAAATCAAAACATCAAAACTTAAAACCATTTATGAAAATTGCATTCTTAACATATTTAACTCATAATAAATGCTCTAAAATTTATACTTATAACAGCTTACTCATCATGAACATTTCATATCCACTTCTCTTAAAAACTTTAACATGAAATAATCATATATACTACTTAATCATATCTCATTTTAATATCATGATATCAAATAGCATACTAACTTCAAACTATACTTAAAACATAATTATACTTCATTATATCATGGAAACAAGTATCAAAATCTCAATTCTAGCAAAGTCATACTAAATAATCCTTATATCATTAGAGCATATAACAACTTGAACTTAACATAATAATCATAATACTTAAACATGCATACTAACAACTTATTTAACATGAAATCAATATAACCATGAACTTAATATGAACATGAATCTTTACATAAGTGAATTACCTCCTTCAAGGACTTGAACTTAAAAAGATTCTAGACTTCACTTCAAGAACTCTTTACTCCAAAAATCCTTCCTTCAAGAATTTCCTCCCTCCACTATAATTATCACTCTACTATAATTACCACTCTTATAACTTGGAAATATTTTTGGTGTGAAATTTCAGATTCTAAAGGCCCCTATTTATAGCCAAAATTTTTGAATAATTTATTTGGAGTGTAAAAATTAACAATTTAAACAATTTAAACTTCTAAAATTTAATCAACTTAAATAAATCCTCACCTAACAATTCACATTATCAGCTAACATAATTAATAGCTAAAAAATCATATTGGTTGGCATTAAATGTAAAATCTCAGAAATCTGAATTTTTGTCGGCAACACGACCCGTGTCACCTAGTGACACGACTCGTGTGACCTCACACGACTCGTGTCACTTAGTGACACGACTCGTGTCACAAAGCCGAAACAACACTTTGATAGCATCTTGAGCCACACGACTCGTGTCACTTGTGACACGACTCGTTTGACTCCACACGACCCGTGTCACTTGTGACACGACCCGTGTGGCTTAAAAAACTTAATTTCTAAACTTATTTACCCTCAAAATCTCTCCGTTTTGAAGATAACTGATACTTAACTGAATGGGATATTACATGTAGAGTGTCGTTAAATGGGAAAAAAGAAATCCGCATGCACTTGTAATTGTAGCGAATTAGAAAACATTGACAGAAAAGCATTTCCATATAAAGTCAAGCCAATTTTGATAAATTTTTGGACGAAAATTAAACTAGATCACTCGCTCGAGATTAGGAAAAGAAAGTTCTACACATAATATTTTTTAAGATTAGCTACAATCCACGACCTGGCCAAGGACTTGCCCTCAGTGTCCTTCAGCGAGTATGCTCCTCCTGCGTGAACTTTTTCGACCAGGTATGGTCCCTCCCAATTGGGCTCCAGTTTTCCTACATGCTTGAGCACGTCCACCCTTTTCCAAACCAGATCACCCACCTGGAATCGGCGGATCTTCACCTTCCTATCATGCGCTGCTCTCATTCGTTGTATGTACGCTTCAACTCTGGTCGAGGCTTGTTCTCTGAGCTCCTCGATCGTGTCTAGGGCAGTTAACATGAGCTCCTCATTCTGCTCTCGATCATATGCGCTTACCCTCTGGGACTGCAACTCCAGTTCAATTGGTAAGAGTGCCTCCATTCCATAGACCAGGCTGAACGGCGTCTCCCCCGTGGTCGACCTCGGGGTGGTCCTGTATGCCCAGAGCACAGATGTTAACTCATCGACCCAGGCACCCGAGGCCTTTTCCAATCTCGTCTTCAAGCCGTTCAATATAATTCTGTTGGTCACCTCCACCTGTCCGTTGGCCTGAGGGTGGGCGACCGAGGCGAAATGTTGCTCAATTCCAATCTCCTCACACCATGCCCTCACTCGCTTGCCGTTGAATTGGGTCCCATTATCAGATATCAAGACCTTAGGGACTCCAAATCGACAACAAATGTTATTGTACAGGAATTGGATTACTTTTTCTTCCGTGATTTTGGCCAGTGGCTCAGCCTCTACCCACTTTGTGAAATAGTCGACCGCGACGATCAAAAACTTACGCTGCCCCGTTGCCTGCGGCATTGGCCCCACCAAATCAATCCCCCATTGCGCGAACGGGATTGGTGCGCTCATTGTGGTCATCATCTCCGCCGGTTGATGTATGAGTGGGCCGTGCTTTTGGCATTGCAGGCATCTTTTGGCCATTTCTTTCGCATCCGTCCTCATTGTCGGCCAAAAGTAACCAGCTCTTAAGATTTTCGCGACCATAGCTCCGGCCTTACTATGATCGCCACAACACCCTTCGTGCACTTCTCGCAAAACGCATCGACCTTGCTCTTTGGATACACACCTCAAATGTGGGCATGCATAGGATCGTTTGTAGAGCACCCCGCTCTGTTCGAAAAATCTCCTCATTACTTTTAGTGCTCCTTCTTGCAACCCCCTCTGGATCGAGGACCTCCAATCTTCTACCTCCTCAATTTCTGCTACCTCGGCCTCAGCTGTGCTTTTCTCCATGTGTAGCAATGTCACACTCCTACTCTTGCAATCTACCAGATTCTGGGCGATCTTAGACAACAAATCAGCCCTACCATTCTCTCCCCGAGGTATTTGTATTAATTCAAATGACATAAATTCTTCTTTCAGTTTCCTCATATTGTCCACAAGACGTTGCAGTCGATCCTCTTTGATCTCAAAACCTTCCTGAAATTGGCCGACCACCAACTGGGAATCCGAATAAATCTGGACCCTTCGAGCACCGCCATCCAGAGCTAATTGTAACCCCTTTATTACTGCCTCGTACTCTAACCTGTTATTTGACAGCGGAATCCCAACTTGACGGCAAACTCCAAATAATCGCCTTTGGGCGAGACCAGGACTATCCCCAAACCGGCCCCGCTTCTCGACACTGAGCCATCCGCGTACAATTGCCACTCTCCTTCTGCGCTCTCCTCCTTTGTACCTTCCTGGATAAAATCGGCCAAAACCTGGGCCTTAATCGCCCTCCTTGGCTCGTACACTATAGAGTATTCGCTTAGTTCGACCGCCCATTTTACAAGTCGACCTGATACTTCTGGTCGACCTAATGTTTGCGCTAAGGGCATGTTCGTCCGCACCCTGACCTTGTGGTTTAAGAAGTGTGGTCGTAACTTTCTGACTGTCATGACCACCGCCAGTGCGCATTTCTCAATCTCTGAATACTTCAACTCCGCTCCCTGCATTACTCGGCTAACATAATATATGGGGAACTGAGCTGCTCCCTCTTCGCGCAACAACACCGAGCTTACTGCGCTTTCGCCCACAGATATATAGAGTATGAGCTCCTCTCCAGGCACTGGTTTAGCTAGCAATGGCAAATTCACCAGTACCTCCCGTAGCTCCTCGAAAGCTTTCTGCGCTCCCTCTGTCCATTGGAATTTCGAGCTCTTCTTTAATGTTTTGAACAGGAGGCCACTTTTCTCGGCTACCTTGGCGATAAATCGGCTCAGACCCGCTATTCGACCAGTCAGGATTTGGACCTCTTTCACACTGGCGGGTGGCTTCATTTCGATGACCGCCCGCACCTTCTCTGGGTTCACCTCTATTCCCCGCTTGGTCACCATATAGCCCAGGAATTTTCCCGCTTTTACTCCGAACGAGCACTTACCAGGGTTAAGCTTCATGCCATACTTTCTTAACGTTTGGAACGTTTCTCTCAGGTCGCCTGTATGATCCTCTTCCCTCTTGCTTTTGACCAACATGTCGTCCACGTATACCTCCATATTTCTTCCCAACTGGTCCTTGAAAATTTGGTCGACCAACCTCTGATAGGTCGCCCCTGCATTCTTCAGCCCAAACGGCATCACCACATAGCAATAGGTGCCCTTACTCGTAATAAAACTCACCCTCTTCCAGTCATCCTCCGCCAAAGGGATTTGGTGATAACCTTGCGAGGCATCCATCAAGCTGAGGAGTTCACAACCCGCCGTCGAATCTACCAGCTGATCGATTCGTGGCAATGGGTACAGATCTTTTGGGCATGCTTTGTTAAGGTCGCGGAAATCAATGCACATCCTCCACTTCCCTCCCGATTTGGATACCATGACCGTGTTAGACAACCACTCGGGAAATTAGATCCTCTTTATATGTCCAGCATCTAAGAGCTTCTCGACCTCTTGCTCTATTATTTTATCCATCTCCGCTCCGTGATGCCTCCTCTTTTGCTTCACCGGCTTCACTGTAAGATCGATGTTCAACCGATGCTCGATTATCGTGGCCTCGATCCCGGTTAGCTCCCCTGCTGTATATGCGAAGATATCCGCAAATTCTCTTATCAAGTCTATCAATCTCGATCTGATTGGTTCGCCTAGTTCTTTCCCAATTCTGAACTTTCGGTCATCCTTCCCTTCTACCATCTGGACCTCCTCTACTTCGCCTCCCGGTTGCATGTCCATTTTCTCTTTCCCCTTATCCTGCCATCCTTTTTCTTCCTTCGACCTCGATCCTCCCAGACGATCTGGTCTATCCTCTCTCCCTTTCACCTGCTTCCTCGCCATTTGCTTGTTATTGCTAACGGTGGTTTGATAACAACTCCTCGACGTAAGTTGGTCTCCAGCAATCTCGCCCACATTTTCGCCCACAGGATATTTAATCGTCATGTGGTATGTAGACACGACTGCTTGGAACGCGTTCAATCCCGTTCGTCCTAATATAATGTTGTAGGACGATTCTGCTCCTACTACTACGAACCGCACCATCCTCACCTTTCTGGTGTCGCCCGACCCTAACGCCACAGTTAGACTCACCTCGCCCATCGGCATCACCTCTCCCCCGTTAAAACCGTACAAGGCCGTCGACACCGGCTTCAGCTCCAGATTCAAGTGTGTTGATCTGCGCGAAGCAGTCGTAGAACATGACATCGACCGAACTGCCTGTGTCGATGAACACCCTCTTCACATCGAAACCAGCAACTTCTACAGTGATAACCAGCGCATCATTGTGGGGCAATAAAACCCCTTCCGCGTCTTCTGCTCGAAAGCTAATCACCGGCATTCGACCGGTTATCCCAACTTCCTCCCTCTTACGCTTTGCAGCTCGCACATGCCCCTTCCGTGCATTGTTCGAGTCCCCATCCGTGGGCCCCCCCAGAAATCATGTAAATAGTGCCCCTCTTCAATGGCGTCTCCCTCCTAGGCTCCTCTCGAGGGTCGCTTCCTCGACCCCTCTTTTCCCTCCTGCCATCATCCTCCCCATCATCGTCCCTGTCACTTCTCACTACTGACTCCCCCCTGCACCTCCTTTTCTCCTTTCCTCGTGGTCGATCCTGGATGACAAATTCCTTTAAATGCCCTGCCCTTATTAGGCGCTCGATCTCGTCTTTTAGGTGCCTGCAGTCCGCTGTGTTATGCCCATAATCCCTATGGAATCTACAGTACCTGCCCGACCTTGGCTTGGTCGGTCCGTCGAATCTTGTCGCTGGCCACGTAATCTCCTTGCCATCCAGCTTTTCCTCCATGGCTACCAGGACTTCGCCCATCTGAGCGTTAAGAGGAGTGAAAGTGTTATATCTTTGCATGTTGGGTAGTCGAGGTCGTCCTTGCCAACGATCTTCTCGTCCTCCTTGAAACGAATTTCGTCCATCCCTCTTGGGCGACGATCTCCTGAATGGGCCACTCTTCTGGGGATTCCTCTTGGGTGACTCCCGTCCGGGTGAGTTTGGCTTTCCCCTCTTCTGGTCGGGCCTCGCCACTTCTTCGAGCTTGGCAAACTCAGCCTCCGTCTCCTCCAGGTTGATGTACTTCTTGCACCTCTTCAACACCTCATCATAAGTTCGAGCAGGCGTTTTCGCCAACGACGTTCGACAAGGGCCCGGTCGTAGACTCCTGATTAATCCTCCCGCTTTCACCTCGTCGACGGCTGTGGGCACTTCTAGGCACATCTGATTGTATCGAGCCACGTACTTTCGCAGCGACTCTTTCTCACCCTGCCGCATTGCCATCAGAGTAAGATATGTCTTCTCCTGTGCAACTGCACTCGCGTACTGGTTGGTGAGTTGCCGTGCAAAATCCTCGAAATCTTTGATCGACCCAGGGGTAGCTGATGGAACCAATCAAGGGCACCTCCTCGAAGGCTCGACAAGAACGCTCTGCAACTAACCGGGTCTGAATATCCGTGCAACACGGACATATTTTCAAACGCTCGAACATGCCTCGCCGGATCGCTCGAGCCATCAAAGATCAAGCTTATCTCCTTGAAACTGGCAGGCAACGGGGTGGCCAGTATTTCCCCCGAGAATGGGTGTCCTCGAGCACGCCTGTCTGTCCTTCCTTCGATTCTTTCCTGCAATTGCTTCAGCTGCTCAGCCATTCTCTCCATTGCCCTATCTCTGGGCTCTCCCCCTCCTCCATAGCTCGACACATCTTCCTCATGAGTCGCCTGGGCCATGGTCGGCGTGGTAGTAGCCTGGGATGTCTGGTGAGTAACCTGCTGCACAGCCTGCGCCGCCGCGTTGGCTATCATTCGCTGCATCTCCTCTCTGGTCATGGTCACCATTTGTGGGGTCGGGGGTTGCGGTACTTCTCCTACTGGTGACGGCACCGTCTGCGCCGCCGGCCCAATCTGCTGCGCTACCACTGGACCCGCCTGCGACGGCGCGACAACCGTCGCCACGGTTGTTCCGCGAGCCTCCTGGTCCCTGCTCGTGCCTTCTCCAGCGTCGGGCATCGTCGCGCCATGAGATATCGGTGTCGGGGTCACCGGGGTCTGTGAGGGTGCAGAGAAACCAGGGGGAGGCCCTGTTCCCATCGGCCTTGTTGTCGTCCATGCCTCGTCGAACGACGACTGCTAATTCATTCGGGGAATTCCGTCCGCCATGGTTAAGCTTAGAACACAACTTTTTGAACAGAAGTCCCACAGACGGCGCCAATAATACAAGTCTAACGCTCGCCCAACCGAGAACCGCAGCAAACACGACTTCCTCCACCGGTCGAACGCTGAACCTGCACGAAAACTCTCACACCGGAGGTGTTTTCCGGTGAAGAGCCTCCAACGCACAAGTCAGATCTTGAGAGATAAAGGTGTATATGAAAATCTCAGAAAAATTAGAAGTTACCTAAAAACGATGATCCTCGTTCCTATTTATAGGGACGAGTTACCTGTTGGCCACGCGCGACTAGGCGAGTCTCGTCATTCATCCTCTGCTCGTCCGTACGGTCGCGCGTCTCCACTTTCCCCGGTGTCAGAAAACGCGTCAGCCGCGCCAGAGAATGTTAGAGTTCGTTATTCCTTGGCCCATTCACAAAGCGCCGCGTGTCCCCCTTTCACGTGACGGAGATCCTTTAGCATATTCTGGCTGTCGACCAGATCTGTCCATGTGTCCGCACGTGTAATCTGCTCCGGAAACAAGAGATGATTGGTCCCGTGCCTATACTCGCTGGAATGTGCCTGCTCGACCAGGTGCTAGAGTCTGTAGACCTGTTGATACTGCTCGACCACACCCACATACTATTCTGTTTGGAGTGTCTTGCGAACCGGTCTAGTATATAATATCCCATATCGCCTTGTAATTTCGAAATTACTCTGTAACAAGTAACACTAACCTAATTACCGCCGGGCTACATATTATGAACTTGTATAAATGTTGCTTTTAGAATGTCAAATCTTTAGACATCATACTTTCTCTAAAAAATTAAATACTTATATTGTACCCAAAAAAAAAAATTACATACTTACTACTATAAGTCACTTTCAAAAGTACCACATTTGAATATGAAAGTATATGTATTTTTGGAAAAATAATGTTTGAGTACCCATTAGACAAGTTAGAAAACAACCAACCTTATAAGTTATAACATATGATTTGGGCCTCGAATTAGTAGATGGATCGGGTCAGCCATAACCCGATCCATTTGCCACACCTACATTAGTGCCCCTTTTCATGGCTTTACTAGCGTGTAACCCAGCTGGCTGCCTCAAAGACTGCCCCAAACCTATTCCAAATTGCACATATTTAAAAGCTGAATTAATTTATTTAAAACTCAATTCTGACATGATTTTTTTCTTTTTAATAAAAAGGATATACAGTCACCAATCCTTTTCATTGTGTTATGTGTGTACATTATCAGTACATTGTGAACGTTGGTAGGCTAATGCTAAAGCACGACGATAAAGAGAGTCTCAGACTGAGGCTGATATGAAAATTTTGCAGCCAGCAAAAGGAGAAATAAACCTTTCATCTTTTGTTGGTCAATTGTGTGATTTATGTCTTGTTGGCTTCAGGGCTTTGTACTTTGTGGTCTATCACTCTTTTCAAATTCAGTATTTTTCACAAATTATTGGATGATGCATGTTAATCGTTTTGCGGGTCGACTCGTTGAGCAAATATATATACTACCTCCTATTTTTAGTATATGTCGTTTTAAGAAGTTGCACACTAATTAAGAATATTTTTTTTTTGTCAATAATAACCTTATTTAATGAAGATAGAGATGGATGTTTTGAGAAAAAGTCAAGAGTGAATATGAAAAGACATAATGTATTTATTGGTCAAATAAGGGTAATAATGAAAAAATATGTCCAAAAGATCCAAAACGATATTTATTTGACAAATAGTTAAAAATGCTAGAATGACATTTAAAAAAATAGAAGGAAGTATATAGTATATCATCAAATTTCATTCTTATATTTATATTATTTTCTAATGTATAACATTTACATTGGTAAATAGAATATATATATTTCGGCCTAATGTTTAGACCGACTTAATAGCATACCAAACTCTATTTATTTATTTAGTTATTGTCTTTTTGTCAATTTTTAAAGAGGGGTCTATTCATTTGAGATATTTTAAAGAATTGTTAGGACTTTA
>CACSLK010034050.1:2310741-2329543 GCA_902706635.1 Striga hermonthica | reverse complement strand
GTTTGAATAAATACAAAATTTTCCACTAAAAAGTGGATTTTTTTTTTGTTAACCAGGGTTAACTTGAAAAAATATGGTAAGTTTAGTTGTGAGTGGGATTTTGAGTTTATATGAAAATAATAATTAAAATAAAAAGAAAATAATTTTTTTAGGCCGAAGAAAATAATTTTCTGAAAATG
Source organism: Striga hermonthica (assembly GCA_902706635.1). Lineage (NCBI taxonomy): Eukaryota > Viridiplantae > Streptophyta > Magnoliopsida > Lamiales > Orobanchaceae > Striga > Striga hermonthica. The sequence continues at coordinate 2,329,364 of CACSLK010034050.1, read as the reverse complement.
TAAAAGTATGAGAGATATGATATGACGTGATGGTTGCTTATAATTATTTGAGTGGATGGATAATGAATTAGAGTAGATTCGATGAGTAAGAATGATCGGGCGTTATTATTTAATTATATTGATAATTATATTGAGGATACGGAGGTTGAATTAAAAAATTAAAGTTGAGTAAGATTTTGAGTTGAATAAAAATTGGAGTGAAAAAATTTGTATCCAATCACACTGATGTAGGGAAGCGTACGAGTGGGACGATAAATTGAGAACAGTCTCAAAATACCAAGAACAATATCAATTTTTATTCATTAATTAACCATCTATCAAAGTCACGGGGTTGAACAATATATAATAATCCTAATCTCAGTCTCCTAAACTTGTCCAACAAGCTAGATAATTATTTACTTGTCCACTAAGCAAGTAATTATTCTCTTACCAATTAACTACTAATCATAAAAGGAATAATAATAATAATAATAATAATAATAATAATAATAATAATAATAATAATAATAATAATAATAATAATAATAATAATAATAATAATAATCATTCTCTATCATCCTCCCCCGGTTGAGGAGCATTCGCCCTCGAATCCGAGACGACGAGACCAAGCCGTTTCCTTGTCCTTGCATCCAACACGGCGCCTTGACCATGCCATCAAACCCACAGGAGCCGCACCAAAAAAAGCCACGATTCGGGCCATATCATTCGTAAAATTGAATGTATAAGTCGAATTGAAGACCCATCTCAAAATGACCTCGTACTTGATAGTCGGAATCACGAGTCCATCAATAACATCACAAATAGAAAGAATGTGTGGATGGGGAACGTCATACAAAAATTTCTCTCCAATCTTCTCCGGTTTCTCATAAAAAATCGGTGGACCATCGTACGCCACGAACGGCTCCTCGTCGAAAACCGGGGGGCCATCGTACTCGATCGAACCAAACTTCTCCTCCGCCACATCGTCGTCCGCCACGAGTGGCTCCTCACCAAACATCGGGGGGCCTTCGGACTCGGCCGAGCCAAACATCACCTCTGCCACGTCGTCGTCCACCACGAGTGGCTCTTCGTAAAAAATCGGTGGACCGTCGTACTCCCGACCCTCCACCTGCTCACCGTCGTCATCGCCGGACGGCAGTTGTGGTGTTCGTCCGCGGGGCGCCCCTCCTGGACCACGACCACCACGGCCGCCGTTAAATCCCCCGTGCACGTCCCGGTCGCCGGCGTCACGGTACGTCTGCCAATCCACGTGCATCATGGTACGGAGAGTAAGACGATAGTCCCCGATCTCCGCAGACAGATCTGCAACTTGACGACGCAACGTCTTGAGCTCGCGGCCAAACTCCTCGGTATGGCGGCTCAATTCGTAGATGGCGGCGTCACGCCTGTCGTCTGCAGCATCTCGTCGGCGCGGCAGCATCGTGATCGTGCCGACTTCTGATACCAACTGATGTAGGGAAGCATACGAGTGGGACGATAAATTGAGAACAGTCTCAAAATACCAAGAACAATATCAATTTTTATTCATTAATTAACCATCTATCAAAGTCACGGGTTGAACAATATATAATAATCCTAATCTCAGTCTCCTAAACTTGCCCAACAAGCTAGATAATTATTTACTTGTCCACTAAGCAAGTAATTATTCTCTTACCAATTAACTACCAATCATAAAAGGAATAATAATAATAATAATAATAATAATAATAATAATAATAATAATAATAATAATAATAATAATAATAATAATAATCATTCTCTATCACACACCCTACGAATCTTGATGCATTTCATATGAATTTTTAAAGATAAAACTTTCAATTATTCATTTGTGATTTCCAATAGTCTTAACAAATCATGAGGAATTTAGCTTATTTGACAATGAGATTTGCTAAAAATTTCTTAGATTTATTGAGATTTTTTAAACAAAAACTTTACACCAAATCTCATCTCAAATCCCACTTCCACGTTTTTTTTTTTTTTTGGGCAAAAAAAAAATCTTAAAAAGTCTTAAATCTAAAAAGGTTTTAAAATGTCTCTTAAAAACTTCAAGCGAATATATCGCTCAATTCGGCTCGGCTCGCTAGGACTCAAGTTTAGACCAAACGAGGCGAGCTCGAGGTCGCTTAAAGCTCGTTTCGTGAATGAGTCGGGCTCGGCTCGGCTCGACTCGATTCGATAAGGCCCGAAAAGAAAAATTCTATATAATTTTTTAAAGTTCAGCTCGTTAAAACTCGAGATCGGTTCGAACTCGGCTCGTTAATACTAATAAATAAATTGAGATCAAGCTCGATTTTTTGCTCATTTACTTAACAAGACTAGTCGGGCTCGAGTCGTTAAGCAATCAAATTCAGCTCGATTAATTTAAGTCATAGTATGTATTGCACACGGGTGATGATACTTTTGTACATACTTTTGTGAGACATTCCTATATTAGACGGGTCGACCGTCATATCATTTGAACAAAAATATTTATTTATGCTAATTAATATTAAATAACATACTTTTATTTAATATATTTTTATAACACTTAATTAAAAGTTATACTGTTATTTATAATCTATACTTATATAAAAAGTCATCACATTTACTAGAATTAGTAGTAATAAAAGTCAACTTATAATTAATTACACATCATATTTAGAAAGTTTCAGATTTTTTAAATCATAAAATAAGGTAGCATTAAATGCCCCTAAAATTGTGAGTTTTGTTGAATTCATTTTTAATAAAATCTGTATCCAAATTTATGTGTGGTTTTGAAGTGAAAATTTGAAATTCAAAATCTCTTCTCATTTTACTTACAAGAAAATCGGGCTGCATTCAACACTTGGACCAATTTAAAAATATTCCTTAAATGAAAAAATTTATAGATAATTGTTATCTCTACTCAATCACATGATTATTTTCAATATGAAAAGAGACAAATTACAAATTAGTGAATCATATATTACAAATTCAATATCTTAACATTAAGTAATAAATCCATAGTATTACGTAAATCCGTATCTCATATTATTATATCATTAAGAATATATTATAGTTTTATTATCAAATCATAAAAAGATATTAAATCCATATTGAAAAAAAAAAATAATTCATATAATTTTATAAAATTCTACTACACACAATATTCCTTTTTATTATATAATAAAATAATAGTTAAATATTATACGGTGAAAAAGAATAAGTAAAACTTTTACTTTGTCTTATATCTAAGGATAAAGTTATATGCTAAAATTAAATTTTTATTAATATAAATGTTTTATGAGATAATATATTAATTATTTTACAAGCTAACCCTAACATGCTCATATTTAATGTTCTCGCTAAAAAAACACTGTTAAAAGATGTGGAAAAAAACTTATAACCCTAGTGTTTTTTTAGACTCAACGTTGATTAAAAGATGTAGAAAATATATAATAACATTATTACTTTTTAGACTTAAACAGACAAGACTGTGAAAATAACTCATTTAATTTCTGTCCCGTGCATCGCACGGGGGTACATACTAGTGTTTTTATAACACTTCATTTTTATCTTTTATTAATGCATCCATATTTGTTAAAATGATATTTCAACTAATGATTACATGGATCAATAAACAATGTTCTAGGATGATTTTGGTATGAAGCAAACAATTAGCTCAATGTAGAGTCAACTTTCTATATACAACAACGAAACCATACTATACTCTTTTGTTACTTAATTAAATAATACTAATAATTTTATTAATACGTATAATTTACATGTTGTATATAAAAAGTTGATTCTACTATGAAGTCAACTGTTGACTTCATAGTAAAACTGCGTTATAGGATTGTTACTTTGTTCAAATTAAATGCAATTTTAGATTAAAAGGTCATATTTCTCATCAACCTCGCAACGGATGGTCTTGGTCGGCTGTTCTCCAGCGTCTGGGTGGCGGCGATTTTCCCGCGAGCCTGTGACTAAGGGTTGTAGTTCAGATCATCACCTTTGGATTTGGTGGTGGTCAGAGCTGAGATCAGGCTGTTTCACTTCCCTCCATTCTTCCGTTTTCTCTGCTTTTGGGCTTGTTGGTTGCATTGGCGGAGTCGAGTAGGAGTCGAGTCTCGTGTCCTGGGCTTGGGTCGTGGGGGATGGGATTGTGGACTTATTGTTGACCTCCGGCTACAGGTCTAGGGGTTGTCTACCTGGGCGGGGCAAGGTTTTTTAGTCTTGAGTCTAGTTAGGCGATTATTCTGCGATTTCTGGCTTTGCGACTTGCACCGGGTCTTGTCCGTGTGGGTGGTTTCCCATGGGTGTCGACGTTAAGTTTTGTTCGGTTTGGTTTCGCTGCTGTTGGAAGGGCTTTAGTTTATATTTTTTTGTGTTTTTGTTGTTGTGTTTGTGTTGTGATGTATGTGTGTATGTGTTTATTTTTTCTCAGCTTGTGGAGTGTGCATTCTCCCGTTGAGAGTCTTTGTGTGTTTGTAGTGTTGTATTGTGACTTCTAGGCTATCTTTGGTAGACCTCCGATCCCCTATTCGGCTACTGAGTCGGATATAATTATGTGTTATAGTAAAAAATATAGCGTTTCGAAAAGGAAAAAAAAAATAGGGATTTTGTGGGGATAGGAACGTTAGTTCAAATCTATTACCTACAAATCAAAATCTTAATGCATAAATTTATCTCAGCAAAAATAAATAAATAAACTGTAATTAAGTAAACCTATAAATAAGTAAGTAAATAAATAAATAATGTCCGAAAATTCTTTACAGCTGACCAAGAAATTTTATGGCCCATTAACATTAGGCAATAGCAGCAAGTCTATTATACAAATGTGTGTAACAAATACAAATCCATTAATATATAAAGAGACAATGATATTTACTTAAAATAACAACTAAAAATCATCAAAAAAAGCATTTGATTTCCCGCCTAAAATATTTACTATATTGAGTAATATTTTTTGGCAAAATTTGAAAAATATCGCCTAAATTAATGTAATTAATGTACAGAATCATTTTGGTCAAATATTGCGGCTATTACCTTTATTAGTTGTATGATTTAAACTTGAAATATTATATATTGAAAAAACTTGCAGCTATTACTTTTATTAGTTGCGTGGTTTAAATTTGGTATATAATATATTGAAAAAAAAATTATTTAATTTTTTTTTTTAAAAAAATAATTATTCATAATTTGGAGGTCAATATTAACTTGGGCGTAAACGAAATAGTAAATTATTTATAATTTAATATATTACTCAACTACTTAATTTTTTTATTTGAATAGTTGATACAAAAATAGATTATTTTTAAGTAATGAAACAATATAAATTTTATATTTATACTTATTATTCACATGTGTTGTTAAATATATGATAACATTTTACCAAAATAACTATTTTTTGGAATCACATTATACTCAAGTCGAATTTCTGAATAAAAATTTTGAAATGATACTTATTTTGAAACTAATGTAATGTGATTTATTATGAGTTATGTGCACCACACGGGTTATGTACTATTTTTAAATAGACATTTTTATGTAATGTTGTACAATTTAAACTTTATATAACATTTTTATTAAATTAGAATAGATAATTGTATGTACATATTGATTCCATATTTTTAATTATAAATATTACTTAATAAGAACTTTTATTTATAAATATTAGTGAATATCTCTTATCGTGCGTTGCACGGACTCATACTAGTGTGGGGTAAAAATCAGTGGAACACTTATCACCGAAAGAGAGAGATTTCAAATAAAAATCCTCTCTTGTTTGATTTCAACCTTTATATAATGAGAAATTGCTTTCATATCCATAAAGTTCACTCATTGTTTAGTTACTTCCCTGGAGACATTGTTTCTATTTATTTATTAATTTTTTTTTTTTTTTATTTTTGTGAACTATTTTTTCTTTTTGCATTGTCATAAATCAAAATGCAGTTCTTCGTTTATTTATTTATTTTTTCTTGAAATAGAAAAAGCAATATTGTGATTTGTGATCATGGAGGTAGATAAAATTGGGCTTTTTCCATGTAGTCGATGGATTGGGCTGCTGGACCCTATGGGTGTTGAATTCAATAAAAGATGTAATGGCTAATTTTGACTAACTAGTTATCCCATGAGCCCAAGAACACCAGGACATTAATTAGGCCCAACCCAAGGAATAAAAAGAAAAAGAAAAAATCTATATCTATAAATATATAATTTGGAGCATCACATCATTTAATTTTATTACCATGCATTATAATTTATTTTCCCTCCAACTTTTTCAACATTCAATTTCATTTTTAAGTTACAAAGTAACTTGTTTGAATGCCATAAATTATGAGCATAAATAAATAAAGGGAGTTACAAAATTGAACTCAAATTTTAAGTCACACTCACTCATGAAAATGACAGAATGTATTAGCATAAAGAAAATGGTAAGGGCTATTCCATAGCAATTACTTGATCAAAATCAATTTTGAGAATTATTTTCTAATTTCATATTTTTTTCATGAATTAAATTATGATTTATATTTTTATATTGTTATCTTTTTTAAGTATTATTCTATGTGCAATTGCACAAGTTGATTACTATATCTATATCTATTTATATATAATTTAGAGCAACACATCATATAATTTTATTATCATGCATTTAATTATATTATCCCCCAAAAAGTTTCAGCATTTAATTTTATTAGTTTTCATTTCTTGCCTAAAGTAATTACCATTTTCTCTTATTTAATTTTATTATTCTGCATTAAATTACATTATCCTCCTATGTGTCATGGGTTTCGTTGTAATTACTATATCTCTTATTTACTCGGAAAGTTTAAAAATGTATATAATGACCCTTTTTTCTTATTTATATTGCTTAAATATTTTAATTTTTTCACCTCCTTAGCCTCGTGGTTTTTGTTGTAATTGTACTTTCCATTTATTCTCTACAAAATTCAAGAATATTATTTTTATTTACTTTTTTGTTGCTTTATTTTTTTATTTTCTATTTTTTTAGTGTTTTCACCTTTGTTCCATCTCACATCCTTAAAATTAAATTAATATATAATAAATAACATAAATGAATATTAAAATCTTATTTTAACAAAATTGCGAGTAGAAATGAGGTGTACTTAAAGATCTTTATTTATTTTTTTAATTCAAAAACCGGACACATGGCTCATATGTATATGCAGATCGACTGTTACAACCGAACAACATGTATATTCTTCAGAAAACCATAATAACATCATTAAATATAATAATATCCGTTTATTGTTTGCAAAAACAAATCTATGTTTTGAGCAAAAGACATCAGGTTGTGTAGATTTCAAATTTTTGAAAGAAAATGACAAAACAAACAATAAAATAAGATTTTATATCTAATCTACTTCTGAAATCAACTGAAAACATGATTTTCTAAAAAGAAATTATATATTCTCAACAAACATTACAGATCTCGATATATCCGTACTATAATCGCCCTATAAACAATTTTCTTATGATTCATTGATGTATGTTAGCAAAATAGGGACAACAAGAAAATATTAATCGAGTTCTGAAATTAACTGAAAATACGGTTTTATAGAAAAAAAAAAAATCATAAATTCTTAACAAAGATTACAAATGTTGATAGATCGTACTATAATCACCCGATTGAAACATTTTCTTATGATTCATTGAAGCATTTTAGCCAAATAGGGACGACAACCTTAAATCAAAATAAAAAATTTCAGATCTTGATAGATATGTTATGTAATCAGACGATTTACACTTTTTTACTATTATTTAGTAAATCGAGACTGTAAAATCGGAATGATTTTGATGTTATACTCGATTTTGTTAGAAATTTTTTATTTCTCGAAAAAAAATTAGAATTTGATTGAATATCTGACCGAAAAAACAAAGAACATGGCATGATTATAGACAAAAATTGATAAGAAAAATGAGATTTTGGGTTTTTTTACAGAGAAAAAAATGCGTGATCCGCCGATATGATTTGATAAATCCCAAAAAAAATAATGTTTAAGTTGAACCCAATAGACTTATTGAGAATATCGGCTCAAGCCACATTTATAAATATTTTAATAAAAAATTAAGCCCAATTCACTATATTTTTTTTAATATGGTATCCGGCTTAATTCACCAATTGTTTATAATGCAATTATTTGTTTAGTAGATAATTTTGATCCAAATGTTTACATTTGTTGATAATTATAATTAATTCGGTACACATTTTATTATTCTTTATTTGTTTGAGGGTACCGTTCAAGTTTCAACGCAGACAATTTTCTATCATGGTCTCATATACTATGACGATCAACAAGAATCAAGACCAATCTCTCTCACACGTCCGCTTAGTCTTGACTGTACGTTGCTCTTCCTAGAGTTACGAATGGGAAGCGTTTGAAGATAATGATATGTGGTGATGGTGATTCCGACGATAGGAAAACCATGAATGTTGTATACAAAAAAATATGTTTAATAAAATTTAGAATCATTTTCTTAATTCATATTTGTTTCTCATGAATTGAATTATGGTTATGTATTTTTGTTTTTTTTTTTTTATATTATTATCTTTTCAACATATTTTTCTTCGTGCAAATGCACGGGTTGATCACTAGTATATATTATTGCTAGCTAAGCAATAAATTTTACCTAATAAATAAAACCTATTTAATTTTACCTAACAAATACCTCATTAATCTTTAGTCTTAATAAATGATAGAGGAAAAAGAAAAAATAAAAACATAATGGTGTATTGATGTGTAATTAAGTCGGAGGGCAATATGGTAACTTTTTTAACATAAAAATTGTTACACTATATTATTATTATTATTATTATTATTATTATTATTATTATTATTATTATTATTATTATTATTATTATTATTGTTACATTAATTCACTATATCCCATTAAAGATAAAAATTTCTTGCACTTTATTAATTAAGACAAAATTTCTCACTTATTAATTAATTAAATAATAATTATATTTTTTATTATATAATCTAATAGTTATATTAAGATTAATAATTATATTTTACGCTAAATGATAAATGAAAGTTACATAAACATAAGAAATTATATCGTAAAAATTTTGTGTTCAAATGATTTATTCTAAAATCAATATTATATTTTTTATTAGATTAAGCAATTGTTATTCAAATAAATTAATTTATCTTAATGTCATAGTAAAATTTCTTAAAACCACATAAGAAATTTTAAAATAAGTTTAATATTTTAATTTTCTGCTAATTAATTGGCCGTGCTCCCTCAGAACTACAAAATACGTTATTTATTACATTTTATGCAATCAATATAGTGATTCGTCTGCAATAAAATCATTATCTACTATTTATTTTTACCAAGATCAAATTTTAAAACATAATGCCAATATCTAACTTATAATTTTATTATTTTATGCATATATATATATATATATATATATATATATATATAATACTTTGTGTTTGAAATTTAATATTATTATCTAACTTATAATTTTAATATATATGCATACAAATAACTTATAATACTTTATTTATATCTGTGCAAATGGACAGTGTCAAATACTAGTTGTTCCTTAGACTATCTTTATTCATAACTCAATCCAACCCAACTCAACCCAATTCTTTTAATAAAATACTCATTTCTCTCTCCTCCACTTATACAACCCACAACACAATTCTATTTCTACTTTTATCCATGACACCAACCCAACCTAATATTTTTTCTTTTCACTTTATTTTTAAATAAAATTACATATATTAATTTGTATTAAATTAAAAAATAACAAAAATATATAATTATAATGCAAAAATATTACCGTTCATTTAAATAATCGATATTTAACTTAACAATAAAATAAAAAATATAAGAGTTGAAATATAAAATTAGAAATAAATAAACTGAGTTACAAATAGTTGCATAAAATTACAACAGAAGTGAAAATTATATATTTAATTACGAGTTCCGAATTTTTCCCATATGTGCTCAATCAAATCATTTTGAAGAGAACGATGAGCTTCTCTGTTGCGAAGTTGATCCCTATTGATCATATAAGCAGATAAACTCGAAATGCGTTGTGTAGAGTAGTTGAGTTCAACATCTTGTGATTGGACTCTGGTAGGTATATCCGTAAGAAATTCTGTGGGATCATAATAGTTTTGGTATGTGTCTCGTTCATCCTCCACTATCATATTGTGCATAATGATACAAGCCATCATTATTTTTCCCATCACTTCCTTATCCCAAACGAGACATGGACGTCGAAGATATGCAAAACGAGCTTGTAAAACTCCAAATGCTCGCTCAACATCTTTTCTAGCAGACTCTTGTTGTTGAGCGAACAATTTGTGTTTTTGGGTCTGTGGAGCTGTTATTGACTTGACAAATGCAGTCCACGAAGGATATATGCCGTCAGTGAGGTAATATGCTCTATCATATTGACGACCATTCACTTTATAACTAACTTTTGGTGATCGACCTTCTAACACATCAGTAAAAATAGGAGATCGGTGCAATACATTAATATCATTGCACGAACCTGGTGTTCCAAAGAACGCATGCCATATCCATAGATCATATGATGCAACAACTTCCAAAATAATTGTTGGAATTCTATCTCTCCCTGTATATTGCCCAGCCCACGCAGTGGGACAATTTTTCCATTTCCAATGCATGCAGTCAATACTACCAATCATGCCTGGAAAACCACGTAATTCCCCAACATGGAGAAGCCTTGTCAGATCCTCTTCATTAGGCCTTCTCAGATACCTTTCACCGAAGCAGGAAATGACTCCATCGATAAAATGTAAAAGGGACTTTCTTGTCACAGCTTCACTCATTCGTAAGTATTCATCAACAACATCAGATGATGCCCCATATGCAAGCACCCTCATTGCTCCAGTACATTTTTGTAGGGGTGAAAGGCCTCGTCTTCCTGTGGCATCACGCCTTTGTTGAAAATATTCATTATTTGCTGAGATGGCCTCCACTATACGAAGGAATACCGATTTATGCATGCGAAATCTCTGTCGAAACATCTCTGGACTGTATGTCGGCACCTCCACAAAGTAGTCTTTCATTAAACGCTCCTCACCAATCTCACGTTCTCTATTACAATACCTCCTTCTCCTTCTGGTTGTTGGCATTGGAGTGCCTACAATCAGATTAGGATTGTGTATGATTATATCTTCAATGATCCTATCAATTTGATGATTGTGTTGTCTTGCTCGTTCTTCCCATTCATTATATTCAGGGATGTGGAAAGAACTAGAGCTAGAATCTGAATCAGTTGAAGAGTTTTCATTTTGAGACATTTTGTAAATTTTGGGCACACTTTCAAGAAACAAAGATAAAATAGCTAATGTAGAGAATTTTGTGTGATGTTCATTGTTTGTTGTGTTTTTGTCCTTATTTTATTGTGTTTTATGTGTTTTATTTTGTGGTTTTTAGGTCCGTTTTTAGGCTCGATCGGTCCATTTTGTCGTGTTTCGTATATTTTTGCTCTTGTATAGTGTTTTCGTATTTTTGCGCGTTTTCTCTTTTGTTTTGGTGTTGAATAGGTCCAACGAGTTGAGAACGAGGAGATGAGCCATCCGAGCCGTCCAACCCGGAAAATCCGACCAAGCCATACCGGGACGAAGAGAATTCAATTAGAAGAATTTTGGTCCAAGTTTCGTGCGAATCGGAGTTGTGTACGAGAAGATAGAGCGAAACGAAGTCGCACATAACCGAGACCAAGCCATGGCAGCCCAGCCCGCGAATCGCATTCCGCGCCCGCGAATTCCAGCTATCCCGCGAGTTCCCAGCCAAGTGCTGTCCAGTGCCCGCGAATTCAAGTTCGCGCCCGCGAAAAGCCTGCAGCCCGCGAGTGTTCCTCATGCAGCGCCCCAGCCCATGAGTTTCTTCATTTCGCGCGCGCGAACGAGATCTAACCCGCGAGTTCCCGGCCAGCAGCGACCTAGCCTGCTAGCGTGTTGCATTTCCGCGAGCGCGAATTCCCCAGCGAGTTCGCGAGTTTGTTCCTTTCACGCCCCGCGCGCGCGAGATGTTCTGCGACCTCGCGAGTTCCGCCCTGTTGTACCCACGCCTTGTGCCTAGCTCTCGACCTCGCGGATTTCGCAGCTAGCTCGCGAGTTTTTTTAGTAAATGTGCATGTTTTAGTGTGTGTTTTGTGGTGTAGTTATATAAAGACATCTTGCTTTGTATTTTTGGAAACAACTCTCATTTTCCAACTTTTAAGTTGGGAAAATCCTCTCTATTTTCCTTTTCTTTTTTTATTTTGGTTTGGAGCTTTATGAATCAAGTTTTCCGGCGAACTTCCGGCGACATTGTTTTGAGCAAAGTTTCAAGCTTTTGATTCCGTTTCTTCTCCCGAGTGCATGTTGGAGTGGGTAACTTAGTCTTAAGCCCCATTACCTCGTATATCTTTATTGCTTTGGTAAATTGATATTGTGCTTGAGATTTTGGAAGAAAAGATTGTTGCTTTGGATCATGAATGTTTGACTATGTGTGGTAGGAGTTGAATTCTTGCTCGATTCATGCTAGAGTTTGATTTGACTTCCTAGGTTTTTTAGCGAACATGGCAATGGTTGGATTTTTGCGTGCTTTTGATCATGATGACTCCGGTGAACCAAAATCCCTTTTCCCCCCTTGATCTCTCTAATCTTCTTGCGTGCTTTACTTGCTTTCGATTTCAATTTCGTAGATTAGCTTAGCTTAAATCAACCCTCAATTCAAGCGATTAGCATGTTTAGGATGTTTTCGTTTGTGTGACTTTGACGACTAGGTAGTAACCGAAGCTCCGAATAGCCTTCCTTTGAGAACGACCCGAGGCCGGGTAACTCGGTTACCAATACCCAAAAATTTACTCAACATTCATTGTAATGCAGATCATATATATAGAATATATTTGAACAAAGAAAGAAGATATAAATTATATGTGAATAAAGTGAGTGCATGCAATTATTTACCGACAAGATATAAATTACATGTGAATAAAGTGATTGAGTGCATGTGAATTGTCTGAGTGCATGTGAATAAAGTGAGTGAATGTGAATAAAGTGAGTGCATGCAATTATTTACCGACAAGATATAAATTACATGTGAATAAAGTGATTGAGTGCATGTGAATTGTCTGAGTGCATGTGAAGAAATTTTGGATCGTAGCTAACATTATTTCCGACAAGTCCATGTGAACAAGAGGTGTAAAGAGGGTAATAAAGATAGATGTTGACATATCATAAATAATTGCATCTGAATTGAAAGATACGTTAGATTACACAAACTAATTTATAAACATACATAAAAATACCCAAGCTTAAAGACACAGTACATTCATTCTCCAAATACAATTGCCATAAGCTTGCATTTTGTCTCCTCATCTGCTGGAGACAAATGTTCTTTTGCTAACAAGGTATTCAACATTTTTCTTTCATCTTCATCCTTGAGGCCTGCAACTTTTCACGCTCTAATTCCATTTTAGCATTAAACACACTCTTCATTGCCTCCGTTTCGTTGTCCCTGGAAAGTCTCAATGCACGAATTTATGCAACAAATTCATTAGAGAAATCAGATTGTGGCATCTTACCTTTTCCTTTTTTTTTTCGCCTTATCTCTACCAATAGGATGGGAAGGAGTGGAACATCCGGTACTTGGAGTTTCTTGAAAGGAAGGCCTAGGATACTCTGCATCTTCGGAAGCCCTTGATCTTTTGCTGCTTCCACCACTTTCTTCGTCATTACCCTCTTCATCTTCAGGACGAAAACGAGTTTTATCCTGAAGCGGTATCAACTCCCACTTTGGATGTTTACACATAACTTCATTGAAGACAATCGAATCCTGAAACTTGCTACCACCTGCTTTATAAATTCTATGAGCTTCGTTCTCAACATCCTTGTCGGTCATTCCACTCCTTTTCCGAACACACGCTTCCTTGTAAGCAGCCATCCACTTGTTTGCATTTTCATTAAGCCGTTTCCACCGACCTTTCATTGATTCAATATTTCTTTCGTTCAGCTCATCCGGCTTTTCTGCTTGGTGTTCGTGATACAGATTGTGCACACGAGCCCATAGCGAGACTCCTTTTTGATTTCTGCTACGTATGTTATCTTCGCTAACGAAGATCCACGATGACATAAGAGTTATATCTTCTTTCACACACCAATTATTTTTGGTCCCCTTTAGATTTTTGTTAGGACGTTGAACATTTTCAAACAAATTGCGGGAAATTTTTCCTGATGTGGGCACATCTTGAGAGGTGTGAATTTGACTAAGATTTGGAGAATTTTGATAATATTGAGAACTATGATCATATTCGGAGTTTGGAAATTGTTGAGAATTCGGATATGGAGCAAAATTTGGATAATTTTCGGAGTTGGGTAAGTTGTCTGAGTTTAGATAGTTTTGGGAGTTGAAAGAATAATTTGGATAGTTTGGATCCATAACCTCAAATGAAGAATAGAGAGAAAATATAGAACAAGAAATGTGTGAAGAAAAGAGATGTTGTATTTGGTTGTGAAAGTGTATCAATATTATACTCTATTTATAGAGAAAAAAAAATATGAATTTTAATATAATTTTTATTTATTTTTTTATTTAAAATTATTTACAATATTATTAATTTAAAAACATAACAAAAAAAAAAAAAAATACAACCCACCACATGCTGCCAAGTGGCAGTAGGTGGTTCATTCATAAATGGGTGGCCAACCGACTTAGGTTGATGACTCTGTGGGACAAAATTCAATTTATTTTTATTTTTTATTTTTTATTTTTTTTTTTTGTCCTATCTCACGTCACCACCCTAGTGGCATTAATAAAGATGGTAACTAGCGTTGATAATAAAACCAAGTTATTACTCTGATTTTGACACTAGTTAGAGCATGTTTGTTTATAAAAATTTTCAAAAAAATTCTCACACTTTAACTCAATCACTTTTTTTAACTCAACTTTAACTCAATCACACTATCATCAATATTATCAATATAATTAAATAATATCAATCAATCATTCATACACACCACATCAACCTTAATCCACTATTCATCTACTCACATAAATTTAACTAACCATCACATCACATCTTATCTCTCCTACTTTTACATCATTTTAATTTTAATTATTTTATTTTAAATATTATTTTAATAAATCCACTAACAACTAACCATACCACCTTTTCAAAATTAACCAAACCAAATCAAAAAATCCAAACAAACTCAAAAAATTTCATAAACAAACATGCTCTTAGTGATTGTCAAATTTTAATTAGGCTGCTGTCACAATAAATTCTGTTCGGAAGTAAATTATATTTTTCTTTTTTTTTTCAAAATAATAATTAATAAACATGTAGTCATTGGTAGATGGCTAGATGCATAGATCTTTTGGTGGAATTGTAGCTAATGTACTCGGATATTGTGGGAATTTGTCACTATCTACTACTATACGTGTCCAAAGCTCGGCCCGTCCAGGACCCAGCTCGGGCTGCTGGGTCGGCGGGCCTCAAATGCTGGTCCCAGAACCAGCCTGGTGATATCTAAGGACAAGTTCAAATGGACCAGCCTGACCATTGAACCACCTGCTTTTTATATATATAAAAAAAAGTAATAAAATCAACTACGACTCGCCTTTCGACCCGAAATTGGCGGATAAAAAAAGAAAAATTAAGGCCCGGAACCAGTCTTTAAAGGCTAAATGTCCAGTTCAAAAACTGGTAACTCCAGGCCGGTCCGGGCCTGTTCCGGCCTGGTCACCGAGCCGGTTCGACCCTTGATCATGTCTATCTATTACCAACAAAATCAATAGCTACTTTATATGAATTCCACTTGAAACAGTAACTCGTAAGTCCTAAGCAGACGAGAAGGATGCCACTACATTGATTAATCGGTAGAGTATTTGTATTGGCTTCTTTAGTTTCAATTTAAAATTTCACTTTTCCAGTTTTAATTTTTTAAAGCGAAAATTTCAATAATAAAAAAAAAAATGATTTGCCTAAATTAACGAATTAAATGCCGCGCTCAATAAATGATGATGGGCCACGCAAAATGTAACAAGCAAGATTCAATGATATATGCAGTTGGGCAACCTTTTTCTTAAAGCAAAGTTTAATATTTACATGTTTTTTGGTTGGAAACAAAGACTCTGAAAAGAAGCGTAAAACCCGTGACCTGAAAGCGTTATTGAATGAGTCTGAGTCAAATAAATTTTAGAAGACCATCACATCGGGTGGGTTATTTATTTAAAAAAAAAAAAAAATTAAGTAGACAAAAATAAAAAAAAAAAATTGGATAGAAAAAAATCAAACACACGTATTTTGGGAATACGTTTTTCTAATTAAAATTAATTAAGAAAAACGTATTCCTATAATACGTTTTTATTTTTTTCCTAAATTAAAAATATAAACACAAAATTCCTTTAATATTCGAATATAAAAAAAATAATAAATATAAAACGTATTTTCAAAATACGTTTTAAGGTAAATATATTTCTACAATACGTTTTTAAATAACGAAAAACGTTTTTAAACTGACTTTAACCGTATTCTCGGAATACGTTTTTTGACTAAAAAAAACTGTCGGTAACCGTATTCTGGGAATACGTTTTTTGACTAAAAAAAATTGTCGGTAACCGTATTCTCGGAATACGTTTTTTGAATTAAATATAAAAAAAAAATTTCTTCCATTTCATTTGCGCAGAGAGCAGAGAGAGAGCAGAGAGAGAGAGCAGCGAAGTGAAAAGAAAAAGAAGCGAAAACAATCGGAAAAAAAAACTCGATCTAATTCTCACCCCGGCGTGAACCGACAACAACGACACGAGACTCCTTTCCGGTTAATTCATTCGCACGAGGTATATTGGCTTATCTTAACTTTTTACAATGTTTGGAGTTGTTTGGAGATTGAGAATTGTTATAATATGTTTGAATGTGTTAGTGTTTGAAGATTGTAAATTTCTAATTGATTATCGATTATGTATGTATGTTAAATTCGAGATTGGAATTTTGTGTGTAAATTATCAAATTTGTATTGTTTGGTTGTTGTTGGGGTTAGGGTTTTTGGAAATTAGGGCTTTTAATTTATCCGAATTATAGATAAATTTGATGTTATTGTTCGATATTTTTTTTTTTTTTGGTTGGAGTAATAAAATGTGTTTTAATATTTAGACATTATTTTGTTGTAATTTGTAAAATATAAATTTTTTTGTGCAACAGGTTATAAATGGCGTCTACCGGTCCCTACATTGTTAATGTGTACTGAAAAATTCCTAAGAGTGAGTTAGGAAATTTTTCGAATTATTTGGCTAGTCCGGATTGTTCATTTGTTCTTAATAGAATAATGTCATATGAACAATTGGTAGATATGATTTACGAAAATGGTGGATTTCGTGATAGTTGGACAATTTCGGATATTAGTTTGATGGTCAAACAACCGGATGGTTCGTTTCTTCCCCCAAGACTGAATAATGATGGTACTCTTTCGTGGATTTACTACTATCCTTCTATGTCCTTTGTGTTTTTGTATATTGTGTTGGAAGCAAACACACAGGTTACACATGTTGAGGATCCTACGCCATCATATGGTTATGGGGGAATGTTTGGTTGTGAGGGTACGTGGAGTACGCATGCCGGTAGTTTTGGTGAAGGGACGAGTAATTTTGGCGAAGGGACGAGTAATTTCGGCGAAGGGACGAGCTTTACCATGAGAGGACCGGACATTGAGGAAGAAATTGTTGGAGATGAAGATTTCAGTCCCGGTGAAGACGATTTAACTGATGAGACCTCAGAAACCGAATCAGACAGATCAATTAATGGGGAAAGCGAACAAGAATTCATTGAAGAACACCCCTTTCCAAATGAAGGCCTCCACGTATATCGCGGCGAGATGGGTGAGTGGGACCCGTCGTGTGTAGACAGGGACGAGTATGCCTTGCCACTTTGCTGCCACTGCGTATGAGGACGACGAAGAAGGTGATAATTTTTTTTCATTAAAAAGTGTTTATTTTTTTATTTTTTTATTTTTTTTTTTTTGTTTTTTTGTTCAGTCGAATTTCTAATTTGTTTAAAAAATGAATTACTCAGATCAAGAAGAAGCTGCCACACCTATCCAGACCGCATCCTCGTCTTCTTCAGGACAACGGCCTTCTTCAGGACAACGGCCTTCTTCAGGACAACGGCCTCCTAGGAAGGGGTCCCGACAACGTAGACCTCCGAATAACTATACTCCTTCCTAGTTAGTTTGTGTATTTTGTACTTTGAACTTTGCAGACATATTTGTTTTGTATTTAAAACCGTATTTTGACCTTTTAAGTTTTTGAATATTGCATTGTGGTTGATTGTTTTTTATATAATGTATGTTGAATTATTTTTTTGCCGAATTGATATATATGAGTTGGTTGAACAGGTGTATATTGGACAGGTTGATTGATTGAATAGGTTTATATTATTATTAATTTTTCAATGAAAAACGTATTCTACTTATACGTTTTTGTGTCAACATTTACCTAAAAACGTATTCTATAAATACGCTTAATATTTTCAGAAAATTAATATTAATAAGAAAATATTTTTCATAATTCTAAAATAAATTTTAGCATAAAAACGTATTCGCAACATACGTTTTAAGGAAAACGTATTCAGCGTATACGTTTGGAAATTAAATTTTAGC
>CACSLK010034050.1:2260890-2279322 GCA_902706635.1 Striga hermonthica | reverse complement strand
TGGGATCCACAAATGCCATAGAGAATATTTTTTGTATTTTGTATCTACATTGCCCACTATTTCAGGCATCTACTCACATGTAGATGTTGATGTCTTTTGTACCTACTTAATTACATGTATGCCGCACATACTGAACTTTTGTGTTTACCGATTGTCTTGCCTAGAATTCTAAGCATCTGTTCATATTTAGATGCTTTTGATTCTAATGCAAGCTTGGTGTCTTTTGATGTTATACACTACCTACTATGCCCTTTTTTATGCTCATGTGTTATATAAATTTCTTTTTTTTCCTAATCAGTACTCATTTCAATACTGTATTTACATCTTCGCGTTTTCATACCCATTGAATGTGTACCAACCTTGGGCCGGCTGTGCATTGCACAGCCGTAGCCTTCTAGTATATATATATATATATTTAATAGTCATAGTGGGCATATAAAATTAATTATTATTTTGTATATGTATATGAAAATATTTTTTATCATTAATTATATGTATATTTAAGAACCATATTATCTGAACTGATTTTTCCATTTTAAAAGTGCACGTTTTATGGTCTAAATAAATATCTTGTCAACATTTTTATTGAATGAAAATTCTTATATTTTCTATTATCAAATGCTTTGAAATTTTAAAATAAAAATACGTATATAACGTATGTCTTTAGTTGAATGCATTTTTAAAATTTTCAAAAAATATATTAAAATTAGAACTAAGAAAAAAATTATAGCTAAAAATGTTACATGTAATAGTAGTTATATGTATAAACTTTTTTAGAGTTTGTCATACAAACATTATTTTTTGACAATTTTTCTCTCAATGTAATCGAAACTAACAATTTACCTCCTCGATTAAAAATCCTAGTATGGCACAAAAGAGTTTTTAACTCAATTAATAATAAATTTTAAATTAATCTTTAAAATAATTTAGAGCTTTTAAAGCCAATGGCGAGACGAACAAAATAAGGTATGATTTCTCGATTTCTGAAAATTTGTACCTCTATAATTAATCCACGAAGATAGTAGGAGTACGTGTGTATAGAAAAAAATTTAATTCACGTTTGCTAATAATCGACACATCCGATTTTCAATTGGGAGGTGTCATTTGAAAGTTTTAGATGACAAGTTTTCTATCGAAGTAAATCTTATGAAAATCCAACAGTCGAATTTTGTTTAGTAGCCTAAAAAAAGCTACATATTGATCAGTAGTTTTCTAAATACTGTTCAAAATCCGACCGTTGGATTTTAATAAGATTTACACGTTAAAAAATTGATCCTACAAGCTTTCAAATGACACCTCCCAGTTAAAAATCAGATATCTCGATTATCAGAAAATTTGAATAAATTTTTTTTCTATGCACACGTACTCCTACTATCTTCGTAGATCAATTATAGAGGTATCAGTTTTCAAAATTCGACAAATCATACCTCATTTTATTCGTCTTGACATGGGATTTAAAAGTCCTAAACCAATTTTAAAGATTAATTTAAAATTTATCATTAATGGAGTTAAAAATTATTTTGTGACATTAGGGTTTCTAATTGATGAGGCAAATTGTCAGTTTCGATTATATTGGGAGGCAAATTGTCAAAAAATAAGGTTTGTATGGCAAACTCTAAAAATGCATACTTTGGGAGGTTAAAATTTTTTTCTCTCTTTTTTAAATGTATAACTTTACAATTTCGTCACAAGTTATGTTTATTAAGTTGTGACTAATAATATTTCGATTTTTGAAAATTATTTTTGCAAGGGTTTTACTATTAATCTACTTAGAAATAAAATACAACTAAATTAAAAACTGTTAGTAGGAAATTAAACAAAATAAATTAAATAAAAATATATATCAAAGTAACAAAAACTATACTTCCAAAAATATTTTAACTTAGTTAATTAGTAATTCAAATACTAACAAATTAATCTTTACACAACAGCTTGAATGAACTTCAATGCAAATTAAAGTGGTATGCTAATCGAGGTTGGCGTTGAATCTTGACTTTGCATTGAAAAGATATAAGACACGATATTACACTATGAACTTTTTGACATATGCATAGAGTAGGTTTTGGACAGTGCCAAAAATATCATATTCTAACATAATGTTCCAACAATAGTATATTTAAATAAAACTTTAATAAAAAATTTTAATAGATATTCACATGTTATAAGTTCATGATATTATAGTAAAAATATTTTTTTATTGGAGTTTTGCTAGGATATTGAAGATTCCAAAGATGATTTTTTTTTATAGCCAGCCACGGTATCTGGAGCTATGTCCCGACTAATCCATTGGTCGACCCGAATCGCACAACTGGCAGTGGTGGGTGAGTCTCCCAACAAGGATCCAAAGATGAATTTTTAATTAGAATATAGTAATCTGTCTTGTAGTGGACATTTATGATCACATTTGAAAAGGTTATTGCTTTTGACCTCTTTCTTAGTGATGTCTTTTTATAAACAAGTTTGCGAATAAGTATGAGATTGTCTTTTTAAAAGAAAATTGTCCCATTCGAAAATATATATGAAAACGCAAAATAGTTGGTTTTGAAAAAAATTGAGATGCTTTTGAAATTGTGAATGAATATAAGATAAGAATTGTAATGATTAAAGTTGATGTAACATAATAATGTAGAGTGTGTTGTACCTAAATGGACTCTCACGCATCGAAAGAATATTTTACATGAATTGTGTTTGTATTGCCTCATCTTCATGTTTGGTTTTGATAATTAAACTTAGTACGATGTTTTGTAGTATTTTGTGGGGTAGAGGGTAATCGAACTACCCAATCTCGGGTCGTTCTCTAAGGAAGGCTATTTGAAGCTTTGTTCGCTAATCGATTGTCCAAAACACAAAACGAGAAAATAAAACCGAAACATACTAATCAATGGATTGAGGATTGAATTAAACACTACTTGCAATTGAAAATCGAAAGCAATTGAGAACTCAAAAATAAAGATGAGAATTTTAGGTCCATCAGAGTCTCTATCACTCGAATAAATGCAAAGAACCAAGAGACATCATAATAGTCAAGTGATCCTAGCTAATTAAATCGGGCTCTCTAAACTAAATGACTACGCGTTAAACAAAGTCGCAACCTTTAAACAATATAAGCACAAAACTAATCCCTAACACACATCGACAAGCAACGAGAATCGAACGTTCCGCCATTCAGCAAGCAAAATACCAAATTCACCTTGAAAAACATCATAAGTAAAAATGGGCAAAATCGAAGTAATGAAGATTAAAGATAATTACTCACTCTCCTAATGCATGCGTGAAGAACACAGGATGAAAAAGTTTGAAACTTAAAATAAAATGATGTCACTGGAATCTTGCCGGATAATCTATTACTATATAATAGGGTTAAGAAAAATTATTCAAAAAACTCGAAAAAAATTATTTCGTTTTCCCGCTTTTTTAAATCCATTTTCCCGCCCATGTATATTAAGTAATCTTTTCAGCAGAAAATTCTATAATTTGAATTGTGTGAATTCGGCGAGTTTGGAAAGAAAATCGGCCCTATATTGATGAAATAGAAAAAATCGGCCCTAAATCTATCTCTATCGGATATGTATGCTTTTTATTCATTTAAAAAAGAATTCACTAAAATATTATTGCCTTGCATATCAGACAATAACTAAATTAACTTTTCTTTCTTTTTTTTTTTTTGTTAAATCTCATTATACTAATCAATTTCAATTTAAATATTTCTATTAAAAAATTCAAATCAACTTAATTATCCGACTTTTATTTCTAATTATAAACTTTATATAAAAATATTATATATAAATTTGAATGAACAAATATATAAATATTAATTAACAAAATGAAAGAAAAAAATTGCAAATCTATTATTATATAAAGTGGCAACCCAATAAATTATAAAACAGTAGCTAAAAAGTAATTAGGATTCCCGCATACAAAAAATTAATAAACATATTAATTTTTTTAAAATTTTTGGAAATCCCGCCCTAGCATAATTTGAATGATACGTGATATGGTAAATAATCGGATAATATTTTGGTAAAAAATTGGATATTTTTAAATGTTAAAAGATATTGTTATTTGTTAATTGTTAAACAAATTTTCAAGTGATATTGTTATTTGTTAATTGTTAACAAATTTTCAATTCGATTATTAATAATAGAAAATTACATAAAATAAAATTGTTTACACCCAATCACAATATATACAATCACGACATACATCCAACCATCTGTCAAATGGTGAATTTTTTTTTCCAATTCACATATCATTGAGATAAATTGCAACTAATAACAAAAAAAAAAAAAAAGATATCCAATGCTTCACGTTTTGTTCCGACTTCAAATCAAGTTTTGTTTATTCAACTTCAACTAAAAATTTATTCAGTTTTGTTATTCCTTTCTAATTTTCGTATTTATCCGAAAATATTTTTCATTTTTACCATTTTTTTTAATTCATGTGATCAATTTTCAATAACTCATAATAAGATAAGATTTACAATTTGATTTGGTTTACAAATCATGTATGTACAAAAATAATGATTAAGATTTCTGTAAAAAAAATAATAATTAAGATTTACAAATTCGATTTGAATTACAAATCATGTTTGGAAATGAAATCATAATTAAGGAAAATATAATTATAAATCGACTATATCAACTAATAAATTTTCAATAATTTAGAATAGATTTACAAATTTGATTTGATTTACAAATCATGTTTCCACATAAAATTATAATTAGTATTTTCAAATCCTCTTTGATTTACAAATCCACGAGGCAATAAAATCACAACTACTGCTAATATCATTAATAATACTTAGAAAAATAAAAGAAAGACTATCAATAATTCAAGACATGCGTAATACAATTTTACATCACAATAAATTAAAATTAATACCATATACAACATTAAAATGAATTTGAGTTTAAATTATATACCATTTTTTTTGTGATATTTTGAATCTACACTATACAAAACACTAAAATTTGTTAACATCAGACAACTACAAAATTCAAAGACTAAAGCGGATTAAGCAAAACTTAAAATGATAATATGATAAGCGTAATCATTTTGACTTAGAATGAAATCAAACGATTATCCATCTATATAAAATAATATTATTTCTTAAAATTTATTTAAAATTCCAACTATTATTTGCTTTAAGTTTATTGTAGATCTCATCTATTATTTGCTTACTGTATATTTAAAATCTAAAATTGGATGGATCGGGTTTAAGGTGATAAGCACAATCTTTTTTGTTGTGGGAAATCAAACAAAAAGTATATTATTTTAGGTATAAAATTTGATCTCATTTGATATGCCCAATCAATTTGGTTATGACCGAATCAAACAATTTTGAGTAATATTAAATTAATCGATTACTATTAATTTCACGTCTAAATACTATTTTTATTTTTTTATTTTTTATGGAAAATGACGGCTGGATGAAAAGGTCAAAATCAAATCGAAAAAATTGTTATTTTGAAAAAGATATTTTGTAAACCTTAATTCCTAAAAGTATGGCCAATGATATCTTTAAATACAACGGGTAAATATGGTCAATGATTTCATAAATTATTTTTTAACGGATAGTTCAACTTAATTGATGATTTTTTTTGTCAATATTTACTTAATTACAAAATATTTTAAAGTTTAGAAAGAATCTCATTTTATGTTGGTTCTTGGTACATTTTTTTGTATATATTCATTTTTCATCTCATATCCAAATACAAATTTGAATGCGGATCTTAAGTGTATCATGTTTTTTAGAAATATATATATATATTTTCAAAAAGTATGACGATCATATAATTAATTTTATCATATATCATATGTTGGATGTTATTAGTTTGGTCGGGGACACTCATTATATTTAAATAAATAATATATAATTTTTCTTATTGTTAAACTTAAATAACTATGTTTAATATAAAGTCTTGGAAAATGTTTTAAGTAAAAAGCCGGTCGTGCATCGCACGGGATACACACTAGTTAGAGTCATAAAGCTCCAAATGAGAAATAGAGAGCACAATTGAAAAATTAAACTTTTTCCCAAAGTGGGAAAGTAGAAAAATGAAAGATAGATCCCAAAATACAAATGACTAAATGTATTTATACTAAGTAGCAAACACACGCACTAAACACACACATTTAATAACCACACTCGCCCAAATTCCGCCCGGCGAAATCCGGGAGAGTGTAAAATCTCATAGGCAACTCGCCCAATTTCCGCCAGGCGAAACCCGGGCGAGTGCTAGCTTCCTAGGCGATATATCCGTCTGCCCGGGGGAATGCCAGGCGAGTGTGCATGCGGCCTCGGGTGAAATTTGGTTCGCCTGGCGGAATGTCGGTCGAATGCTCGGGATCTTGGTAGACATCTTTCGGGTCTCTTCATTGCTCGCGGACTCCGTGGGAATTTGGGCTAGCCATGCTCGGAAATGGACGAAGATGACGTGCTCGAGACTCGGCTCGGTTCCTCTTCTTTCAACTCGAACAAACAGACCTATGAGACACCAAAAGGCACGGGAAAGTATGCCAAAAAACAAAAAACCTAAAATACAAATAAAAGCACGCAAAACAACCAAAATGGACCGGTTGAACAATAAAACGACCTAGAAACAACTCAACTAAGCACATAAAACACATAAAAATAAGCATAAAAACACGACAAACAACTCTCTCACACTTAGCTCTTTGCTTGTCGTCAAGCAAACAAAATACCGAGAAGTTCGAGAATAAAAATCGAATGGTCTAAAATTAACAATCATGCAAAGTGAAACTCACTTTTTCATCCAGAAATCCATAGAATCCAACTCAAATTCGAAAATATGGACTCCACAAAATGAATTCATACAAAACAAAAACCCTTCTAAAATCATCCTACACATGATTTACTCGATTCAAGCTCCCTTTTGCTACATACATGTGTAAAAGGCTCGAAATGGTCTATTTGACATGAAAAATAAAGAATAAAAATTAAACCACATAGCAAACTCCCCTTTTTTTTAATGAGTCACTTTTTTTTTCTAAATGAGAGTCGTTAGAACGATTATTACCTAGGTTTACCCTCGAGGTTTGTCCCCGAGTCTCCTAAGCCAGCTCCCGTACTCATTAACCCAGTCTATCTCGAAAGAGACTAACTGGATCAAGCGGAGTCTAATCCATTCAACTCTCACGGACTCATTTTATTTATTTATTTGTATGAGTTTCCAAACGAGGTTTCAGGACAATACTTATCTAGGTTTAACCTAGAGGGGTTTCCTCGAGTTTCGTAGACCGGTTTCTCGTGCTCATGATTCCATCCCACGAAATAGTTCGGAATAAGAGGAGCATAATCCGTAATTCCTCGCGAACTCACATTTTATTCTATTTTTTTTTTCGAAGGGAGAGGCACACGAAGATACATAAAAAATACAATAAC
Source organism: Striga hermonthica (assembly GCA_902706635.1). Taxonomy (NCBI): domain Eukaryota; kingdom Viridiplantae; phylum Streptophyta; class Magnoliopsida; order Lamiales; family Orobanchaceae; genus Striga; species Striga hermonthica. The sequence continues at coordinate 2,271,917 of CACSLK010034050.1, read as the reverse complement.
ATGATCAACACATAATCACGACGTACGACAAGTGTATATCATAACACGTTTACAACGATAACCGAAAATAAAGTAAGCGTATCTCAAGATAATCAATCGAGAACAACAAAGGGCAAAACAATTCCGTAAATTCACATACGGGTTCCAATGTTAACACATTATCATTCAATTCTAGGACATCGTTAAATTCATCAAGTTCATGAAGCACGAAAGTTAACAATGACACCAATCAAAATTCTTAACTCACAACTTAATCATTTTGGCTTCGAACTCACATCAAGCATCATGAGGGAGAAATCGACACAACCAAATAAAAATCAAAATCAAAATCGATCCAAGACACTACAAACATGGAAATGAAATACCTAAGATAAACATAATCAAGAAAATCTTCCCCCACACTTCAAACAAAGCAATGACCTCATTGCTTGACCAAAAAGTACACGGAAGGAGCACAGAATCATACAAGCTCATGCATAAAACAATGATCAAAAGAAATGATAACGAAAGAAATCAAACACAAAGACACATAAAGAGACAAAGAGAAAAATTAAAAAATAAAAAAATAAGGAAAAGAAAGGCGTACTCAACACGGTGAATAATCACCCGATAGTGATAACAATTTAGGCGGACCAAATTAAAATACACAGCCATCATTATGAACAGAAGTTTCCTTAAATTTGTATTTGAATCGATAGTGATGACCTAATTCGAGAACAATATATGCATTTGAGTGGAAAAAAAAGATGAACAGTAAATTACCTCGTCTCTGCGAAGACGACATTTTTTTTTTTTTTTTTTGTCAGGGGAGGTGATGCTGTAATTCCCGGATGATCTTGAACCGACACTTGAGTTTGGACGGAATCGAATCTCCTCGTCGGAGAAGAAGCCTTGCCTTCCACGACTTCCGACGTGGGTTGTGCTAATTTATGGAGAAGGGTTTTTGCTTTTTTTTCTTTCTGATGTCGTCCTTTATATATATAACTTTTTTTTAAAAAAAAATTGGTGTAAGGGATAAATTTAGAACACTGTGCTTTGGCGTTCAGAAATTGAGAGGAGGGTTGTTCTGGTATTATTTCTCAACTCCCAAAATAGAGACTAGAAAAAACCATGTGATTCAACAGGTAATAATCGATTAACGATTGCTTTCTGTATTTTGTGTGGTTTTTCTGTGTTCTTATTCTTCTATTGGTTGCCTATATTCTTCACATGATTTTTTTTTTATAGTTTTTAATGTTGGTGTATTGTGTTTGTTATAAGCTGGTTCTAGACTACCATTAGTGTAGTTCTCCCAACTAGATTCGAAATGGTAATTGTCTTATTCAGCTGGTTAGCTATTGTCTACTTTGTAAATATGTATTTTTTTTTTATAAAAGTATATCGTTTAAAAAAAGTTAAAAAATAAATGGTTAGTTTTTTTTTTTTTTTGGTCGTAACGATAGATTTTATAGCACGAAACACAAGTTACAAACACAAAGACAACAAATTCGCTGAAAAAACCAATCAAATAGCTGGAAGTGGAAGAGCTACACAGGGTGTAGTCTAAAGACTTCCACAAAGTAGAGAATGAAACTCCCACAAGTGGAGAAACTCCCCAACGGGAGAACCAAAAGACAGACCAACTAAGCACCAACCTACAACACACCACCTACAAAACTAGAAAAAACTAGGAAAAAGAAGAAAACAAGACTTGACAATAATAAAGCCCTCCCCTGTCGGAACACGAACCCAACACCAAACACAGCCTAACGAACATCCAGACAAGCGACCAATCGAAAAGAGACCTCAAGATCTTCAACCCAACCAACCTGACAGACCCGACAATTGCCCAAACGGGCTAACCAGGGTCGAACCAAAAATCTGAAACCTCCATCTGAGACCGCAGATGTGCCCTGGTACACCACCATAGTCCCCCCCAAGCAAACTCCGCAGCCGCCAAAACCTCACCGCCGCCCCCGTCGGAGGACCCAGCCTGACCTGACCAACACCAGAGAAAGCCGGGTAAGAGGAGAACCAAGGCCTGACCTCCACGGAAGACCTCTAGAAGGGCGTCAACAGTGACCGCCAGACACGGCACCGGCCGCAACCCGCCTCAATCACTCCCGCCATGGCACTTCGGGAAAAGAGCGGGACCACTTATGAGGTGGAGCGAAGCGAAGCCACCGCAGCCGCACCAACAAGCCAAGGGCGAGCCAGATGCTCGCCGGAATCGCGAGGCCAAGGGCCTCCAGAGGAGAGACACACGCAGTAGAGGCGGAAGAGCTATGACACGGCAGATTTGGGGATTTTGTTTTTTTTTAGAGAGAGAGTCGATTATAGCGGATAAAATAGTTGAATTAAAGGCTAAATAAATGGTTAGCTATTGTCTACTTTTGTAAGTCCATCTAGTTACCTATTTCTCCCTTCACTTCTTTGTCATGAGCTTTTTATTTATTTATTTTTTATTTATTTGGGTTAGTTGCACCTAAAACCTTCACTTTTTGTGTAATTGCACATCTTTATCTTTGCAAATAAATACCAAACATTTATTATGTGTTGCAAATTTGTCTCAAAACTATTTTTCGACCAGTCCTTGTTGACGTGTGTGATAAAAAATCTTACGTGGCATTTATGAGGCTTGTGTGACATCAACCTTTGAAACTCCTCACTAGGGGTTAACATCGGTGCGGTTCGGTCAATAACCGAAAATCCTAATTTTGTTAACCGAACCGCACCGCAAGAGAAGAAAAAACTGAATCGAACCAAACTGAAATTTTCGGTTTGGTTTGGTTTGGTTTTTCGGTTAACCAAACTTAATAAAGGCTAAACACAATTTACACAAATCAAAGTTCAAAAACAAAAATTAAACCAAAGTGCTAGGCCAAATCATCAGTAAACATAATTACAATAATAGACAACATTCATAAACATCTAGGCTACATGAATCATAGGTCTCCATTTCACAATAAATAAAACATAACCATTTTAAATAAAATGATCCAACTCAAGCTCCAGTCAATCTATCATCTATGTTTACATAGCAGTGCAAATTTTAATGGGGAACGCCGGTCGGGGTATGAGCAAGCGGCCTGGAGAGGCGGAACGCGGAAGTGACCGAGCGGAGAAATGTGCTAGGGTTGGGTTCATGATTTTTGATCTCTTAAATTAGTGATGAATGAAGTGAAGAATGATTCTAGTATTCTACTTTGTGCATTTGCACAGATGTAAATAAAATATTGTGAGTTATTTGTATATATAAAATGATTAATGATTTTTATTTCACTTTTTATGCAGACTAAATTTACAATTAAATGAATTGATTTTTTTTTATTTTTTTTTTGAAATTGTATTTATTAAATTGAATGTAATGTATATTTTGGTATATATTATTTTGTAAATTATTTATTATTAATTTAAGAATTTCATATACTTTGTTTATTTTCCAAAAAAATCAATTTACATGTAACAACAATACTAACATCTAATCACATTCTACGGTAAACACATTATATGATCCATTGTCAGTAATAAAAAATTTAAAATGATTTTTATATTTTTAAATTGATTATTATATAATTATTTATTAATTAGGCTAAATAAATAAAAAGTAACGATTTTTAGAGAAAAAATATTAAATTGCCACATATGTATAATTTAATAGGTTTTCTTAAATGCTCGTGAGCCAGTAAGAGCATTTAAGAAAACCTATTACCGTTACTTTTGAGTTGATTGCAAACCCAAACTAAGAATATGGAGAAGCCGAAGGGCGATGCAATGGTATGTATTCTTTGTTTTTTCTTTATCTGTTATTCATAACAATATTCGCGAGTGCTGTTACTTTATTCTTATTGTATATTCAATTAATTAGTTGCTGGTGTTGAATCAACTCTCCATGTATCGGTGGATTTGGGGTTGAAATTAAATCTATAGATAAATAATTTCGTATGTTGAGTGTTTGATTGTGTCTGTTTCCGTGGATCGGAATTCCCAAATTTGCTCGAAAATCATAAACTTTGCCAAATTTGTTACGTATGATGATGTGTTGTGATGTTTGATTGATGGTATAGTCGATTTTTTTTTTTTTTTTTTTGATAGAGAACTCAATCAAAAGAAGTGGAATTAATTTTCAAGTTGGAAAAACTCTGCCCAGGCAGAAAAGAGCGAAGCTTGAGCCTCTCTATGACTATGACTATGACTATTTTCAAGGAATGTATGAGCTCTCTGCAGATGAAGAGGAGCTCTCTGCAGATGAAGCAGACTATCAAAACTCTCCTCTTACAATAATATTTGAAAGCGTATGTATGCTCACATCGTTTATTAGTAGTTATCGTCGATTTCTTAATTCTACGGTTGTGCCACTATATGTATATACTGCAAGAGAAGACGCATGAGGAGCTCTCTCCTATGGCCCAGCTCCTCGTAGAAGAACATCCCGAACTCATCCCATCAGCAAAAGAACTTCTGGATGCCCTTGACCTTGATGAAAACAAGCATGCTCAAAAGGCGATGGAGCTGTTGAAAAACCAACACGTTCGCCAAGGTTTGGTGAAAATTTTTGCTTATGGTTACGCTCTTTACGGGGCTGTAGACGTGGTGGCAGAGAATGTGCTGGAGGACATAACGGTTGCTAATAGGGTGGCTCTTATTAAACGAGATCCCTTGTTGGGTGCATGTCTCTCGGGCAAAGAGGACGTGGATATAATGAGGTTGGTTTCTCTCTATCTATTCACATGACTTCACGAGTAGTTTCTACAAATTGGTCATTGTGGATGCTTAGATAGACTCATTATGATGCTTCTTTTACGTGTCTATTATTGCTTGCTGTGAGGTTGTGAATAGAATATGACCAAAGTGCTTGGACTCGATAATATGTTGATTTAACATGGTCATATCCCTACAATTAGATCGATGTGTGGGTGGAAGCATGTATAGTCTTGATTACCTGTTTTTCTGTTTTCTTTGATTTGTGAAGGGGAGCCTTGTGCATTTTAGTCGCCTACTGGATTGATAAAAGACTGCAAAGATGGATTAATAAACAGGCTACAAACCTCTGTAAGTGCATGAAAAAATAATTCCCAAATATTGTGTCTTTGATTTTGCCTTACGATGTTTAATCGAATAAACATTTGATCAACGTTCGGAATTGCAGCAGTCTTGTCTCTAATGTTTCTTGTTATTATTTCTTATTGTTGTGCGTGCAGTCGCCCCAAAATCGCGGCAATACACAAATCCTCCGCCGTATTAGGGCTACACAAGATGTCTCAGATGGAGTTGGCTTGCCTTGGCTTGGCTTTGGCTTGGCTGTGGGTGTTTAATTTATGATTTTCCCCATCATTAGTATTATATTATTCTTCTAACTAGTACAGAGCTCGTGCGATGCACGGGATGCACAATTTTAAGGTCATTTATCCATTCTTATAATTATAGAAATGAATAAAAAAAACGTACGGGATATATATAGTACGTGACCTGTAATAGGCCAAAATGTGAACACGGGTGATGCACGGGGTGCACAATTTTAAGGTCATTTATTAGTACAGAGCCCGTGCGATGCACGGGGTGCACAATTTTCTAGTATGTGTAATAAAAATACATATCGTATGCACGAGACAGGAGCACTAAATGAGTCATTTCCACAGAGCTTGTCCGTTAAGGTAGCTCCTGAACACGGGTGCACAATTTGTAGTACGTACCATAAAATCAGAACAGATTTCCATACAATTAGATAATAAATTAGATAATAAATAAAGCCTTTTTATTTTAGTAAAGATTTTACGTACTTTGTTTTTTTACTTATCGGATGTTATGAGATTTTTTTTGTTAAATCGATTTTATGGAATATAATACAAATACAATTAGAGGATTGAACAAAATCAGAACAGATTTTCATACAATTAGATAATGAAAAAAATAGATAAGGAAAAGAAGGAATTAGATAAGAAATTTTGAATTTGACTTTTTTTTTTTTGGATAGATAAACTTTACGTACAAATTTTGACTTCACTGATTTTATGAGATTTATTTGAACAAAATCAATGTTAATATGGAATAAGACAAATAAATAGTCTTTTTATTTTAGTAAAAATTTTACGTCTTTTTTTTTTTTACTTGTCAGATGTTATGGGATTTTTTTTTTCTTAAACTGATTTTATGGATATAAGACAAATAAATAAAATAATTAAATAATATTTTGGATAGAAATAGCAATGCATTAATTACGTTGACTTTTCAATCTACTAAATTGGGTAAATAGGATACCTTATATAATAAGTATAGATACAAATAAATAACATGCCAAAATTTTAAAGAATAATTAATGTATTTTAATTTATTATCTAACCATCAGTAATATCATTTAATAATGTGATCATTATCTCTTAAATGATAAATAAAATATTAATTTAATTTTTTTTTTTGTTTTTTATATACTCAAATAAAAATTAAAAAATACTATCGACAAATATGAATTATAATATATATCAGTAAAATCATTAAAGAAGTTAATAAAATTATTTAAGGAAAGAATTTTTTTAATCATATTTGAATAGGAAATGTATAAATGCAAGCAATTAATGCATATAGTAAAAAGTTTCTAAATAAAATATGCATTAAATGTGAGTTGACTTTTCTTGCTACTATTTTTGGTAAATAGTATGACTTTTAATATAAGTATAGATTATGTAATCTATTTCTGGGATTGTCTTCTAATTATGTAATGTATTTCTGGGCTTGCACGGAAAAAATTTATTGTTTTGGAAAACATCGAAAACCTTCAAACGAAATGAGTCTTGTTGCTTTTCTTTTTTCAGTATTTGTTTTAGTGAAATGAATCTTTCGAATGGGAAATTGAGTGTAAGGCTAATTCATTTTGCATTGTCTTTATGAGATAGACGGTAAAAGATGGAGTAAGATTTATTGCCGGTTATTAGATACAAACTAGTGGATATCATGTACACATGCACAGATGTACATAAAATATTAGTAAGTAATATTTAAGAATTTAATATTTAAATTCTAGATAATGAACATTTTACAGTTTCAAAAATTTGATCATTAGGAAAAATAAATTAACGAATTTATTATTATGAACAATTGTTTATTATCATTAGATAATAACAGTTTGATTATTATTATTATTAAAACAATTGTTTATAAGCTTCTAAAGTTGTTTGACTATGTTATTAAAACAATTTACTAATTATTTTTAAAGAAATTTGTTCATGAGATACAAAAAGAAAAAAATAATATTGATGCTAATATAAATAACTTGAAACAATTATTTATAATTATTGTGAATTATTATTAGTTGATATTAGCAATAACTATTATATAATATAATAGAAACATACATGATGCACTTAATATGATGTGTTAATGTGAGAAGTAAATAAATAATAATGATAAATTTTGTAAATAAATATAAATATTATATATGCAAGTTACCTAAGTATTTGAAAGCAAATATTGTATTTTTTTCTTCAAAAAATTAATATCATCTTTGTTTTCACATCTCGTTGAGTGATTTATCTTTTTAAGATAAGATGAGTTACTAGGTTTTAATGATATAGTCAAGTTCCTTAAAATTACATAAAAATTGCTATAATAATAGTTTTAATAGTTGTTTGGCTAATTAATTGGTCACAATCCTTCGGTTTATAAAAAACTAGTATTCCACCTGTGCATTTGCGCAGATAAATAAAGTATTATAAATTATTTATATGCATATAATATTAAAATTATAAGTCAGATATTGCGGTTAAATTTTAAACATAGTATAATAAGTTTTATTTATGCATATAATAACAAAATTATAAGTTAGATAATGGTATTATGTTATAAAATTTGATCATTGAATATATAAATAGTACGTACCTATTTAATTGCATATGAATCACTATATTGATTGCATAAAATATGATGAATAATATAATAGTTGTAATTTGGAGAGATGAATAAATTCACTGAAGAATATTAAATTTATTATAACAATTGCTTATGCGATTTTAAGGAATTTTTATATAAAATTAAAATAAATTAATTTATTTAAAAAATCACTTAATTAGATAAAAAAATATAATACTGATTTTAGAATAAATAACTTGAACAAAAAGTTTTACAATATAATGTTTTATGTTTATGTAACTTTAACATATCATTTAGTGTAAAATATAATTATTAATTCAAATAATAACTATTATATGATACAATCAATTAATATAAAATGTAACGATTTTGGCCTTAATTAACAGAATAAGCTTTGGAAAGTTAGGTTTCACGTAAGTATAATTTATGAGGTAAAAATTATAAAGTTTTATTTAATCGATTGCTGTCACTTATATACATATAAACAAAGGCTTAAATTATATGATTGGGAACGTTACAAAAACAAGATAAATAAAGTGGAAGGAAAATAAAAATTGACATTAATGATAGAATTTTGTAACCATAAATCGCGGGAATTGCAAATAGTTTTATTATATTATTTTGCTATATATATAATTATTACGAAATAAAGTGTTCATTTTACAAAAATCACACTGAACTGCATTGTTCATACTTAAAACTACTTAAAACCGAACCGCACCGAAACATTTACAATTTACGCAAACCGAAACATCTAAAAACCACACCGAACGCATCGGTTCAGTTCGTTTTTCGGTTTCGGTGCGGTTTTGCTCACCCCTACTCCTCACGATGTTTTTGCCACATCATATGCAACAAATTAACTAAAATTAGAGTTAGTAACAATTGAAAAATAGGATTTTATCACCATTTTTTTACTCCATAATCTTTATAAAAATTGAGTTCTTCTCCAGCAATTGACCAAAAAAAAAAAAAATTGCAGCGATTCTTTTTTTCTCCGTGGCGCGATTCTTCACCCTCAAAAATTGAGTTCACCCCTACATTCCCGAATACATATACGAGCTCACCCTCCAAATTCTAAAAAATTGGGTAGAAGGAGCAATTTTCGAATAATTTTTAGGCGATTTTAGTGTTCTGATCGGACACGTCAGCAAAATTGGTCGGAAAATAGTTTTGAGACAAATATGCAGCATATGATAAATGGTTGATATTTATTTGCAAAGATAAAAAAAAAAAAGTTAGTTTTATTTACAATTTTACGAAATGTGAAGATTTTAGGTGCAATTATGCCAAAATAAATAAAAAAATAAAAATAAAAAGCCGTAAGGTGGTTTCCTGCATAAACCCTAATTCCATTTTGTAAAACTTGTCCTCCATCGTTGAACCTCTCGCGCGCCACTCCTAACGATAGAGAATCCAACCAACTTCCACTTATCGGGTAATAATGGAGGATTTGATCTCCACAGCGAAAAAAGAGGTAAGCTTCAATTTGTTTTTGCTGATGCTGTCTGTATGCATCCATTGCCTTAGTCTGTGTATGCAATTTAGCAGTGTTCGGATGAGTGTAGAGTTTATTTGCTTAAAGATGGTTCCTTTTTGCCCCGCTTGTAGTCTTCAGAAGGTTTATCAGTTTGGTTCTCGAGTGCGTTTTGTTCAATTTTGGCGACTTTTTAGGTTTAAAATAATCACTTGTGGTTGGGAGAATAAGTTCATTAGGTCATTTATATTTCGGTTTTATTGGTTTCATTAGGTGTTAGTTGAAATGGTGAAGCTGGCGCAGAAGAGAGAGATGGCAGGGAGCAAAGGTCAATGGAAAGAATTTTTGAAGTTTTATGATAAGAAGTTTGGATCAAGCTTGAGTGACCCGTCCCGCAGGTCCATTGATTCGTTGGTCGCATTTTTGAAAACCTTCGAGCAAGATGAGGATTTGAAAGTAATCTCAGTCAGGCTTGCTATATATATTATTTTTTTGTTCCCAAAAGATGTAAGGTGTTGGTTTGTCGTGCCGTTGTTTGCAGCTTTTCAAGAAAGTAGTTCAATGTCACTCCAACCGTGCCTTGGTGGAGGAGTTGAAGAAAGAAAACCCTGATTCAGAAACAGCTGAACAGGTCTTACTTTGACATTTATTTGTAGCAAAGGACCTCAGTGACTTGCAGTCTTCATTCACCATTGAATGGTTTCCTGAAGACTCTGTTTTTTTTTTTTTTTTTGGTGTGTGTGTGTGTGTGTGTGAATGCAGGAGTTAGTCCGTTTGACTCTCGAACATCCTCTGTACCCAGTTGAATATTCCTTCCCCTCGCACGAGGAGGTAATTTTATTTATTTGTTACTTCCGTAATTTTGTTTATACGTTCTCATTCGTGGCTTGTGTTTTGAAGAAAAACTTGTAGCTTCAAGTTCAACTTTTATGATGTTGATTTATATAATGTTTTTTCCCTAGACATGTGTGTCTATGTGTGCTAAGTAAGTGAATTTGGCGTGGTTCTTCGTTGTGCTTTTGAACGGAACAGGAATGGGGGGTCGTAAAATGCAGTGAAAAGTCAAAGGCCAAGAAGTCTGCACATTTGATTTCCATTGACTGTGAGATGGTCCTTTGTGAAGATGGCACTGAAGCATTGGTGAAGGTGTGCGCTGTCGACCGCAATTTACAGGTACCAAGTTGACACTTTACTATGTACTGCATTGCCATATGTTTATGCTCAAGCATCTTCATGTTTGTGCTTTTCTAACTTGATATTCTTTTAACCTTAGGTTAAGCTTGATAAAGTTGTGAACCCAAATAAAGCAATTGCTGATTATCGGACAGATATAACTGGAATCTCTGCGAAGGATTTAGATGAAGTTACTCATTCGTTGAAAGATGTCCAGGTATTTTTTTTGACTATTTGTTGTAGGTGATTTATATTCATCTTCTCATGTTGTCTTCAATCTCTTGCTTACTTATGTGGCCCCTGACAGAAATCTGTGAAGAAATTGTTGAGGCATGGCACAATTTTGGTTGGCCACAGTGCGAATAATGATCTTCAAGGTAAGTTATGTAACTTGACATCTTAAACTTTTGTATCTCCATACATGACACATAACCACCAGAGGTTCGTTTGTTAAAGGGATGTTGTTCGAGGAATGAACTTAGGCTAAAATCCAAATTATTATTTTTTTTTTTTAGAATCCCAATTCTGAAAAAAA
>CACSLK010034050.1:2207048-2258649 GCA_902706635.1 Striga hermonthica | reverse complement strand
TTCGTAATTGGGGGGGGCGGTGACTAGTAATAGGGGGGCGGTAAATAGCAATCCAGAATAATAAAAATGTAATCATCCTTTAGATATGCTGAATTTATTGTTTCACAATGTTCAAATTTGGGTACGACCGTAAAAGATTTTTTTTAATTTTTTTTTCTTCTTTTGGAAAAAAAAAAAGGAACAAGGATACAAACGAGTTCCACAGCCCAGTTGGAATATCTCAAAATCAATCGCTCTCGTAATCCTCGTCGTCCCCAAAGCTGAAAACCGAGGCATCCGCCGCGATGGCCTTGATATCGGTCGAGTCCATGTTCGGGATTCTCGGGCCTCCCGCACGGTGGGGCCCACCGGCCTTCGACTCGTCGTGCATTGTCTCGCGCCCCAACGAAAGCCGTCCCATTGCGTGCGACACGGTGGTCGCATCCCCGACAACTGAGACAGAGGACTCGGCACGTTGGGTGGGTCCCCCAGACGATGCGGTGGTGGGCCCCACACCACCACCTCGGGAAGAAGATTCCTCTTCCCCTTCGCTGTCTGTAAAAACATCATCCTTGTCATTTTGTTCTTTTGTCGAGGATGAGCTTGTTGGGACGGGGCCTGCCTGTTTCCCGTCACAAGTTGTTGAGCTGTGCTCGGTTTTGGCCTCAGTAGGGACAGTCCCGTTGTAATCCGTCATCACAATCTCCACCTGAAACCCTGGAGAAGGCAATTTCCTCTGCAAGGTGGGGGGATTTATATACTTGAAACGTGAGGAAATGAAAATTAATTTTTAACGATTAATAATCTGACGGGAGAAGCTTACGCTATCAAAGCCATCGAGGTCAGAACCATCTAAAGTCATTCTATTTTCCATCATTGTGGTGTTCATCCAACTGCGTGCATGCAAGCAAAAGTTGTACGAAAGTATGTGTTAACAATTAACCGAGGAAAAATGTGAGACTGGATGAAGAATAATACATCACGCGTAAATAATAGAAGTCCTAACGGTAATAAAGTGTGGTTACTAGTAGTGAAATTAATGTTAGCAAAGTGAAATTCCAAATTGAGGAACCATTCTGACATAATTTGCCTGCTGTATAATTGAATAAAATCTAGTCAGCAACCAATTTTTTGGACATGAACTGCTTACAAATAGAAATCTCCTTGGCGATCGTGAAAATGAATTTTGAAGTCCCCCACCAGTTCGGTTAGACCAGGTTCTCCAGGTAGCGCGAAAACCACGACCCCCTTTTTCCGTGCACGTATCCAGAAATCTTCTGGCTGCATAAGGTCAACAGGCGTGAAATGATGTCGGGCCCCTTTAATTACTTCATCAGCTGACAAGCTTATGAATACAATGATTAGTGGTTTGAAAAGGAAATACCATGAGATCCTTGGTTCTTGGGTGCTTTTTCGTTGTAAACAACACTCCTGTCGAACATTTAAAGTTACTCATAAGCTTGCAATGAACGTGAACCTAATTCTGGTGCAATGTCCGTGAAAGAAACGAAAAATGAATCTAGTCACATACCGTTATGATCAGATATAGTAATAGACGGCCTAACCCAATAAGGACAGTTGAGCAGCCGGAATCCTCTTAGCATGCACCTGCAACATATCATTATTGCCTTAATTGGTAAAACCACACCCTGATGAACATAGTAAATGATAATCAGAAAAGTACCTACGTCCAGGGGGAGTTTCACCATTGAATTGTGTCAAGATCTGTTCAAAGTATTTCACGTACCTCTGATTAAACACACAAAAAAATAGATTTAGTTATTTTTTGTGAGCTATAGGCATTTTCACAGGACACACAGAATATCTGTCATACAATCTGACTTGGAAGAATGAGACCCTTCCCATCAATGCATCTTTGCTGGTTGTAGTAGTTAATGCACTCCTCAGCAGATGGGAAAAACTGCAGTTAACATAAGAGGTAGAAATCAGGAAGGACAAACATATAAATAAATAAAACAATCGAACCAGTCACTCTTGCTCAAAGAACAGAAACAAGTTTTTGAATTACTCAGTGACCAAGTTTTACCTTCAGAAACAGCAGAAGGCTACATATCATCAATCCTGTCCTTGCCTTCCCAGCTTTACAGTGAACAACTACAACATTTACTATATCCTCCTTCAGCCATGAGTAAGCACTTTGACAAAACAATTTTATAAGCTCAATTGGAGGGCAATTGTGATCATCGAACGGAAAAGATGCAACCTGGATAAAGGTAAAGCAGTTAAATAAAATCCGAAATGAGCAATTTGCATATTCAGTTAGGTTTAGTTAACTCACCACAAGCTCTTCCACTACAAGATCCAATTAAGAAATCCCTATTTGGTAGTGTCTGGATATCAACCTAGTTTCTTATTTCGTTTTAGTTATCTTCAATTACGAAAACTAGATCTAAATAAAACTGAAACTTCTTCAATTGGCTACTGGGAACAACACAACAGTTAAACCTTTCAACAGCATGCGCATCCCAAGTCAGAATATCTAGCCTCAAAATTGTGCCACCATCTCCACCCAAAAACCTTTCCCAGCATTAAATGTGAGAATAATATCACAATCGTAATCAAGGAACGATGATGATCAATGCAGGAAAGAAGATAAGCAGTGGACTATTGACCGTTGATCGTGTTGACTGTTTTTGCCAAATTGACACATCATTACTTTCAACTTCATCAGGCAAGATTAAAAAAAAAAAAAAAAAAAAAAAAACCTTCATCAGGCAAGATAATTTATTTATTTAAAACACAGTAAACATAGCTGGTACTCATAGTTTCAAAATTTCAATCGCTTGTACAAAAAATGAATTTAGAAAGTTTTGATAGACTTCCAACATAGGTCCAAAGAGATTGATTGCAGACTAAAAATACCTTTCCTTCAAACAGCGATGCATCATATAACCTCTCTGAACAGAGGTTGTACACCTTGTAGTTTCCCTGAATAAATGAACCAATATTATACATGATGAATTCTAAAGATAAAATGCAGAAAGAAAGAAAGAAAAAAGAATTCCTCCATTAATATACCTTGTGATGAGTCTCAAAAAACTTGATAACTTCCTCCATATGATTACGATAGAATCCCTGCACCATATATGAAGGTAATTCTCAATCTACTGCAAAATACTTAAACCAGGATGTGGGAACATCAAAGGAGCATTACCTCAAAATATCCAAAAAGTCCAGAACTTAAATCACCGGCAGGGAACCCCATTGCAATTATATTCTCAGTTATATATGTCATATCTAAGTCAAATCCTCCCTCCTAATGACGGTCAAACAAATTCGTTTTGGAATAATGATTACTGAACATCTTAAACTTGAAAACATATAGTAATCATGAGAAACAGGTTCAGAAAGAATTCAAATATACTTGTATTTACATCATTAAGAATATTAATATAAGTATGACGTAGAATACCTGGTATCTTCTCTTATTCTGAGACACAATGTGTCTAGCCTTTACTTGCACAGCTTTCACGGCGTTTAAAGAGGAGTCAACTATCCCTTTCGTTAATGACCCAATAACACCCGATTGTGCCGAGGTAGAGCTGTTGCTAGCACTCTCATTTGATGAGGATGCTTTTGATGAAATCTGCAGCCCAAGTCCACTAGTGAGGCGTGAAAAAGTAGATCCTGTGGAATTCGTAGTCTGCGAGTCTTGTTGCTTTTGAAGGAGATTTAAACTTTTAGCCCAAGAAGATATTGCTGATGTGGATAGACCAGAAGATGAATTCTGGGCAGAATTTTTCTTATCCGAGACAACAGAAGGTGTAGATTTATCTTCAGATCGTTCATCGGGCTGTGGTGGGATAGATTCAGCAGCTCCCGAGTCCATTCTGACATTCCAAACAAAAGTTCATTAACAACCCAAATAAAATTCGGTTGTTTAAGCTACATTAATCTTCAGAAATGTATCATAGAAATTGAACATGACAAATCAATACACACATGCACAAATCACTAAACCAGTGTCAGCAATGACATACCAGTCTCGCTTAAAAAGGTTATTCTGGGAACCCCTAAACCCAATCCTTTCGGACATTCATGCTTTACAATGAATGAATACATCACCTAAACCAAACCTATGCTTATTAAAGAACAGCCATGAAGAGAACAGAATCACACAACCAAACAAACAAACCCATAAACGAAGATCAAATGAAAAAACAAAATTGTCTGCAATTGGCTAAAGAATCTCAGATCTATTGCATAGAATACATGAATCGTCTCAATAATAAATGCGTGAATCACCTCGCTTGAAGATTGGGATACTTCTGCTCAGATTCTTATTAACTGCTCGAAATCTATTTATGCAGAGCGGTGATCTTCAAACTGAAATGAGGAATCAAGAATGTCTTCGATAGTATGAGGCTTTCGAAAATTTGTATGAAGTGAGGCTGGAGATAATTCTGTATAGACTGTGATCTGATTGAATTTATTTTACAGGTTTTAATTGTTCATGAGAAGAGATTCAGTGTGGGCGGGTTCACTGCTTATATAAAGACTACAAAACTATTTTGGTAATTGTGGATGGGGGCTTCCTTGGATACAAATTACTACATTAGATTGAATTTGGATTTGATTTTTTGGTTAAGCATAATTAATTTTGAGTTTGTATTAAAATAATATTTAAAATAAAATGATAAAATTGAATTGATATAAAAGTAAAAAATGGGTAATTTTGAAGTGATAATATATTAAAATTATGCGAGAATGCCTAAAAGTTGATGTGATGTGTGAGAATGCTTGATTGTTATTATTTAACTTGTTTCAACTTGTGTATTTTCACCGAAAATCGATATAATAGAAAAGAAAATAATAAAAAATACAAAACAAAAATTAAAATCATAACTTAATGAATGGAAAGAAAATGATTTTGTAAAGTAAATCAAAATATTATTAATCTCTCTTTATACACAACATTTGTAATTGTCATATCGTCAGAATTCTCATCGCTACAAATCATTCTGACTCATGACTCTAGAAAGAGTTACGTGCAATTGTCCATGACTGAATACATGACTCTTTAATAGTAAGCCCACATGCGACAGAGACTGACTTTGACATTTATTGATTGTCACAGCATAGGAAACCATGAGCGAAAAATATATGCGCTGAAACTATAACGGTACCATCAAATCGGATGGTATGATTGAGAGCCTTGGAATAATAAATTTATCACCAACTCTGACACCAGTTAAAATTCTGCATTCGAGTACATGGTGGGTGAGTTTAGTAATAACCAAATGTGTATCTTTGCACAACCTCGTGAAGTGGTCAATGTTTTTCAGCAACATCACTGGAATGCCGAACTTTATGTGTAATTTATGATTCAGAAGTCCCGTGCACTTAATCCTATTGATAAAGATCGTGAGGAGAGTCATATCCACCATCTGACTTGCAAGCATGTCCAAAGTCAAATAAGACCTTCCCTCGGAGGAGTTCAATGAGCATATGTACTCGCTAACAGACTCAAAAAACACCAACTGTTGAGTGAGTATGGCTCTGTTCTTGAGAAACCTAAGATCTTCGCATGAACTCCTGAACATCGGGTTGGTACTTTCAACAGTAGTAGCAATAGGATATCCTTGTAATTTCAGAAGAATATCTTCGAGAATGTTGATAACGGCACAATCGTCGCTTGATCCACCGTACCATCGTCAACGCTTGCAAGCCACATGGAGAAGTTCCTCAACTCATCGAACTCATCATTCCCACAAAGGCTTTGAAGCCTCACATTCCGAGTCAGTCTCAAAATGATACAATCACGCCACAACTTGAATGAATTGATGGTCGCATTCACTATATCACTTCGATTACCTTTAGGGACAATGAGAAGTATCTATTTGAAATAGCCACCAAATATAACAAAATTCTCGCCAAATGAAAGATTTCTCCTTGATGGATACACTAATAACATTAAAGCTCATAAGGTGTTGTCAACCGTTTGGAAGCAATACTTATTCATCATCGGGGCTTCATCCCAAATGCTCAACCGACATCGTATAATGAGTTTAACCAAAAAGATTTTGCTGGCTAATGTCACATGGTGACCATTCCGTTGGGTTTAGTGGGATTTTGATCGTGAATGCACAGTGCGTCTGCTGGGCAACAAAAGTTACGTGATACTGCTTGATGAAACGTTCAAATCAATTTCGCCTTTGGACTTCAAAGCAAAATACAACGCCCTCAAGACATAATTTTTACTGGTGTCGTCGTAACCATTAACAAAAAACATGCGGACGTGGTTACGGTAAACCGAGTCCATAATCGAGTCACAAACATTGTGCTACTCATCAGTCATATTGACAACCAACTACTGATCCTCAATAGTGAGTGTACGACAATCGTAATTCAACTCGTC
Organism: Striga hermonthica; assembly: GCA_902706635.1. Classification (NCBI taxonomy): domain Eukaryota; kingdom Viridiplantae; phylum Streptophyta; class Magnoliopsida; order Lamiales; family Orobanchaceae; genus Striga; species Striga hermonthica. Next base: position 2,252,291 of record CACSLK010034050.1, on the reverse strand, counting down.
CATAACAAGTCTGTTCGTGGATGCCTCATTATGATCAAGATTAGGAAAAAAAACCAGTACACCATATTCGCGTAAAGTCATCCCACGTCTGCATATTTACAGATTAATATATTAACTAATTTACACGCTAGCCCTAACAGCCTCATATTTAATGTTCTGGCTATAAAACACTGATTGAAAGAGGTCTGAAATAACAACACTTATTAAAAGAGGTGAGAAATTGATATTTTAACTCTAATTTTTTAGGTCTAAACGACAGACCCTATCTAAAGTACTTATTTAAAATCTCTCTCTCGTGTGATAGGCCTTAAATAATTCATTTAAATTCCCCTTATATATAATTCCCGAATATGCCGAGCCTAAGTGGCAGGCTCGCATGCTTCGAAATCCTAGGTGTCAAAATTCCATGATTTGTTATTTGACATGGATAGATTTTAATTTAATTCCAATCTAAAATTAATTAGGTTCGGATTACCATAAAAATATTGATTTATAATGATCATTGTAGATGTATTAATTTTATTTTAATATCAATTCATGTCATAACTATTGAATTGTAAATGTATTTTAAAAGTTGATAACTTTTGTATTTCTTATCAGTTTTACATATATAATGTATCAAATTAATCATCTTTTGATGAACTTCGATTTGACATCCATACTGTACATATAAAATAAATAAATTATATTTATCTATACAATAATAAGAAAATATTTATTTAAATTAATTAGAAAATAAAATTATTTCTCAATTAATATATTCATGTTTAATGTAGTTATATGTTATAAGTTAGAAAAATTATTATAATATAATACATGTGAGTCGCACAAGTAACAAGTGTCATACTAAAATATAATATATATATATATATATATATATATATATATATATAAAGTATTTAAATGTTCAACAACTTTTTCTCATTAATTTTAAATTTTAAGAAAAAAAGTTAACAAGCACTAGTGTAATACACGGACGTTGTACTAGTAGACATATAATGGTGTAGATTAGTATCTATTATTATTATTATTATTATTATTATTATTATTATTATTATTATTATTATTATTATTATTATTATTATTTAATAGGTGCCTTATAGAATAAGTTAGGATTTAATATTGTTTAATAAGTGATCTTGTCTTGTTGGACAAGTTAAGGTCTAGGGTTAGGAGACTTATTTAAAGGCTCTTCTGCTTTGTTATGAAATAGTTGATTTTGGATGAAATAAGATATTGTTGAGTTAGGGTTTTCTGCTTTGTTATAAAATGGTTGATTTTGAATGAAATAAGATTTGTTAAGTTTAAACACATCAGTTGGTATCAGTAGTCAGTACGATTCAACGATCGATTTCAACAGATTGATTACCGATCGATTCAACGATCGGTTTCAACAGATTGATTATCGATTTCAAGAGTTGGACGTGTGTTTCACGAATTAGTTTGGCGACCTTTCGACGGAGATATAGCCCTAGACGATACAAAACGGCTTGGGACTCATGTTTGATTTTAAAGAATACGAAGGACCCGAATGAAATTAACTTCCGCCTCTCTTTTGCTTGCGCCGCTGATTGCTGCTAATGCTCCAAACATCGGCATCGGCAATCAAAAGGCCGAGAGGTAATCCAAATTACGCCATTAACATCACCCTTCAATGGACCCCAGCGCAGGCGGTTCGAGTGCCGCCGCCGATGTCCCGGCCACCGTAACCGCCGCCGGAGATTCTTCGTCGACCGCCGTATCGCGCTGGACCTTCGCGATCTCGCAACGTTACCAGCACCTCCTGGACAAATCGACGCCGCACGTTTCCCACCGTTGGATCGCGTTCGCCTGCGTGGCGTTGGTGTACGCGGTGCGGGTGTACCTGCTGGAGGGGTTCTACGTGGTGTCCTACGCCCTTGGAATCTACATCCTCAACCTCCTGATCGGATTTCTGTCGCCGCAGGTGGACCCGGAGTTTGCCGGTGGCCCCACCCTGCCTACCAGGGGCTCCGACGAGTTCCGCCCCTTCGTCCGCCGCCTCCCCGAGTTCAAATTCTGGTGCGCTTTGTAGTTACCAAATGTTACGGGAAAAAGGGCATGATGATCTGAAATCTGTCCCATTTAGGAATCATCCATTATCAAAATCTGCTGCGGATTGAGTTCTGACAAACAATTCGATGTTTAATTTGCAATTCAATTGATAATTGGGTCTTTTGGGAACATATATACCTTTTCTGATAGTGCCCTAATTATGAGACTGAACTATGTTGCTTGAATTATCCAATGATTTTGTTAATTGAGGATACGTGCTTGATCTTTAATGTTTGATTTTCATTTTCATTGAATATTTTCTTTGGAGTTTCCCCAGGTGCATTGGTAATGGACACAAGAAGCATAATTTCAGATTCTTGATTAGCATACAACGATCTTCATCAAAACCATACCAAGCATATTCCCTATTAGATTCTTTCACGTGTTCCATATATCGGTATATGAAATGATCACCATCAAAACCAAACCAAGCATTGCATATTAGATTTTCTCATATGTTGTTGCATATGTAAGTATCATTTGGTTACATTATTTTCGGTAAAAATTGATTCTTGTCGCCTATGAAGGTACTCAATCACCAAAGCCTTCTGCATCGCTTTTGTCTTGACGTTCTTCAGCATGTTTGATGTTCCCGTCTTCTGGCCAATTCTCCTCTTCTACTGGATTATGTTGTGTATGATGACTCTAAGGCGTCAGATAGAACACATGATCAAGTATAAATATGTTCCTTTCTCCTTCGGAAAGCAGGTAAATCTGAAATTTTGTTTTTACAGTTGAAGATTATTTGCAAAAATGGTAAACTAATCCGTTTCTTATTGTTCTCTGTTGTTATTTACAGAGGTATGATGGGAAGAGGGCACCTTCAAACGAGGGCGAAAGTTTGCTCCCTTAGTCTGAAAATTGAAAATTTTAGAATGTTTTTCTTTGTTTTCTGTATCCGATCTTTTTGATGGCCATAGGTTGGACTTGCTTCTTGTTTGACGTGTTAGAATATCCTTTATAGTGGAGGAAGAACTTGTACTACTGGCCAGTGTATCATCAGTTTTACGAGTGAACAGCGATTTCTATACAGGCTGCGTGCTGGCTCTTTTTCTAACCAAATGGATTTATAAGATTTTCGATTTCAAAAACGGATAATTTTGATCGATCTTTGTCGTCGTTAACTCAAGTTCAGGTTTTTGCTATTGTGAAGGGATTTATGTTGAATTTAACTGTTTTCAAAGGATCACATCTGGTTTGCCAACATTACAAACAGGGTCATGATAAAGTTGATGCAACTATGTACACAATCTGGAAGAGATCTGCTCAAAATATATGCTCCAGGCATATATAAAAAAATAAAAATAAAAAAAAAATAGATAACATACTTTATTCACTCTTTTGGCTCCAAATAAATGTATTATATACTCCAATGAAATCTATAAACAATCGCTTCAAGTTCAACAGTACTGCAACTCCTATATGACTGTTCTTTTCCCATAAGAATATCCAGGGAAAAGGGAAAAAAAAAACAGAGAAAAATAATCAACAAGAAAGAATCACCCACACAGTGTTGCAAGTGCAAAACCAAAGCATCTCCATCTCCACAAGAACAACACAGCAACTCAAGAATCTCGTCCCCGAACAAAAGTAGTATAAACAAAACAAACTTCTCAGAAGATTCTCATGCTCATTGATGAGGGTTGTAAAAACCATGAACGCCGTAAAACGTTTGGGCCAGTGTCAACGCCAGCAAAACGACCGCAGCCAAAAACGAGATAATCGACCACGGATTATTAAAATACTTGTTCTTCAAGCTCGCTCTCCAAGCATTCCACCTGTGCTCATAGTACCGATTCACCTGCTCAGACAGCCTGGAGAGGGAGCTGTCGTTTATATCGAAAACCACCTCCTGACACAGCCGGTTAAAAATGTTGGCCACCTCAGCATCACTCCCCAACCAGTTCTCGATAATCCCACAGTAATGCAAGTAGCTGACATCAGCAGGGGAGTCAATCAGGTTGTCCATGAATATCACGTACGACGTGATGTCATTCGTGCAGTCCAGGTGGCACTGCTCCAAGGCAATGAGATTCAGAAACAGTGACTTAGTCCCGTCGTGTATCAAAAGACGCGGGATTTTGAGAACCCCATTTTCGAACTTTATGTCCCAGAATCTGTCGGTTTTCCTTTTCTTGAACTTGATCCCGGCATCTTTCAGCTCACTAACGCAGTGTATGAGCTGCTGCCTTCTCCTGTCCGCCACCCGGTTCGCGTGAGACCACCGCTTGATCCATACACGAGGCGCGGGCTTCGGCCCGGCCTGTATAGACAACAGGCTCCTCCGAAACACATCGAGGCAGTGGAGCCCTCCCTGCTCGGTCAGTGGGTCGAATCTGGCGGATGACTCGATCCTGCTCCTGTCGCTCCTCGTCAGTGGGGCGCAGACATGGCCACGGGCGGCCCGGCCCGTGGCCCGACCCGTGACCCGGTACCGGCCCGGCCCGGCCCGGTACCGGTACCGGCATGAACAGTGCCGGGTTCGAGAACCGGACCGCGGCCAATCCGGTCCGGTTAAGGGTCACGGGTTTTTTTTGTTGGTCCCGCCGGGCCGGGCCGGGCCGGGTCATTTCTTTTGCTTTTTTTAAGGGCCGTACCGGCCCGTGAACCGCCGGGCCGGTGAACCGGCGGTTCGGGCCGGTTCTACGAACCGGCCCTTCGTTCCTAGCGGGCCGGTTGCGGTTCGACTGTTTGAGGCCCGTGGCCCGGCGGGCCGGGCCGGGCCGGGCCCGAAACCGGCACCTGGCCACGTCTAGTGGGGCGTCGGTTGGCATCAGCGGGTCGAAGAACCGGAGCGCCAGCCTGGTGACCGTTCCGGCCCGGTCCTCCTGGCCCGACTGGAGCCCGAACAGGGTTTCGAGCACGAAGAGCGGTATCTGGTTTTCGAGCATGATCATGTCCCGCTGGATGGAGTGCATGGTGGCCCGCATTGCGAAAATGGGGTCGTTCCTCGGGTAGCCGAGGCTCGGGAAGCCCGAGGCCACCCCGCGCAGGAGCTCGAGGACAAAAGTGGAATCGAGGAGAGGACCATCATCTCGACGAACTCGTTGCTGCCGAGGGGAACGGACCCCTCGTAGCAGGCCCTGGCCCGTTCCTCGAGCTCCCTGACTGCGTCGAAGTAGAGCCCGACGGGATGGTTGGTGCGGGTGAGGACGCGGTGTAGGGCCCGCCACTTGTGCCGGTCCATGTTGCGTAGTCGTTTCTTTCCGTGGTGGTAAGGCCCGAGGGAGACGATCTGGGGGATGTAGGCCCGGTTGTCGTCACCTTCCCGGAGGCACTGAGGAATGCGGTAGATGGAGAGCTTGGCCCAAGTGCGGGCCGCGTCCTCTTGCTGGGCCTGGACGAGCTTTTCCTTGATGGTGATCACCCAATCGGGTTCCTCGGGCTTGGGAGGGCCCGTTTCGTCTTCGGTGATGGGTATTTGGAGGGAGTTTGGAGGTAGTGGGAAGCGGGTTTCTTGGGTCTTGGCGTGGTTTGTGTCTGGTAAGTCGATGGGTCGTGAGGTTGTCGGGTTTTGAAGCCCGGTTTCGACTGTTTGGTTGAGCTTGAGGGTGATGAGGTACCAGCTGAGTAGCTCTTTGTTGAAGACTGCAACCATTTTGTTTCTTCTTAAGCTTCTTCTTTATGATCTGATGAACACTTGGAAAGGAAAAACAACTTTTTAGCATAATTTTAAAGAGAAGGGAGCCTTGGATTGGATAATTGGATTAGTTGTTGAATGATGATTAGAACATGTTGTGGAGCCTTGACCTGATCTAACTCTGACAGAGCTGTGTGATGGATGAAGAAATCCAACACGTTTTATGCATTTTTAAGGCAAGTGGACTTATGTTTGTATGTTTTAAAATGACCAACAATATTGAGGATCAAAAACATGTCAATATGGATTTGATTTTAATTATTAACACTTGGGATTGAAAAATAACTTAAGAACACATTGATTCTCTCTTAAACTTGTAGATTTATCAAATTAGGTGGTGTGGGCTGAGTTTAGGTATAATGAACGTGACATGTTTTGAACCGATGGGGCCTTTGATGGGTCACACCAATTCTATTTGATCCAATTGAATAAAAAGAACATTTGAATGTGTGTGGACATGTTACCGTGTAGACTATATTAAAAAAAAAAAAACACAAACAAATATATATTATTGAGATGAGATACCACATTGGATAGTGCAAACCTAATTAATTGGCTGACTAGGCCGGACAGACCGGATGGTCGGGCATGAACACATGAAGGTCGAACGCAAGTCGAACATCAGCAAATCAAGGACTTTCCAGGTCGAAGAAGGTGTTGGAGGTTTAAAGAGATCGACATGTCGAGTTACGGCCCTCGGATGACCTGGTGGAAACTCGACCAGAAGAGCAGGGCATATGGATTTGATGCACCTGACATTCTACCTTAACATGATTTGAGCTGGTCTCACGATTAGAAAATCTAATAAAGCAGACTAATGTATAAGAAGGAAGATTATCAGGATAAGGACTACACGTGGATAAAGTCACATGACCTAACATAATTGGGCAGTATGAACGGGTTGTTCGTGCATCCTGGCAGCTCACTCAGGCAATCTTGGGCAACAATGTAACACTCCTTATAAAAGTGAGTGGGGTGCTCTCTAGAACATTACATGATATATACTCTGTACATACTTACATACAACACACTGTCTTTCTCATTGTGCTAACTTAAGTATCAGAGGCTCTTCACCGAAAAACTCTCCAATGTGGAGTTTTTGCAGGTCTTGAAGGACGATCTACCGGCGAGAAACTCAATCAGGCCGAAAACCAAGCTGGTCGAGGGGCTTTCTGTACCAACTATATAGCAAGGCTAGCTTCATCCATCTGACTAAACACCCATTATTTACAAGTAATACATCACCTTAATCTTAAATCAATAAATATAGACATATCCGAAATTGTTGAAAAAAAAAATAAATAAACTTCTCTCTCCTGCACTCATCTCTCTTCCCAAAAAAGAAAAATCAGATATAAAATTGTTTGCACCTTCCTACTTTTCCAAGCCGCTGTTCTGTCCAAGCGGTGCTGGCACCGCCGCTGGAGCCACACTTCTTCCTTGTCGTAAGGCCATGCCTGGGTTGCGCCTTGTGTCGCGGGCGAGGAGGAGGGGTGGGATGTCGCCGCTTCTCGGTCAGCCACTCCGTCCATGCAGTTGCCAACGTAAGAGTTGAAGTTATCACCCATTTGATGCCTGCGATTCTCGGCCGGCCCTTTTGGCTCCAACATCGGCAGAGTTAGGTAAAATATCACTCCCAGAGGTCGATGGTCGGGTGCCGAAGTTGAAGGGGTGGTGTTGAAGATCCTCTCGTTTAGTCGTTGTCAGCTGCTTGGTTGCTTTTGCTCCCTCGACGTTTGTTTCTCTCCTGACTGAAGGTTGCAGGGGCTTAGATTTGAACTTAAATTCGTATCCTCGCCAAATCTGACTAGGCGCTCGAGTAAATTCACAGTTTTTGGTTTTGGGGCCTCTGATTTGCTGCTCTATTTTAGTTTCTTGGTTGTGGAGTTGGATCGTTTTGGTTGCTGGTTCAAATGGTCGTAGTAGTGTGCCCGTCAGATGCAGAGGAGGTGGTATTCTATTGTTAGTGTATGTATGTATTGTAGTATTTTCTTGTTTTTTCTTCATTTTTTTTTTAAGTCTAGGTGTGTTTGGTTTGTTAGGCTCCTTGACCTTTTTTTTTTTTTTTTTGCTCTTGTTGTACGATTGTTTCGAGTGTTCTGGTTGATTGTGTAATTCCAATGGAGAGCTAGATCCAGATTTTGTTCTGGTTCTAATGATGTCAGTAGACATCTCGGGTGTACCGGAGTTTTAATATAATTATCATTTGATAAAAAAAAGAAAAAATAACACCAATAATTACTAGATTCATTCATCATTTTATGTCAAATTTTTGTTCAAGTTTTAAGATAAGGTAGCATTTTCTTTGTGAAGTACATTAGTACATTGGTAAAAAGGTAATTTGAAACACAAATTTAAGATAAGTTAGTCTAGTTAGGCACGTCCAACCATCATGCCTCCCTATATATTGATTTAAAATGTGTTGAGTCTAAGTAGCAGATTCTCACGCTTCAGATGCTGATATGGCGAAAATTTATATTTTGTTATGTTGTTTTTATATTATTTTTGCTCTGTAGTTAAATTTTGTATTAAATATAAATAACTTTTATCAGATATTTCTTAACTTAACACATGTGTTGTACATGGGTATTATACTAGTACATTATAAATAAAAATGCACATCAATATTATAAGTTGTCATATGTCGATCTGTCTAGACCTAATAATCAAGAGCAATTTTACATTAATAAAATTCTCTTCCCATATATACATGCATTTATGTCCATAAGCAGTTCTATTCATGTGTATTAAGATTACTAAAATTATTAAATACTTTACCAACTTAAATTATAATTATATTTTAAAAGTTAATGTAATAAATTTAATATTTTGTTTATCAAATTTTGATATATGATCATCTCTTCGATTTGAGATCTACGTCATTTATAAATAAATATGCCCACCCTTATCATTAAAAAATAGACAATCCATCATTATTAATTATAAAATATAAAAAATATTCATCAATTCAATATATTCATCAATCAAGTTCATTACATAATACAACTTAAGCGACTGAAAAATATCATTTTAAATATAAATAATAATGTAATTTCTTAAAAATTATTGAAATTTAAAACAAAAATATCTCTCTTAAAACAAAATAGATATGATATTTTTTTTTTTTTATTACCACTCTTTGTATTCAACCTGACTGAAATATAAATAATAATGTAATTTCTTAATAATTATTTGAAATTTAAAACAAAATAGATATGATATTTTTTTTGTTTATTAGCACTCTTTGTATTCAACCTGCACTAGTACTAATACCCATGTACAACATGGGTGTGAGTTAATGAATATATGTGTAAAGTTATTTATGTCTAATACCAAACTTAACTTCAGAGCAAAAATAATATAAAAACAACATCACGAAGCATAAATTTTCGTTATGTCAGCATCCTAAGCGTGAGAATGTGCCACCTAGACTCAACACATTAATATATAAGGCAGGATGTGTCATAACCCGACACAAAATTCTAGTTTACAGCATTACAAGAGAAAATTAAAAGTACAAATATTATTACTCTACTGACTACTGGACAAATAATCTCAGAAAATGCTTACCTTGAACACAAGCATCAAGCTTGCATTGTGGATAGCAGAAAGGGGAAATTAACTCATCTGAAAAACAACTTTATAATACCTGAAAGAAAAGTAAATACAGAGGTTCCGCCGAGCAGAAAATGTAGCAACGATTAAGAGCCCTAACAAACTCTACCAAACCGCCAAACAAAAAATGAACTAAGCCCAAAAATTACTTCACGCTAACAAGATAGGAATTAGATCCGTCGAAAAGGAAAACAGATATCTCAAGTATGTATCAACTGGCTATATTGTATGCGTAAACACAAGCCTTTTCCCTGCATCAACCCAGGGGTCTTTTGACTTCATGGCTCTTTGCTTCGAATATTGGAAGGCTTTTGCCCAGTACGACACCAAGAATTCACATAGTGGTATAGAGTTTCAGGTTATCGCCTGATGAAAAAGGTGAAAATAATAACTTTTAATTATCCCCAACACGCCTAGCAGTAACATGCTCGTCCAGCACTTTTGAACTGTGCTTCTTTTTGCTTCTTGAGCTGCGTTTTCTTCTCGAGCCACTTTTTGCCGGGCGTTTCTCAGTAACCTCAGGCATAACAGCCACTTTATCGACGGTGGATGGGAATTCGGGTGGAGTATCTGGCCATGGGGTGTGTTTTGCCGGCACAGTTATTTCAAGTGGTGGGTCGATTATCCATCTGTTTGGGATAGCAAGGAAGCTGAGTAAGCATATAAAGATATGCGCATAAAAATGAAAAGAATAATTTTGGCACCATTAGCACATCCTAAATCAGTACCAAGCTGAAAACAACTCTTTTGATAAGGAATTTAAAAACACACACACACACACACACAAAATTAATAAAAAAAAAAAAAAGCGGAGGGAGAGAAGGAAAATTGTAAACCCTTGAGCAAATAAAATAGAATGAACCCTCAACGGATAATTATTATCTTTTAACTATTGCAACCTCAGGGGTTGTTTCTGCATCTATCCCCATTTTTAGTTTGTCCCAACAAGACTTCGACAATTTGGTTAAGCTAGTTTCTCGAGAAAAATAAAATAAATTAAGCAAGTAATCAGCTTTTTATAGCTCTTATTCCCAACTTAAAAGGGATACATCATACATGCATCTCTAGATTCAACTTCAAACAATCTGTAAGGCATAGCCAGCCAGTTATCAAGGCCAGAAATTATTTCGTTTCATAGAATAAGAGATGTATACATAGGACGACTTGGAAGAAGCTTAATTTACATGAGGTGATCTACACCCACATACCAATGGATGTATTAGTGGTCTATGCTTAACTTCAGATTAACCATGAAAAGCTGTAGTTAAGATTACATTTTCACACTCTTTCCATTGAGAACGAGAAAAATTAACTAATGGGACACAAGAAATATGCAAGAACAGGAACTATAAGGTTGATTTTTTATAGGATCATAAAGGCCCACTTTCCTAAGATATTTTCGTTCACTTCGGGATCGAATATCATCCAAATGAATCAGCTAGCTACAGCATGGCATGTGGTGTACAGTGTGAAAGCATTACATACGGCCAATTTTAAGCAGAAGTAAAAAAGAAATCAAATACTAATTTATGTTTAAACCAACTCATCCCCGTTGCACTCCTAGATTTGAAAAGTGCAACTGGTTTTTAATTACATCCCAACTACAGGATATTAGCTTCCCTCACTGCATGTAAAATTACCTTTTGACCAAAACAGTTCAAAAGAGGTTTTCGAGTCTGGGCTGGATGAAGGCTCCCTTACGTCAATACTGCATCAACAATGCTATGTGAGGACACAAGCATAGCTTTGGCTACGCTGAATTTGTGCTGCAAAAGTATTGGCTATTTCCAAAATATAAATTGAAGAGGTGATTCCTATCCACCTCTGCTTGGTCCTAAAAGGTGTGACCAGTAACCAATTTCAAGCTATGTTACTATGATAATGTGTTTAATAGAAATACACGCACAAACCACTTTCATACCTGATATAACCGTGGATAGCAATTTCAATTTAATACACCTTCTTAGAATGTGCTGTGTTAGCCACTCTACCACTAAGATATGTTACGAAACATGAGTAATGCTATAGGTACATAATGTTGTACATAGAGGTGTACATAACATTGACATTGAGAGGGACCCACTAAATTTAAAAAATCAAGTGGACCCCACTCCATGTGAGTGTTATGTTCATCTTTATGTACATTTATGTACATTTATTATGTACATGTAGCATTTTTCTACGAAACATAATCCCCATATCCATCTCAAAATCAAGAAACTGATTTATCTCATTCTGCCATCTTCCGACAAAATCTATCCATTGCTTGGACGTTCATCGACACCCATACCCCATCTCTGAATCCAATAACTTGGGGCTTCAATTGACTAGTGATTGGGAAAACTTTCAGGAGAAGTAGAGTGGAAGTTCTGTCAAATGTGTGTATTGGACGACAAATGCTTTGAGAAGAATAGAGACAGTGTTTTTGGTTGGTAATTGTTTGATGTTTTTAGGGGAGTTATTTTGGGTGAGGGACTGAGGGTAGGAACCAAACAAAACCTAAGGTTTCTTGTTGCTGAAGGGATAAGTTGATGATATATAGCACAAGGAGTTTTATCACCCTATCTGCAAATTACAATTAAGCTGAAAGTTGACCCTGTGTCCTAGTCATTATGGGTTTCATAGAAAATGTTCAAATGGTTGGCAAGTGTGAGGTCTTTTAGATGTTAAACGAATGTAACAGTACATCCGGATAACACACATCCTTTTGTGTTCAGAAAAAGGAGAGATGGTTGGCATCTCCCCTGACAGGGACGGGAACAGCCTTCGGGCTTTACCTGTTAACACACATCCGGTTAAGGCTACCCACCTCGGTGGATCTATAACCCAATTTTTTAACGATAAAAAAAAAAAAAAAAAAGTAACAGTACACCATATTACACACATTAAGTTTCCCACTGAGAATTTGTGTATTTCCAATATCCAAGCATCTGCTTATATTCATTAAACAGCATTGAATGGACGTGTTCCTATATTTCAGGACCAACAGCCAGAAATTCATCCACTTAAGAAAGATGTTGAAACTTGAAAGTTATCTTCGAGAAAAGCAATTAGCCAACACAAAAAACAGTACCCACACCAAAGCCCCCTGAAGGGAACAATGTCAGCAAACCTAAAGAACTACCGTTGGCCAATCCCAAAATGCTTTGACAGTCCACAGAAAAATGGAAAATCGTAGAATTTCATACCTACAATTCTGGTCTAAAGTTCAAATTATGCATACCTTGGGGGGAATTTGCTATCTGCCCTTGCCTCCACACGCAACCACCATAGCATAACTTTGCGGCCACAGCTGCCAAGAGGTTCCACCACTGAAGTATCCTTTAACACAGATAACGGGCTTTCCAAATCCTCGCCATCCCTAACAACCTCTTCCCAATCCTTAACCCAAACTGGCCTTTCCTCTGTATCCTCCCACACCAACCTCGAGTTAAATACAAATCCAGCCCACTCGAGCTTCCTCGGCAACACAACTGCATTGTCACCAATATACCTCGCCCTCCTCTCCACAAACGGCAGCGTATCGAAAGTGTGCCAGCCGATCAATTGGTTTGAAGAGTTGCAAGCCGGGCCTTGAATTGGTAAAGATGATTTCTTTTCATCTTTTCCACTTTCATCTATTCGATCTACGGGCAATTCTACTTCTTCTGAACTACCCACCTGCGCAAGAATTCCAACCGAAACCACACCCACCCATTTCACATTCTGAATCTCATCAAACAACTCAAGATGATGCATGTTACTGTCATCGGCAAACATCACAATCCCGTCTAATCTCTTATCTCTAACTACCCTGCAAGTTCCAAAACATATCAAAACATGAGAATTAGGCACAACTAACGAATTATTACAATTATAGTTGGGAAATTACAAATGCAAAGATACCTCAAAGCGTGGAGCCTCATCCTTGATTCAAGTTTATGCCGATCATCCCATAGTACAGGCATTTTCCCGTCGAATCCGATGTGGATAGTCATCAATCCCGACTTTGCGATAAGCGAGGCGGTCTCATTGGTGGGGCCGCCAGCTTCCACCACAATCCATATGAGATCATAGGGCACATTCATCAAAGAATGCATCACGCCCGTGAGATGCAGAGTCTGGAAAGTTCGAACGTAAGTCGGCGTAACAGCAATCACAGTTCTGGGATTCTTAACCCCGTACTGAGACTTCTGCTCCATCTGAACCCGCTCGATTATTCGGTGCGCCTTCATCACCTCGGCCGGATCCGGATGCGGCCACGGCCGGATCAGTATCCCGTGCCTCCCGACAACCACCCTGCTCCCTCCGCCACCACCGCCGCTAACTTCGGAGAAATTCCTCTCCGGTGTAGAGGAGGAATGCACCGTCGTTTGGAAAGCGGAGTATATGCTAGTGTTGGCGGAGGGGGAAGAAGAAGTGGAGAACAGGAGGAAGAAGACGATCCGAGAGAATCGAAATCCGAGAACCAAGCTAATCAGGCAGCACAGACCGTGGACGACCAGCCAGAAGATCGTCGCCGGAGATTTGATTGCACCGTCGACGGTGGCGTCTAGAGGCGACGACGCGCTCCGGAAGCTGTTGCTCCGGCGGCCTTGCTGCTGCAGCGCCGTCAGCTGCTTCATTTTTCAGACCCTTTTTTCCCCCAACTTCTCTCTCTCACACACACACTCACACACACAACTCCGGCGACAACCCAGCAACTACTGTTTGCACCCAAATCTGCAAATCTTGGAGAGAGAAACAGTAGCTTCAAAGAAATAATGGAGGGTTTGAGTTGGGTGATGAGTGTTGGGTGGGAGAATGCCGCGTTTAATTGAGAAGATTTCTTTGAGTTCACGAATCAATTGTTAGCTGTTGTCAGCTTCCATATCTATTTCACTTTTTTTTTTCCCGTCCTTCTGCAAATATTAATGAATCGAAAAAAACCACAAAAGGTGGGGGTGCGGACACGAAATTCGAATAGTTAAAGGGGTGAAAAATAAATAAGTGAAACTTTCGGACATGGACGGAGCGAATCTAGGGTCAATATCGGTCACCGGAGTACACGTGTCGCGTAGGCAAGAGAGGTGATGAAGGGTACTATTGGAATTTACCGTTGGTTTGATAGACAGTGGTGTTTTGATTAATAATGATTAGTTTGGGGGTTTGTTAGGTTAATAGTCATTTATCAGATGAGTTAAGACGTCAGATTTTCTTTCTTATATGTATCGGGAAAAGAATGCAATCTCACGCTAAAAACGAGGGATAAATAAATTGGACTTCACATTTAAAATTTGATAAGCTGGTGTGTGTTATTATTAGGACATGGATTTAAAGTTTTTATCAGTTACTATGAGATTTATTTTATTTTATTTTAGTATTAATAGATTGGTAAATATTTTTTTATAAAATAAATTGGCAACATAGCAAGGATTACCAAAGAACCCTATTTCTTGATATATAAAAATATGTCAAAATTTTGTAGTAGTAATATTTTAGCAGTTGTTTTCTATAAAAACATTTACGATGGCTAATAAATGTGTCCAATTTAACAAGGGGTGTAAGTGTAAAATCAGATGAGCGAACGCCTACTTAAGCTCGGTTGTAGCATTCATTGAGTCGAGCATCGGTTGTAGCCTTCATTGAGTCAAGTCTAGTTGTCGATAAATGAATTTGAGTTTGGCTCGTTTATTAGTATTAACAAACTTAACTCAAGTCTTAACAAGTTGAATTGTAGAAAACTATAAAAAGGTTTATGTTTTTCAGCCTTAACGAGTTTTGTCTTGTTCGATCAGTAGATGAGTTTTAACTTGAGTCTCAACAAGTCGATTCGAGCTTACGGGTGCTTCGTTTTTTTAACCGCTCTAATTGTCACGGGGCTAAACTTTAGGTTAAGACCTTTCGCCGAAGGGATATGATTGCTTAGGCCACATGAGACTTAGTAACCGACTAGTACACCTGTGTCCGACCCTTGAGCTCAAGAGTATGCAAGACATCGCTTGGCTTACGTCTTGGCCTTCAACTGATCCCACAAATGTATTCATCACATCACACGCACCACAGCATTCTCCGAGTCAAGTCCACATGCGTTCGCAAGGCCATGCACAACACACGACAAGCCCTCGTCCGACCGAACCAAGCCCTCAAATTATATGTACCCTTTTTTTACTTTAGTCAACAACTCACTCATATTCAATCCGAATAGATAAGTTGGTCAGGCCCACACTAGGCCCAAGACCCCCTCACGTGTTTCTTACATTCCTCGATTCCAACCCTTTTGAGAACACTACCTTCCATAAGAAGGAGAAAAGGTCCATTTCTAGAATCAAGCTACTGGACATTGAAATGTTAGAGAGTTGCCCAAGTGTTCGTTGCTCACCAGAATGCTCGACTGAATCTCACATTTAGCCTAAGGACGCATTCGACATCCCTCCTTTATTCGACGCCGTGCACACAAGTGACCACGTCTCTAGTCCCTTGGCACACTAAGAAAATGTGCCAAGTTCCGGCATCAAATTTAGGTCTATAACACTAGTCCTCTACCTCGTTAAAGGCTATCAAAGGCGACAAAAAGACATAAAGTGCTTTAACATCACATAATTTAGTTATGAGAAATTTCAGTACCCTCAAATTTGATATATTCCACACATTCTGGACATTTCAAGTGATTTGGTTAATAAATTCTTGGTTATTGTAGTAGTTTATTAAGATAACATAATCTTCTCAAGAGGACGCAATCTCATAATAAGTGCACGAACCGTTAATAGACATTATGTAATGGGCTTAATAAACAATCATGTATTTGAGAAAGATGCTGGTTTAGGCCCATTAAGGGAACAATAGCCTGATTAACATGGACTTTGGCGTACTATATCGGTTGTCTGAGCAATGGTGCGATTTGGTGAAAAACTACACCGATACAGTAAAAAACCGAAAACCAAATCTAGCAAGAAAAATAATAATAATAACCAAATCGCAACGCAACTTAAAAAAAAAAAGTAAAAAATCAAACCGAAACCAAATCGATTTTTTTAACACCAAAATAACTTAATCAAACCTCACTGAAATGCAAGGTGCGGCTAGGTTTTCAGTTTTATCTCAGTTCTCTATATTTTTATTCAGTATGGTTCAGTGCAAAACTGCACCGAACAGAAAAAAACCAAAAATCGAACTTATGAAAAAATATAACGCACCGCAATCTAGGAAAAAAACCAAACCGCAATCGAATTGAAATTTTTTACATTACAAAAAGCAAACCGAACCGTTCCGAATTGTTCGATTCCGCTAATACCGGTTTTTCTCACCCTCAATTGTCTGCTCTTGCTATATAAATCCATAAATTCAGATTATGTGACTTATTTTTCTTATAATCAGCCAATAATAAACACTAAACAAAGAAATATAATAATTATTTTAAAAACGATTAAACATAGGATTTTATAATTTTTTTTTTTTTTGTACAGGACCTTCCGGTTTCCGGATCCACAAGGGAACCGACTAATCCGGAATCGAGCCGGGTAGGACCACAAGGGCGGCAAAACTCTCCCTCAAGAGTTTTTAACACTGCTGCATTCCCAGGGCTCGAACACGAGACCACTGATTAAGCTGGAAGAGACTCAAATCATCTCATCAAGCGCTCTTGGGTTAAGATTCTATAAATTTAACTGAGTGTAATATGAAGAAATGAATTGTTAATTTCTATATTAAATTTCGAAACGATGGGTAATTGTAGATGAAGGTAGTATATAAAATATATTATTTCTCATAAATTACATATATTTATAAAAACAATTACTTCAAAGTACCTATTACCCGTCTTAACAAACAAAAAAAATAGGCGCCCTTTAACAACAAAATAAGGTTATGTTTGGTAAATAGAGGTGAAAAACTAACTTATAGTTGATAAGTTGTCTTATTAAAAAAAAAATTATAATTTCCCTTTAACAAAATAAGGATATGTTTGGTAAATTCGGCTGAAAAATTAAATTATAGGGGATAATTAATATAGTTTATGACTGATGGCTGACACTATAAGAAAATGATGAAATTTCAACTGAAATATACACTCTAATCGAATTCCGACGACAATTTCAATGGATATTTCAATGGTATTATTTTAGTTGAAATTTTTCAATGGATTTCAACGAAAATATTTCGTTGGAACGAGCTTTTCATTGGAATTTCTATTGGCTTTTGATGATTCCAACAATAGATTTTCTAATGCGGGTGAAAATAAAAAATTCAATGGAAATTGCATATTCCAACGAAATTCCTACAGTAAAAAGCCGTTGGAAATATAGTCGCTGGAATCATCAAATTTCATCTAAAATTTTAATGAATAACACATGCCAATGGAATATTTTCGGTGAAATTTCTATTGGAAGTTGGAACCATTACAACGGAGCTATACTATTAGAATATCAGTTGGAATTTTCATTGGAATATATTACCATATGATTTTCGATGAAATATAACAATTTTTTATAGTGTGTAAAATTAGTTGATATATATCATGAAAGTATTTGGTAAAATTAGTTACACGTCAACTCAAATTAAATTTTTTACAAACTTTTTTGAAAAGCTATACAAACAAATGTATGAAATAAGCTCGAACTATTTGGAAAAAAAATATTCCACCAAACAAAGTTTATTTAAAGACAAAAGGCTTGCTTGTAAATTTACTGAACAAACTTTGAGCTAGTTTATGATGCATATTAGAAACACTTTAAACTGTAATTAAATGGACCAAAACTATAATTAAATGGACCACATAAACATTTATATATGTTATAAAACTAGAGGGAAAAAAGAGAGAATAGAGAAAATGTTTCTCTTAGGTACAATTTTCATTATAACTGAAGCTCCTATTTATAGGAAACTTCTGATGGCACAACCGTAATAATACAATTACATCGGGGGCAAAATAGTCATTCACATATATTATTTTATAACAAATAATTCATAACACTCCCCCTTGAATGACTATTTCTAAACATATTTTAACTGATTTGAATAACGCCCAATCTGAATATCTTGAAGTGTATCTTGTAGCCATCGGTACTGGTGCTTCAGTATATCAGGAAAACCCGGTGGGACAAAACCTGATCATCTTGAAATTATAACATTACTTCCTCAGGAAAACCCAGTGGGACAAAACCTGATCATTATGGAATCACAACATCTATCCTCAGGAAAACCCGGTGGGACAAAACCTGAGCATTGTGGAAGCACAACATTGCTCCCCCTCAAATAGATCATCTTTA
This sequence comes from Striga hermonthica, assembly GCA_902706635.1. Taxonomy (NCBI): domain Eukaryota; kingdom Viridiplantae; phylum Streptophyta; class Magnoliopsida; order Lamiales; family Orobanchaceae; genus Striga; species Striga hermonthica. The sequence continues at coordinate 2,233,739 of CACSLK010034050.1, read as the reverse complement.
ATGGAGTATTCACGTGTTGCCTCGTTAAAACCTTGTCAAGAAAACCCAATGGGAAAAAACTTGATCGAAGGAAAAAGAGTACAACTACTCCAGTGTTTTCTCATCATAATGAGGAATCATATCAATTATCCAGTAGTCCTCATTATATCATGAATGTGCCTCGTTAAAACCTTATTAGGAAAAACCCAGTGGGACAAAATCCTAATGAAGGAAAAAGAGTACACTATTCATGTGAATACGCCATCCATGTTGCCTCATTAAAAACCTTGCTAGGAAAACCCAATGGGACAAAACCTTAGCCAAGGGAAAAAGAGTACAACGCGTATTCTATATATTCACCATAATAACTTTTTCATGAGTATCATATAGATTCATTCAATTTTTCCGATACTGGTGGTATTCATGATAATATGTTATATTATGCTTTTGTGCAACTTTCATTCTTAAACTCATTTTCATCATCAACCGATTTCAATGGTCTTACTGCCAATAGTTCTCAATATTCTCATTTCAGCCATTCTCATCAATATCATTTATATAGCGCTATTCATCTTGTTCGTGTCGACACGTATTCATTTCCATTATTTCCCGTAATATATTGAGATATCTCATTATCAATTAATTTCATCGATAGTATATATATGCCTCCTTTCATCACTTATTTGGGGAATTTCAATTTGCACAATACCAACGCTCCAGCGTATCTTTCCACCATCATATCATTTCATATATTTAACCACCATCAGTATCATTCAGTTTATGATTTGCACACTTTCAGTGTGATGCATAAATCATTTTCAAAATTTCAATAATTGATTCTCCCCCTCATCTTAACAGATCTAATTTGTATTTTCAGTTTTGAGTTTCTTGAGGGGAGTTCATATAATCTCCATTTCGTTCTCGATTTCAACATATAATAGGAGGACTTTGAACTCATATCACTTGTAATGTGCACATTTTTCTTTCATGAGTTCACCATATGAGCTGATTATATTACTAGCTTTATCACTTTCATATGACACTTTCTTTCATAATCATCTTGTGTCATTCTTTGATCAAACCATCTCGTAATTTCAGGTTACGTGTCATATACACATTCTTTAATCAAATCATATCGTAACTTCAGGTTACGAATCACACATGTGGCTATCTAGTGGATCCATAATATCTAGTAGCACACATGGAGGGGTAGTGGGCCCATATATATATCGTACCCCTTTCATACTCAGTTTGATCAAATATCGATTCACAAATATTTAGCTAGTAATAATTTAACCAATCGAGAACAAAACATCTCATAATCAGTTAATCATGCAAACCATCATAATTTATATCAGTAAACATCACAATAATTCATTGTGACCCATTAAACATATCACATCATCTTTCGGCGGCAATAAATGCACTTCAAGTGCAGAATATTTAAATTCAGAACTGTATCACATGCGTATCAATCTTTCTGTCAGACATACTCTTTGTTTTTAGAGTCGTATAGCATACGCATCATTTCTATAAATTATCATGCAATCCATTTAATCTTTACGAACAAATGTCCGAATTTACATATGGATTTGGCACTCTCAAATATCCGTAAATATTATTCTTTTGTTCCAGTAAATATCATAAAAAGAATTTATCGGTCCCGAATAGAAAGATTGAGGGTGCTGATGATTAATGATATTCCAGGTGATATTCGATGGTTGATTGAAGCAAAAGTTCGATTGTCGGGAGAGTTTCCAAATTCATACAAATATATGCCAGGTATGGGTAAGAGTACTTTTGCAAAGAAACGAAGAGCTAAACGATTAGGTGGGTGCTTCAAATGCGCTCGATGGACTTGTGACACACGATGTAAATCTGTGGGGTTCGTGTCCAAAAATCGAGAAGATAAAATAGCATTTATAAAGGATGGATTGAGTAAGGAGTCTATGGATCAAACGATCCCCCAGATTCTTGAGACACATCCTAGTGGGTATGTGCATCGTGAGCTTCTGTCTCTATGGATTCGTTTCAAAAATGAAGAGGAACGTTATAGTCTCGAAAATATTGTTTCAAAAGATCAAGTTTGTAAAACTAGTCTTTGTTAGTATGAAAATCATACTAATGAAGTTTAGTAGTTGCACTGTAATTTTCAGAGAATCTTATAACTGCCGACAGATAAGATTTATTTAAAATCTCACGCCTTATTTGTCGGTTGCAATTGTCAGAAGAAAACAGTAAAATTATTTATCGCTTTGTAAGACTTTCTATTTAAATAGCGAGTCATTCATCATAATCGTATGCCTTATAAACTTTTGAAAAATTAAGTTTATCAACAAATAGATGGATGTTTCAGAGCCTTCGCAAGGTAATAAATTTCTTCAGCCGATCAAAACCATATGTGTTCTTGGTGGTTCTAGACTGGTAAGTTTTTCTCAAAATGTTGATATTGTGAGTCAGTTAGTAAGGGATATGGGAAATTAAAAAATCACTTTACTGTATGGAGGGACTAACATCACTTTCTTTGATAATCTTTTATTGGCCGGAAAATGTTTTGAGATAGAAGTGAAAAGTATCATACCTTTTCATAGAGCTTCAACAAGGGTCGTCAAGGATTCCATATGCATGATGCTAACTCATTCTATTCATGATTGTATGATGGATATGGCGAACAAGAGCGATGCATTTATCATTCTTCCAGGCGGTTATGGAATGCTAATGACGATGTTCATTCTTGCTTCTTGGGCAGAATTGAAACTTCATAACAAGCCCATAGGTCTATTGAATTTTAATAACTTTTTTTCTGGTTTGCTTGAATTTTTAGACCAAGGAGTATATCAAACTTTATATCTCCTACAACAAGAGAAGTACTCAAATTTGCAGATACGTCTGGTGAGCTTATCAAAAAGCTCCAAGAATGCATCACATTTCAAGATTATTGCGAAACACAAGGGGTCAAACGAAAAAGAGCTTTTGATCCTTTAGATCTCTCATTATGAACCCATATGACAATAATGGGTGGCAGAGTTACGGAGTTTTATACTCTCGAGACGCACCCTTCTTTTATGGGTTTTATTATGTAATATTTGCGTATTTCGTATTTATCGAGTATGTACTGCCTCTTATCCATATTTCCATCATGTGCACTTTATGTACTTGTTTCTTATTAATAATAATATCAATTTCGCTTTTCCATAAGATAAGTGTGTAGTACTTCATGACTACAATTATTGTCATGTGTGCTTCTTCTGGAGCACATCATTGTAATATCTATATGATCTCGTATCTCAATGTGATTTCGTCATCTGATATATTCCCTTAGTCTCATATAATATATTGAGAAATCATTTTGTATGATCACCCATAACTGGTAACTTTTAGTACCACTTTCTTATTTGGTTCAATCATCCAATGGTATCTTCTGGTACCATTTCATCACTTTGTTAATCATAACGTGGTAGCTTCCAGTACCAATATACCAGATATCATTTAATCATTTATGTAGTAACTTATGGTACTACTTCATCAATATTCGTTTCTCCATCAATAAATTTGGAGAATTTATCAACTATTCTTTCAGGATCATATTAGTCCATATAATGTCCGTTCACGACAAGGACTTTAATTAACTTTCACATGGCCAGATACAAAGTATCATTCATTTCATTCATCGGCTATCACTTATTAGTATTGTCCGTTGCCGGCGGCAGAGCCGCACTGGCTGGCCCACGTACATATAGTCATTCATATTCTTTTATATGTACTATCTGTTGCTCTTGGCTTTACCACCTGACCATTCCACATCATCGGCTATTGACTGATCCATTTAGCCGTTCAATATTATATGTTGCTGGTAGTTGCAACACTTTGCCATTCATAATACTTTGATTAACAATTTACCATTCGGCTACCATAAATATTACTTGCTGGTGGCAGAGCTGCACTGGCCGGTCCTCGTAGTCACACATACTTATTTTCATATCACATGGGTCATTCCATATATATTCACATGTTAATGTATCAATTCATGAATATGAACATACTCGTGTCTCAAACAATTTTTACAAAAACAAAATTCAATCATATAATGTAATAAATCATATCAATATTGGTCTTAAAATGAAACTCTTATTTAACTTATTAACATAGAATTAAAAATAACAAATTTTAACCATGTTTGCTTCTCAAATTCATTGAGCCACCTAGCTTTTTACATAAAATGGAAGGGGAAATAAGAAGACAACATGTAAAGTGGGGATAAAAAAAAACAATTAATAAAAGGAAAGAAATAAGGTAAGTTGGAACACCCCATCCAACACATTATTGACAATTAATTCAATTGTTTGTACGTGTGACATGTGAACACTCATCCTCTCAATTTGTCAACAAATGCTATCTACCAATATAACTATTATTTATTATTATTATTATTATTCTATCACATAATTTATTTATAGATTTTCACAATTCTGCCGACAATAATTTTTCATACCTTCAACTTTTATTTTTCATCATACAAAATCAAACTAGAAGTTCAATTATTCCATACCTGCAAACCTTTTTTTTTTTTCGGCATACCTTCCTTCTTCTCCATCAAAGTAGAAGTTCAATTGTTGCATACCTGCAAAGCCCCTCTTTTTTTTTTCTTTTTTTTTTTCGCATATCTTCTCCATATTTCAGGAGTTGTTATTATTGTTGCCATGATAAGCATATCTATGCTTGTTATTGCTCCATCTATGCGACTATGCTTAACACAGTCTCCATGCGACCTCTATTTTGAGCAGCGGAGAGTGGGAACGGCACAAGCTCGAGTGCTATTAGCAAATTGAATGAAAAACAACATTTTTTTTTCACGTATTTTTTTTCAAAGTTTTCTCTGTAGTTTATGGTAATGGTGGAGAAAATGGAAAAAGGCACTTTCAAAAAGTGGTCCGTTCATAATGGCCAGAAAGACTCTATTCTTCATACTTGAAGAACAAATTCAATAACGATTTGTAACACTCGAATTTCTGATACGGAGGATCATCTCTAAGATGCAACCGTAGAGCATACTCTCGTCATATTACAAACCGAGCTCTAGAGGGTAGAGACTCGTGCTGATAACGTGTTATAAAACTAGAGGGAAAAAAGAGAGAATAGAGAAAATGTTTCTCTTAGGTACAATTTTCATTATAACTCAAGCTCCTATTTATAGGAAACTTCTGATGGCACAACCGTAATAATACAATTACATCGGGGGCAAAATAGTCATTCAAATATATTATTTTATAACAAATAATTCATAACAATATATATATTTTTGAATCATTTTTTTAGGAATATGTAGTCAAACTAGTACAAAACGACCTATGACAAAGAAGTTCAACCACTTTCAATTTTTTGTTTAAATGAATAAAAAGTTTATTTGTATCGATATTTTAGAGAAATGTTACGCTCTCGTTACGAAATTATTACGTTGGGTTTTGTAACCGTCAGATCATCATGTAACCGTCGAGATAATTGAAGCGTTACAAATCTTGACGGAATAATTCCGTAGCAAGACCGTAGCATTTCTCAATATTTTAACACCAAAAATCCCACTGTCCCCGCGATTATAGATGAATTATGAAATTCAACTACTACACGGTTAACCACACATATTTTTTGTGCTAATATTAGGTAAGATTTTGCCATTTACTTTTAACAATATTTACTAAAAAAGGCATGATCCCCCTGAAAACACAAAATAAATAAAACTCACACTATTGACCTTATTTGGAGCTGTTAAATAAAATAATTTCTATATGAGCTCGACTCTATTCGTATGATAGTAGAATTGAGCTCGAACTTGTTTAAAACTGGTTACGCCTGATAGATAAAAGCTTTTTTTCACTTAATTTTTTAACTCTTGTCATATGTCGACTTATTAAGATTTGAATTTGTTTATCGGTTCAGCTCGATAAGAGCACAAACACAAGTTCGACTATTACGAGTTTGAACTCGGATCGACTCGGTTATATTTCTCCCTATATTGAGTTTAGTTAAAAAGTATGCCATCCACAAAAGTGTAGAGTTCCATTTTTCCACAGTAATATTTGTCCCGCATAATTACTAAAAAAAGAGAAAGAAGAAAAAAAGTCTTTATTAATCCAACGGGGCAAGAATTTTGAAGTAGATATAAAAGCAAAGCAAAATACGTTGCTTTATTGACTTACGGTCGGAAATTGTAAATGAGTTGTCATGGAATTTCATAAAACGAGGGTTGGACAAAATTGGGTGCATTACGTAATTTATGTCAAAATATTTCGAGTATTTTAATTTATTGGACGAAGAACAAAAAAAAAAAAAGAAATTAATTTGTTTTTTTGTGACTTCACGTCCACAATTTAAATATATTTATATTGAAAAATGTTAAAATTGTCAAATTTTCCGGATTTCCTAATGACATGCGTATTGTGACCAAATTAGAGATGGCTGCTTGAGTCATGGTCTGTTACGAAACCATTCCGTCTGGTGTTTTAATCGTTAGATTATTTATCTTATACTAACTACATGTGTATCCAACAGTTAAAATTTCTGACGGAATAGTTACGTAACGGGACCGTAGCATTTCCCGTCTTTTAAACCATGCAAATAATTAGATAATTATTATTACTATAAAGATAACTGTAATTTATTTTTTATACATTGTTGATGTTAAATCGAAATCCATCAAGAGATGATTAATCTGATATATTATATATGTAAAACTGATAAAAAATACAAAAGTTATTAACTTTTAAAGTAAATTTACAATTCAATAGTTACAATAAAAAATGATATTAAACTGCAATTAATACATGTAACATGACCATAAATAATCAACATATTTATGGATAGTCCAGACTAATTATTTTTTGATTGAAAGTAAATTAAAATTTATGCAGACCTAATAACGAAACAAGTAAATTTACCACATAGGACCCCGAAATATGCGCGTCTAACTGTTAGACTGACTGGAGCAAGAATTTATATTTTGTCCTAATGCCCATGTCAAGAGAGCAAGTCATTTTCTAGTTAGGAATCAACGGCATGCGTTGAATCAAGATTGTACATCGACGGTGATTGATCCATCCAGAAAAAATTAAAAGGCTAATGGAAAGACTTTAAAGCAAAGCATGATGACCATATTATCATCTATTTTAAAATATATATATATATATATCATCTATTAGTTAATTAGTATTTGTTTGGTAGAGTATTTCTTATTATAATATTTAAATACTTGTTTAGAACTCTAAAGATTATATTAAATAATAGTATTAACTTGATGAGATTTTAGAAGAGATAAAGAGAGCATTGTTTGCATCTAGGAATAATGAATTATTAACGAGCAATATTAATGCTAATTAGATGTTATATATTACCAATATAATTAAATAGTACATAACAATCATTCTTATACATCACATCAATTTTAATTCAATATCCATCCACTACATAATTTTTTTTGGTGCATCCACTACATAATTTTAACTAATCATCACTTCAAATAATTTTTCTCCTACTTTTATATTAAATCAACTTAATTATTATACTTTAAGTAATATTTTAATATAATTTCAAAATTCCACTAACAACTAACCATACCAACATTTTTAAAATTAATTTTGGTTGACTAAAAAAGTTCATTTTGAGAGGACATATATTTGTATAAAAGCACACCCTAATTATTTGATTATTCATGTCGTATAAGTTCGATCATTACATTGGGGATCGGTTAGAAACGACGAAGTTATGCAAGTCACGGATGTCTACGAATTAACCCTAAGCGCAACATAACTAGTGATTAGGGTTGAACGCGTACCGTTTAAAGTTTTTTCACAAACTATGTACAGACATACACGGCCTACGGAGTCGGATGACGTTCTCGGCGATGCCTGCAGGTGAACGCAGGCATAAGGCCCAATCGAAGCGCAACCAGCCCGCAGCAAGCGCACGCACCAGGAAAGCTACAGCAAGACAAGATGACCTCCAACATCCCGGGTGCGGTCCGGTAGCAGTCCAACAACTCCTAGGCGACGTGAACCGACCAACAACAGTGGTGAGGCCCTCTAGGCGATGTGAAACGCGACTAGCACACTGGCGAGACGTGATAAGACAATCGTGATGGGATGAGAAATGGTGAGACGCACGACCAAATGAGAGGATGACACGTGCGTCGTGCGAAGGCTGCGAGAAGGTAACTCATCACCCCGTGCACCCAACACGCCCGCACAAGTTCGCTGTCAGTGCCCATGCGCGGTTGCGGCTCCGCACAGCTTGTTGCGTCCTGCGCCTACACAAGGTTGCGCCCACCCGACCTCATCTATTTAATGCCTCTTTTTTCTTTTATAGGATATTTTGAGGTGATTGGAGTTACAATCATTTGTTAGATTTGTTTCTCTAGCTCTAGAAATTACAAAATTGTCCAGGAAAATCAGCATTTAATGGCATTTAATGCTTTGTACTTGTGGGTTATAATCTCAAGACAATGGACGTTTCCTGCTCTGATGCGTATGACATCGGACGTAAATTATTAGAATGAAAGTTTCGCATCCCATCACTTGTCAGCAGATCTTATCTGGGAAATGTGTTGATTAGATTTGAATCTACTGTGTGATGAACTCTGGTACAAACCCTTTGGTCTGGGCCGTGCCATATACGATGGTAACTCCTTACGGTCGTTGAAGGGACGAATTACCACATATTCTGCTCTTTTACGTCTGCGATGTCATAATTCGTACCTTCTACGTTTGTGACGTCGTTTCCATCTCCGTACACATTATTACGTATATTATTTACTTAAAATCAATTCCAACTTCCACACACATGATTCATATTCAATAAAAAATAGTGTTAACAAAAGCCGAGCTTTCAATATACACACTAACACGTTCTTGTAGTTTTTTTTTTCCAAAATGATAGATATTATTATAAATCAAAAGCGCACAAATGTGAGAATATAAGCAGTTCATAGTTGAATGAGAACAGCCAACAGCTGAAAAGTGGGAGAACATGTCAAAAGACCGCCTAGAATCCCGACTAGCAACGCTAGAAAAAAAACTCCCAACTAAATTAACCAACTACTCGAACAACTAAAACAACCAAAAAGATCCCAACAGGGTAATATCCGAGTATCGGATCCCAACAGGATAATAAGTTTGGCACTCGGACGCACAGAGGCCAAACGGCCCAATCCAAAAACACAAACCTAGACACAAACACGAACACAACGAAAACCTAACAACACAAAACAACAAAAACAGAAACACTGAACGGAAGCCCTCCTCCTCAACAGGATGAAACTCCGCAACAACCCTACCACCGAAACCGAGGGTCCCACCCGAGGAGAGCAGATTGAGCCAAGCACCGAGACCTGAAACTGCAACAAAGCCTAACAAGATTCCATACTCCAGCCACTAGACTCTCCCAAGTTGACACCCACTAACCAGTCAAGGGAGGTCAGCCCAAGAACCACTCCACCCCTTCGATCCGCAGCCCAAAACCAACCGTTAACCAGAGTCCTCAACCATCACCGTCAGCACAGCCCCCTCCCAGCCACCGGAACGCCCGGAATTCCCTCAGCAACGCCACTGCCTTGCCACGACTAACACCACTATCTGGACGACCAAGACACAAACCTCCCCTGACCCAACATCAGAGTACAAGGGAGAAAAGGAACAGAACCGGGGCACAACTCTGGCCACCACCACAAAATTGCAGCGAAACGGCCGAGCCATGCCCCACCCGCTGAAACACCCCCCGTGCCGGTCTCTGTGAACAAAGGCAAAGGACAAAAGAGGTGCCACAACGATCGGAGTTCGAGCAACCAAAATCCCACACCACCGCCGGCAACAAGAAGAGCCGCCTCCGGCAACAACTAGCCTCCGCTACAACGGTCACGCTCACCAACCCCAGGAAAGCAAGACAAGGGGGAAAGAGGAACTCACCTCGACTCCATCTTCCGACCGGCAGAAGGTAGAGGCCGCCACCCAATCCCGCCGCCGTGAATCGGGAAGCTCTGCGCTTTCGGTGTTCCGACAGAGAGATACCATCCATCGAAGCTCCAATCAGTCGCGAAGTCCCAACCATAGCGTGAGGTTGAGGGCCCTTGACCTGCGGTAACCGTGACACGGCCGAGCAAAGCTCCCGTTGGGAAGAGGCAAGCGGCGAATGACGAACCTAGGTTTTTTACTGTGCTGAATTGGGGGAAATCGAGCAGAGAGGTATTGTAATGAAACTCTTAAAATAAGTACGTTCTTGTAGTTTTAACTATTCAAAAGATTAATTAATTATCAATTTGGAACTATAAGATATTTTTTACGAACTCGGGTCATGATACAAAACTATCAAGGTTGGGTTTAGATATTAACGAAAATCTAATTACTTCCTTTATCTTCTTCTCCCAACCTTTTGCCTCCTCGTTAAAAAAGAAACTCAAATTCATTCCTAATGCGTGAACAAAGCAAGTTCATAACAAAAATAGAAAATTTAGCAACATTCACCAACCCCTCATAAATTGAGTCGATCCAAGGAAAAAATAAATAAATAAATAAATAAACTTTCAGATAAGACTTGATCTATCCTTTGAGAAATAATAAGGCTTGGACAAATCTATTAATATATAATAAGGATTAACATAATTCATTTTTATAAATAATTTTTCGCCAATTTCATTAATTATTGCCTAAACATAGTAAAAACAAAATCTCTATTTTATTAACATACCTTTTTTATCCAATTTTTTTTAGGATTACAATAATAAATATAGAATCAAAATCAAAATAAATCTAAGAAATACACTTACCATACTTAATACATTTAATTTAAGAAATACACTTACCATACGTATTTTTAAAATTTTTTAAAATACAATATAAAACATTTAATTAATAATTTTTAATTAAAGTTTCTTTTTAAGAATCAATCATATTTCTAATAATTGTTAGAAATAATTTATATATATATATATATATATATATATATATATTAGTATTTACGTGAAAGTAACATATATGTTACTTATATGTTAACATATATGTTAAGATATATGTTAATTCTATAGAATAAGAATTAACATAAATCAAATTTATAAAACAATTCCCCGCCACTTTTATTAATTATCTCCTAAAAATAGTAAATCAGATTTTTTCCTTTTTTTTATTAATAACATCAAATAATTTTATATGTGTAAACAATAAAGAATCAAAATCCGAATAAATCTTCTATTTTTCCAAACAATTTAGAAATTCGAATGTAAATCTGAATAAATCATGATTTTAAAAATCATGATTTCCAAACAATTTGAAAATTCGAATAAATCTCCAAGGAAAATCATGATTTGTATATATCATGATTTTAGAAAGATGTTCAAAATTTTCTTTGTATGAATCTGAATCATAATTTATTCAGCCTATTATTATATTATTAAATTATTTGAAACCACATGCTAAGATTTGTATATATCAAATTTCTAAAATCATGATTTGTATATATCATCTTTTCACAAATTAGACTTTTTTCTTCATTATCGATATGAAAAGGAAAACGAATTTTATATATCTTATCGGTTTTGATAATACAATGTTATAATCATTATCATTATTTATTTTAAAAGATAGTGTTTGTCATTTATTTGATTTCAAAAGATGAAATTTTTTTTATAGTTTAGGTCTCTTTATTTATGCATTTACACAAATTAATTTAAAAACTCTAATAACGATTGGCAACAAAATTTGGTATATATTGATTCAAACCAACTAATGAATAAAAGAGTCTATCAATCACGAAAATAAAAAATAACACACGATCACTACATTTCAAAGATTAAGTTATTTAGATAAATATTCATTTATATTGTCATGACGATAAACAAGAGTGAGTGTCAATCTTAGAAATTTGATGTTTTCAACTGATATATTTTCAATGGTTTTTTTACCGTAGAAAATTTCGTTTGAATATACCCCCATTGAAAAATCCACTGTTTGAATCGTCAAAATCCAACGGAAATTCCAATGAAAAATTTATTCCAACTGAATATTTGGATTAGCAACAGATTGGTGACAGATGGAGTTCTGTCAAGGTCAACATTTATTGTACGTTGGCATGTTAAGTAATAGATCAAGAAGAGTCAAAGTCAACATTTATTGTACGTTGACATGTTGTTAAAGAAACTGATTTTTAGTCACGGACAATTATGTTGTTTGTTACGCATGTAAATAATAAAAAAGTGTTGAAAATATTAGTTTGTGGGGACGACGAGTTGCTCAGTTATTAAGCAAATAATGTTGTGTACAAAAAAGTTTAAATAATATATTTTTTTGCACGAAAAACATTTTATGGTTTGATAATTTTCCAACGAATTATCATTCTTTTATTTATTAATGCATTTTAATTTTTAATATTCTCCGAAGTAAATATAGTCCGTGCATCGCACGGGTTACATACTAGTAATACTTTAAACAAATAAAATAAATAAAATGTGGCATCTTTCAATACAAATATATTTTTTATTCAAAAAGAATGATTAGTGACCAGTCTAGCCGTTAGAAAAAGTCATATATCTCATACAAAATTACTAGTACAATACCCCTGAACTGCACGTGTGCACGAAAAAAAAAATTATATAATAAAAAATAAATATATGAAAATATTTATATTCTTATTGTGAAATTAAAAAAAAAATAAATATATAACTATAAATAATGAATAACTAATAAAATGATAACTATTTAAAATAGAGTAATGTTATTTAGCTCCACTTGGATGACAACTTGGGTTACTAAAAAACTAAAAACTAATGCATTTACACTTGAGTTGTAACTCAAGTTGTAATCCAAGTGGGCTCTATAGCATTACTCTTTAAAATAACATGCGTTTTACCCTCAAATTGTTTAAATGATAATTACTTCAATTGTATTTAATATATTATATTTGTCTAACATAAATGCTATTTACTTCTATACTAATTTCATTTTGAAATGCTTAAAATTCTTTCCTAATGTGATTATATTATAAATACGGTCTACCACTATAAAAGAATGATAAAATTTCAATGGAAATATATTCCAATAGAATTATTCTAACGGCAATTCCAATAGATATTTCAATGCTAGTATTTCCGTTGAAATTTTTCAATGGATTCCAACGAAAATTCCAACAGAAATATTCCATAGGAATGAGTTTTCTATTAGAATTTCCTTTGGATTTGACGATTCCAACGGTGGATTTTCCAACGGGGGTGAAAATAAAAATTCCAACAGAAATTATATATTCCAACGAAAATTCTTACGGTAAAAAATCGTTAGAAATATAGTCGTTGGAACCATCAAATTCCATCTAAAATTCCAATGAAAATACAGTCCTACAGAATACTTTCGATTGTAATTTCCGTAAGAACCATTCCAACAGAAGTTATATCATTGGAATATCCATTGGAATATATTACCATTAGATTTTTTGTTGGAATATAACAATTTTTTTGTAGTGCACATTATTTGAGTAGTTCTCTAATTTTTTTTAAGTATCATATATACATGTATTAATAAGTTATAACACCAAAATAACCACTTGAAATGCATTGTTGTATTTGTTGATGTTAATAGCTATCTTATATAGTTTAAAGCTTTAAGTTGAATAAAGTAATAAACTATAATCAAATAATATTAGTCACTTATTATTTTATGTCCTAATTTTAATTGTATATTAAATTTAGTACATTATTTAAGATAAACATAGTTGCATTTGTATTTGTTAATTTGGTTTGATATATAAATCTAAACTCTATTTATAAATATGCAATTAATATTAAATTTTTATATATGAATGTCAAATTGAAGATCGTCCAATAATAATTTAAAAAATATAATATACAACACAAGAAAATATGAACTTTTAAATATGACAAAAAGATATGGAGTTTAATAAGCAAGAATAAACCATATATATCAGTTTCCTACTTTACGATTTGTAAAATCCCTATTTTCGCAGAGAGATATTTGGAACAACAATTTTTTATTTCTGCAAATCTTAATATGAAGAAGAAGTACAGTACGACCTTTATAAAGGTCTCATGCATACGGGTCCCATGCAGACATCAAAACGACAGCGTTTTGATGTAAAAGGAAAAACGACTTACACTTATAAAGTTGCTACCACGTTTTAAGCTAAGAAACAGCAAACCAAAAGAAACAACAAAAAGAGAAAAAAATGACATAAAAGAAATAAGCTGGAACTTGCATCAGCTTCACTCGTAACTAGCATCAGCTTCACTCGTAACTAGCAGTAAGGGTGTGACTACAATTCCAACAGCCCCCCCTCAAGTTGGGCGAGGAGGAAAAGGAACCATGCCCAACTTGCTCACCAAAAACCGAAAGTGAGAACCAGTAAGCACCTTGGTGAATAAGTCAGCTAGTTGTAGTTTGGTGGAGATATGCATGGGAAGAACAAAGCCAGATTTGAATTTGTCTCGAACAAAATGGCAGTCAATCTCCAAATGCTTAGTGCGTTCATGGAAAACAGGGTTGGCTGAGATATGTAGGGCAGCCCTGTTATCACACCACAAAGGTATAGGCTGAACTGCATTTACATGAAAGTCAAGGAGAATGTAAGAGATCCACATGAGCTCTGCAACTGTAGAACTGAGTGCCCTATATTCAGCTTCTGCAGAAGATTTAGACACTGTACACTGCTTCTTGCTCTTCCATGAGATCAAACATCCTCCTAGAAAAACAGCATAACTAGTGATGGACCTTCTTGTGTCTTTACAAGCAGCCCAGTCTGCATCACTGTAAGCTAAGAGTAGGCCCTCTGTGTTGTGTGGAAAATGAAGTCCAAGAGAAGCAGTCCCCTTGAGATATCTAAGAATATGAACAGCAGCATCCCAGTGTGAAGAGTGTGGATTTGTAACAAACTGGCTTAGTTGCTGAACAGCATATGTTACATCTGGCCTAGTCATTCCCAAGTAAAGAAGTCTTCCAATTAACCTTCTGTATTGATCAGGATTAGCAAGTGGTGTTCCATCTTGACTTTGTAAATGTAAGCCATGAGGTAAGGGTGTGGCTGCACTCTTGCAGTCCAACATTTGCATATCTCCCAGCATATCCATAATATACTTCCTTTGGCAAAGAAAAGTTCCAGTAGCATTCCTCAGAATTTCCACTCCAAGAAAAAATTTTGCCTGTCCCAAATCTTTGATGGTGAATTCAGCATCTAGATAATTCTTCAATTGAGTGATGAGCTCCTCACTTGAACCAGTCACCAAAATGTCATCAACATAGAACAAAATAGCTAGAAAATGGTTAGTTGAAGTAAGGGTAAAGAGACAGTGATCATATGCAGATTGGGTTAAGCCAAATTGAGAAAGTTTCTTGCACAACTCATTGTTCCACTCTCTAGAGGCTTGCTTTAATCCATATAGGCTTTTGACCAACTTACAAACCTGTCCTTCTTTAGCCTTGAAGTATCCTTGTGGAGGTGTCATGAAAACTTCTTCATTAATATAGCCATGCAAGAAAGCATTGTTGACATCCAGTTGATGCAATGGCCAGCCTTTCATGGTTGCTACTGCAATAAAGACCCTCACTGTAACTAGCTTGGCCACTGGTGAAAAAATGTCAAAATAATCCACTCCTGCTACTTGATTGTATCCCTTTGCAACCAATCTAGCTTTGTATCTCTCCACAGACCCATCACTTTTCCTTTTTATCTTGTATACCCATTTACTGCCTATGGGCTTCTTACCTGCTGGCAAGTTTGTAAGTTCCCAGGTACAATTGTCTTCTAATGCTTGCAACTCACTTTGCATAGCATCAACCCAAGCTGGGTGCTTGCATGCTTGGAAATAATGAACTGGTTCCTTTTCTGTACTGACATTGGCCATGAAAGCCAAGTAATGGTCTGCCAGTTCTAAATCATTTGCAGTTGTTTGGTTACACACATAATCCTCATGCCACTTTGGTTTCTGTCTCACTCTTCCAGTCCTCCTGGGACATGCCTGTTGTATATCTTCATCAGGTGGGTTGGTAGTGGAATCAAGTAGATCCTCTTCTGATTGAATACATCTGTCTTCTGCAATGGGCAAAGGAACCTCATCATTTAACTCCATGTTTCTTTTGCTGTAAGGAAATACCTTCTCAAGAAATATGACATCTCTGGATATCACAAGTGTCTTGGTTTCCAAGTCAAAGAGCTGAAAACCCTTCTTCCCATTTGCATAGCCAAGAAATATGCATCTTAAGCCCCTTCTGTCAAATTTAGTCTTCTTGGGATCCACATTAGCTGCATAGGTTAGGCATCCAAAAGTTTTGATGTTGTGATAGTCTGGTGGCTTATTGTAAATCCTTTCAAAAGGAGTTTTCCACCCAAGGACAGCACTAGGCAGTCTATTTATAATATAGGCTGCTGTTAACACTGAAAAGGGCCAGAAGTTAAGAGGAAGATTGCTTTGAAACATCAAGGCCCTTGCTATGTTGAGTAGATGTCTATGCTTCCTCTCCACCACACCATTTTGCTGTGGAGTGTATGTGCAGCTGGTCTCATGAACAATCCCCTTTTCACCAAAGAAATTCTGTAGATCTTTGCTTAGAAATTCTTGTCTATTATCTGTTCTTATCTTTCTGACCTTCCTTTCAAATTGTGTCTCTATCATGACAACAAAGTTCTTTATCAGCCCAATTGTCTGTGCTTTACTGCTCATAAGAAATATCCATGTACCCCTACTGAAGTCATCCACAAGAGTAAGAAAATATGGAGTGTTTGTTAAGTTCCTTCCATGACAAGGTCCCCATATATCTATATGGATCAGATCAAAGGGCTGTGCTGTTTGGATTTCACTATGTTGAAAAGGTAACCTGTGTTGTTTGGACTTGTAGCACACATCACACTTCTGAATCAGGACTTCATCCTGTGTGTTACAGGTTCCTTTCAGAAAGCTGAAGTGCTTCATGGTTGAAATGGATGGGTGTCCTAACTTTTTGTGCCAACTTTCCATGGAGAGATTACATTGTGCATTCATGTGTTCCTCATAATCCCCTTGAAACACATATAGATTTCCTTTCAATCTCCCCATGCCAAGAAGTTCATCGTCCTGCTGATCTTGAAGAAAGCAAGTTGTTGCTGTGAAAGTCCATTTCAATCCTCTATGTGTGCATAGTTGAATTACTGAGAGGAGGTTATACTTGAAGGATGGCACAAATAACACCTCTTCAAGAGTAATCTTGTTGCTTAAGACCACCACTCCTTTACTTTCAACTCTTTTTAGGGTTCCGTCTGGTAAACATATGTTAATTGGATTACTGAGTGCCTGTAGATTCTTAATGAGTTTGATGTCAGAGCATATATGCCTACTTGCACCCGTGTCAATGATCCATTCTCCTTCTTGGCCATCCTCAACTGTTGATAAGGCATAATGCATATCATTGCCCCTTTCTTTCTCACTCAAGTCAACAAACTGTGCATAATCCAAGGCATTTTCCATGTTTTCTTTTCCTTTAATGTATTGAGTGAGTTCATTGAGTTGCTGAACTATTGAACTAAGATCCGGTAATTCTGCTCCCTTTTCATTCACCCTTTTTCTTTGATCTGTCAACTCAATGCCTGCTTCAACATTGTTGGCATAGGAGTTTCCTTGTTGCTGTTTAAAATCTCTGTACCAATCTGGTATGCCATGTATCTTGAAGCATGTTGATGTGTTATGACCCTTCATTCCACATTTTTCACAAATAAGTCTGGATTTTTCTTCCTTTGACAGCCTAGGAGTTCCTCTTCCTCTCCCATTGCCCCATTGTCCTCCAACTCTACCAGGTGTATAGCTGCTTCTACCATATCCCTCTGTCCTTGCTGCTAGCACTGTACTATCCAGCCTATCAGTGTACAAGCTTTGAACTGATCTTTGTCTCTCAGCTGTGAGAACCATTGAGTAAGCCTTATTGACATTAGGCAGAGGATCCAACAACATAATTTGGTTCTTCAAATTGTCATAACTCTCATTAAGTCCCATGAGAAACTGAATGAGTTTTGTTTCAGCTTCATGTTGAGCAACCTGCTTTCCTTTGTCACAATCACAGATTCTCACAGGTGCAACACAGGCATATTCATCCCAAAGCTTTTTGAGCTTATTAAAGTAATCAACAACTGCTTCATTTCCTTGATTCAAGTTGCTAATTTCTCTCTGTAATTTGTACTTCATAGGACCGTTATTCTCACCATATCTCTGACATATTTCTTCCCATAGGTCCTTTGCAGATTCAACATACATAAAAGACTCAGCTATATTCTTAGACAAAGAGTTCAAAATCCATGAAAGGACCGTCCAGTCCACCTTTTTCCAAACAGCATACATTTCATCTCTCTTATTAGGTTTTTCAATTTCTCCATTGATGAATCCAATTTTCGTTTTAGCACTAAGAGCAATTATCATCGACCTCTTCCATGAAAGAAAATTGTTACCAGTTAGGGGATTTGTGACAAGCACCATACCAGGATGATCCGAACCGTGTAAAAATAGAGGATCCTGCTCTTGAAGCTTCGATCCTGATGCAGTGTTGGTATTGAGCAAAGGCCAAGCCTCATTTCTCCTTTGCGCCATTGTTAAGCTTGCTCGTAGCTCAGAAATCAAATCAGAGAAACAATAGTGTTTGAGAAGAGATCTCAGATCGCGTTGCTCGATCACAGTAGCAGATCTTGAATTTTCAGGCGCCAGTATCGATCGCTCTGATACCATGTAAAATCCCTATTTTCGCAGAGAGATATTTGGAACAACAATTTTTTATTTCTGCAAATCTTAATATGAAGAAGAAGTACAGTACGACCTTTATAAAGGTCTCATGCATACGGGTCCCATGCAGACATCAAAACGACAGCGTTTTGATGTAAAAGGAAAAACGGCTTACACTTATAAAGTTGCTACCACGTTTTAAGCTAAGAAACAGCAAACCAAAAGAAACAACAAAAAGAGAAAAAAATGACATAAAAGAAATAAGCTGGAACTTGCATCAGCTTCACTCGTAACTAGCATCAGCTTCACTCGTAACTAGCAGTAAGGGTGTGACCACAATTCCAACACGATTTTATTTGAGAAAGAGAAAAACGGAACAAAAATAAATGCATACTTACCAAAATCAACCAAAATTATAAAAATAAACTTATGTCATATATCAAATTTTATTTTTAATATATATGCAAATCAAATTACGAAATATCAAATTTTGTAATGTCATCGACCGAAACTTGTAAATATGTCAATTAAACTCAACATATTTTGAATTAATAATATTAAGGGGATGTGTAATTTTAGCAAATATAAATATTCCAGCTCGTTACACACTTTGTGGCATCACGACTCACGAGTTGGAGCATATTGTATCGCACCTTTATATGTAAAACTAACTTAATTGCCGTCAAACGGTCATAGGCATTTGGAGTATTTCAGTCTTGTATTAGCATCATGTGGTTGGGCTGTAAACACACACGCGCGACAAAGAAATAACATTAAAGTGTGATTGGATATCTAACTTTAAAAAAAATCAATCAAGACTTAAATTTAAATTTAATTCATTATCATTAATATTATCGCTAAAAATAAATAATATCAGTCCATCATCCTTACTAAAACATCAATTTTAATTCAGTATTCAATTTCTCGTATAATTTTAATCACATATATCTTTTAATAATTTTTCTTCTATTTTTACATCAAATTAATTTTAACTATTTTATTTTAAATATTAATTATAATAAAACCCAAAGTCTCAATCAAATTTAATTCAACTACTTTTTTAAAATTAATTATAGTTAAAAAAACCAATAAAAAGGAGGAAAATCACACAGACATACGACAGAGAAAATTATAACATTAAAAAATATTTATAAAACAAAATCGAAAAAAAAAGGAAGAAAATCCAGGGCGTAGCTAGAAATTTTTTCACCCTGTGATGCAATACATGGAAACCGAATGTCTGATAACTAGGCATGTAAAAGAAACGAGTTGAGCTGTGCTCGAGCTTAGGGTACTCGAGCTCGAGCTGGACCCATTAACGAGACGGTTCGAGCTCAGCTCGTTGAATAAAAGAGCCTGAAATCTAGCTCGAGCTTGGCTCTTGTATCACTAATAACAAGTCGAGTTGGAGCCTTAACGAGTCTATCCCGAGTTCTAGCAAGCCGAACTGTAGAAAATCATATAAAAATTCTCTTTTCGAGCCTTAACTTGCCTTATCAAGTCGAGCCACCCCGAGGCGAGCGGAGCCCGTAAACCAAACGAACTTTAAATGAGCTCGGCTCGTTTATCAAACGAGCCAAACTGAACTCCAGCCTAAACGAGCCGAGCCAGACTCATTTAATTTAATAGCATTACTGATAACATAGTTTGATTCGGCAAGTGAAAGGTCGAACTTGATTCACTTGTATTTTTAAACGAGCTAAAGTCAAATAACTAGTTGAGTTTTTCTATCAAACAAATCTAGTTGAACATGCTTTTGTGATCGACTCGGTTAGAATTTTGGGTTTTGGTCTAGATTTAAAAATTTATTAAACGCGTCGAATTGAGTTTAAACGATCCGAATTCGGGCTCACATTTCTGTTTGTTTATTAAACGAGTTTACTCATGGTAACTCGTTTATTAAATGTACACGAGTTTAAACATGAAGTACTTGACTCGAATAATCTAGCTAGACACATATATATAAAAAAATATAAAAGTATGAAAACAATTTTGAAGTATTAATATAAATTACATGAATCATGCATTACATAATATTAAAATATGGATGTTGCATTGGTAGAATTAAAATCAAATATGGACCTCTTAAAAAAATTATGGATTATATTAACTACTCTTTTATACATATGACAGATCATAAATTTTAATCGATTAATTATCATTTTTTTAAATGCAAATATATTTTTTCTCATATACTTGAATTTTAATTATAAGAAGTACTATATTAATTAAAAAGACCACCATGAGACAATATACTAATAGTTTTATTCTTGTTATATGACATGTCATTTAAGGTTTACATATCATTTAATTTAAGATGCCACATAAATTAACGAGAGTTGGTATTGAATTTTTTATATATTGAAATACCGCTTATATGAAAAATCAGAAAAATAAATAACTTAATTGTAAAATCAAGAAATTCAACAGCATACTAAATATTCTATATGAAGTCTAACACAAATAATTATGTCCTAGATAAAATTATTTGAAAATTTTATTTAACTAAATAATATTATGTAAACACAAAAAGAAGACGAAAAATGACATAATGAGCTAAGCGATAAGAGACTTAAACCATTTTCAAATATATAATTCATTGATTTATTTAAAAAAAAAAACATAATTTATTTTGGGCTCAAATAAAATCAATTTGTGGTTAATCTAATATAACATAGGCTAAAATATATTTTACTAGTATATATTTAGATGCTCCGAAAAATTAAGACCGGTCTAGAATCCACCCAATATTTGGGGTGGCTCCGCCCCTTATTGAAAATCACACAAACACACACGAGAGACTTTAGGGTCAATTATTATTGTTATTAGTCTCCCCAAAGAATATGCAAAAGGTCAAATTAAGCAAAACAACCAAAATTCACCCACGTCTCTGAATCTAATCCCAGACAAAACCCCGACGTCCGTGGGCCCCACACCTTTGACCTCACAGCATCAAATCGTGGTCGCTCTTCAGTGGATTCCAACCCTCTTCAAACGGCCCCACCAACAGTAGAAAACATCGGAGTGAGGCTCGGATTGCCCGCATCTTCGGGTCCGATATCATATACCCAAATTGAGCGGGTTTTGGATTATTGCAAAATCCACAAACCGATTCATTTACACGCAAAGCAATTAAAATTAATAAAGACATTCTTATTTATATTTAAATTTGAAGATTTTTTATAGTTTTAAAATTAATCGTGTCATATGTGATTAAGAAAATATCTAGAGAATTTCGTATTTTAATATTAATGGCAAATTTTATTTTTATTATTATTACTTTCTTTTTTTTCCCCATTGGTACAAAATTTTATTATAATTGTATTGTAAAAAAAGTTAAGTATTTATCTTTCATAACTATATAAGTTGCATACATATTGTTGATAAAATAGATTTCACTTGAGCTCCTTCAATTCGAACGATCTCCATACTTGCAAAAAACCCAATGTCGGGGGGTGGGTCCCGGCGTCGGACCTCCGATACCTAAGGCAATCTCATTCCAAAACTCCAAATCTCAAGAGTGTAATTATGAATGTAGAGAGAATGAGTTAATGAGATACCTTAGTCTCCTTTTATAGAGGAAGTGTACCTTAGAGCCCATGTTGGGCTTGATCCATACTATTATGCTATGTGTCTTAGCCATTATGTGGACTTAATCTCCAATATATTCCTTCTTATCCATCAAAATCGGTCTAGTATAATATCTTATATCATCTAGTCCCTTTCCCCCCCACTCTGGTCTAGTAAGCATGACTCGATCCAAGAGTGAAATGCCTCTCCGGGTTGTTTCCGTCAACCTGCCACTGAGGGTATAATTTAAATAAATCCTCGACCACCAAGTAGTCACAAAACCACTAAATGAGCACCGGGACCCAAATAAACACTGAATGACCACTGAGGTCGAAAACCGAGTGACCCTCCACTAGGGTCAACCACAAAAAACGAATGACCATTGAGGTCGAAAGCCGAGTGACCCGCCACTGGAGTCGAACAACCAAAACTTGAATGACCACTGAGGTCGAAAAGCGAGTGACCAACCACTGGGGCCGAACACCGAATGCTGAATGACCACCAAGGTCGAAAATCGAGTGACCTGCCACTGGGGTTGAACACCAAAAACTGACTGACCACTTAGGTCGAATATCGAGTGACCCGCCACCGAGGTCGAACACCAAAAACCGAACGACCATTGAGGTCAAATATCGAGTGACGCGCCACCGGGTTGTACACCAAAAACTGAACGACCACTGAGGTCAAAAATTGAGTGACCCGCCACTAGGGTCGAACACCGAAAGTCGAATGACCACTGAAGTGGAAATCGAGTGACCCACCACTGGGGTCGAACACAAAAAAACCAAATGACCACTGAGGTTGAATATCGAGTGACCCACCACCGGGGTCGAACACCAAACATCGAACGACCATTGAGGCTGAAAATCGAGTGACCCGTCACTGGGGCCAAACCTTTTCCAAGAGTTGAATCCTTTGCTCTTCATTTTGCAATGTCGACCTTCCTTTGATATCTCTCGACCTGCTTACTTGCATTTCCATGATACTTTTATAGATTTTCTCGATCTTTCCCCGAAGTCTTGAATATGAAAATTTGAACTCACGTCTGTTGTTTCTTGACCACCATGTTCGAGCTCTCTTCGCTCAGAGGTAAACCTTCTCGACTACCTCGTCCTGTCACCCCTCAGTTCAAAATTTGAAATTCAACCATGTTGTTTATCCTCTCGAAAACCGACTATCCTCACGCCACACTGAGGCCGAAATCCTCTCGACCTGTCACTGAGGTCGAAAAATAAATTCGACAAAATTGAAATTAAACAAAGATCATCGACCTGCCTCGAGGTCTGCAAATAAACTCCTTGAATTGGTCCAAATAAACTCCATCGACCTGCCACTGAGGTCGAAAAATAAACTCGAAAAAACTGAAATCAAATGAAGATCATCGACCTGCCACCGAGGTCTGCAAATAAACTCCTTGAATTGTTCCAAATGAGCTCCATCGACCCGCCACTGAGTCGAAAAATAAATTCGACAAAATATAAATCAAATAAAAATCATCGATCTGCCACCGAAGTCTGCAAATAAACTCCTTGAATTGTTCCAAATGAACTCCCTCGACCTGCCACTGAGGTCGAAAAACAAGTTCGACAAAATCTCAAATCAAGTAAAAATCATCGACCTGTCATCGATGTCCTCAAATAACCTCTATAAACTTCTCCAAATGAACTCCATCGACCTGTGCCTGAGGTCAAAAAACAATTTCGAGAAAATCAGAACCAAGGAAAAATATCGACTTGCATCCAAGGTCTCTAATAAGCTCGGTGTATTGCTCCAAATGAACTCCATCGACCTGCCACTGAGATCGAAAAAGAAATTCGACAAAACCAAAATCAAGTAAAAATCTTTGACTTGCCTCTAACTATATGTCCTTCATGTCTTCAACGACCCAATACTAGGATCGACAATCCAGCCCGAAAGCTTTAGTCATGATGGATTTTTGTCGTCGAACACATGCCCACCCTCGAAAAAGTGGTCGATACATGCGACCACCCAACCTCTCGGCCTTAGTCATAGTGGATTTTTGTCGTCGAACACATGCACACCCTCGAAGGAGTGGTCAATACCTAAACGAGCATAATTTCATGTTTGAGTTTGAATCAATTACTATTGAACGAGCTTTGTTTGCGATCAGTTCAGTTCGGTAAGAACCCTACATTCGATGTTGTTTTCTCTCTCTTCTAATTTTCCTGTTTAATGAAATGCTAATGGTAGAGACTAATTATTATTATCAAGGGGAGGAGGAGAAAAAAAATAATAAAAAGCAAAAGTCTTGTTTTAACTTAAGATTGTAATTCTGATATAATGTAGGCCGTAGCTATAGGAGTGTATAAATTGACTGGATTATCTAGAAAAAGATAAAGATGTTCTTGACTATATAAAAGTTACTTACTACCCAAATTAAAAATCATGGACTTGTTACAATGTTCTTTGTAGGGTTTTAAATTTTGTATTATTAGGTTCCCATTAAAAGTTTAAGCCTATGTTTGGTTCACGGGAGGGGAGGGGAGGGGAGGGAATTTAATGGAAGGGAGGGGAGGGGAGGGGAAGGAAGGGAAAATAATTTACCTTGTTTGGATGGATTTTGTAGAGGGAGAAGTGAAGGAAAATGATTAACCTTGTTTGGTTAGAAGATGGAGGGGGAGGGAAAATAATGTTAGAATGACAAATATATCCTTAATGATGTAAAGAAAAAATAATAAAATAATTCACAATAAGGTCAAAAGAGTAATTTGATGTTAAAAATTTTCCCTCCCCTCCAAATTCTCCCACTTTTGGAGGGGTGTGTATTTTCCCTCCTCCAAGGGATTTGAAGGGAAAATCTTAATCCCTCCCCTTACTTAAAATCGAACCAAACAAGAGAAAACTAAAAATTTCCCTCCCCTCCCTTCCCCTCCCCTCCGTTTCCTCCGAACCAAACAAAGCCTAAAACTAATTTTTATGATTGGCATGTTAGAATGATGATTATTTTGCTTTTGTAGAAAGCTAGTGTATCCACATGACAAAAAAGAAGAAAATAGAACCGATTATTATTTAGAAAATTAAAAAAAAATATATATTATTTCAAAAGATAATATGTCACTGTGGACATTATTTATTTATTTAATATATCAATGATTGTCATTTTATTTTTAAATTTCTTAAATGTACAAATATGAAATTATCATGGATTGTTTTTCCATTTTGTTACTTCTATTCCTTAATTATTGTTTCTAAAAGATAATGAATGACCCACAAAGTCAAAATGTGTTGTTCACTTTTCCTTTACGAAACAAGTTTATGTATTTGCAAAACGGCCCACACACCATTACATCAATTTCACTTCAAGAAACTACTACACAAAACAAAAGGAGAGAGAATGTTAAGAAAATCAAATATACTAAGGGTAATTGTTAAGAAAATTATTTTTAAAATTAAATAATAATAATAATTGTTTAAAATTAAATATTATGTATTTATCATGCTAATTTAAGGTTTTTAATGAGCCGATTGAGAGCTTCTAAAATAAATTGAGGTTATATTAGTTAATCACTATAATTACTAAAGGTTCCCCATACACAATAATAGTTATATTAGTTAAAATTATTATGAAATTATCAAGTTCATTTTGAATATTTTCGGAGTGACCGTACCTGTAATTATTATTTAGAATAATATTATTTTTTTTTCAGACCAAACTACGAAGCATGTTTTTTTGCCAAGTAGAATTCCGACACGTGCGAGACTGCTACTCATGCTCAATTACATGTAGAGGGGGATTATACTAATACTTTGAATATTTGATAAATAGCATTTTAGTTATTAATTTTGTGAACAATCAAATAATTTATTTGTTACCAAAAAAAAAAAACTACTTAGTGAGTAAATAGGTCAAATTTTTAAATGAAGTTCGACCATCTAATTATTGTCAATCTACTAACATCAAGTTAATAGATAATTTATTCCATAAATCTTAATATATAAATAAATAACCAATAATATAAATATTACAAATATGAATTAGGAAAAAAAAAGGAAAAAAACTTTTTCACCCCCAATACAAAAAGACACATCAAGTTTTTCACACCGCCCAATAAAAAGCTAAGTTTTTCACCCCGAAAAGTGCAAAAGTTATGCGAAAACTGTCGCACATTCAACGCATAACTGTTGCATATGCGAAGGTTATGCGAAAAACTGTCACATAGCTGTCGCATTTTCATCTCACAATGCATTCGCACTTTAACTTTTTTCACCCCAAAAAGTGCGAAGGGATATGCGAATACCTTCGCACTTTTAACTTTCGCACAATGTCATCGCGTAATTGTCGCATATTCATCGCGCAATGCCTTTCACACTTTCTGGAGTGAAAAACTTAGTTTTTTATTGAACGGTGTAAAAAATTTAACAAGACTTCAAAACAAGTGAAAATAACTCTTTTCAAAAAAAAAAAA
>CACSLK010034050.1:2187536-2204752 GCA_902706635.1 Striga hermonthica | reverse complement strand
TTTTTTTTTTTTTTTTTAAAAATAATTAATTAATTAGAGTGCATTTCGTATCAACTTGTGTTTTGTATATCATGTGGAAAAAGAAGAAAGAGGTATATGGTGGATTTGGTGTGTGTTTGGACGATAATTTCAAAGGGGGGAAAGTTGGGTGATTATGGTTGTCTATTATGTTTCTTTACGCTATTATAATGTTTGCTTTTGCTTTAAAAATTTATTTTTTTTTTTGGCTATTAATCTTTTGTCTTTTGTAATCCTAATTCCTCCTTTTGGGATTTGGACTGGCTCAAATCTCAAATGATTTGTTTGTTTTTGTATTATAATTAAGCATTACGTACCGTCAAATTTTGACAATTCCAAGTTGCAAGGTAGCTTTTCTTTTTATTTTATTTTATTTTATTTTTTTTTACTAAGACTCAGCGGGGATAAGGAACTCAGATAACATCATGCACAAGTCAATCTCTCAAACTTGGGAGAGAATAAGTCAATACATGAAAACCAATTGGCCAAGAGGCGACTAAACTCGCCAGGTGGTCAACCACAAAGTTTGCCTCGTGATGCACATGTCGAATTTGAATATACCACTCTCGCTGAATCAACTGACGAGTGGCCTTGACTAAGGCCTCGTGCACACCAAAACTGCTGCCAGTCCCAGTTATCATTTGAAGCACACATTTGCTATCAACCTCCACCATAACCTTTCGAAACCCCATATCCCATGCAAGTTGTAGCCCAAGCAAAAGACTCCACAATTTCGCCACTGTTATGGTACAGTACCCTATGTTAATAAGAAAACCCGTAGCCCATCGACCTAGCTCATCCCGAATAATCCCACCCGCACTATTGAGTCCAGAAGTTTTGTCAAACGCGCCGTCGGTATTAACTTTAACCCACACAGGATCCGGCGGGGACCAATAGATTGATCGTGATTCAAAATAGGGCATATCCGCCCCTTTCTTTGCAAAAGCTGAGACGACCTTAGTGTAAGACTCCAGCCGACACAAAACCTCGACTCGCCGAGCCTCACAACCCAAGGTACGACCATTGAACATGCGGTCGTTTCTCCAGAGCCACGCACACCAGACCACTATTGATAAAAGTCCACTCCAATTTGCAAAGGTCCCCAGTCGTGGTATGGTGATGTTTCGGGTAAGCCACGGCCGAAGAGGCTGCTCAAAAAAGCCGACACCATGTGCCGCCTGGACTGTCAAAATGTATCTAATATTTACTTTCTTTCTCAATATTTAATATAAATTCTTTTTCATCATGCAGTAAGAATAGATTGTTGTTGGGATATCACTTGTGAGTTGTCCGATCGTCCCACATTGTCTCTACAAGGTAAATGAGGGTCTAGCTTATAAGCCTAGTGTGTTAATCCTCTCATCACTAATTGATTTTATGATGAAACTTTCTTATGCTATGACACCTAAGCTCACTCTCTTACGGTGTGCTTCATATATGTGAGACTACAACATCTTCCTTCTATTCTCTTTAATCTAATATGGTATCAGAGTCGGGCCAACTCCGTCTTGGTTTACCCGGCCTGCTCTGGGCTTGGGCTTACTATTTACCCGACCTGCTCTGAGCATGAGCTTATGAATGACTCACAAGTTAGAGGGCGTATTAGAATGTCACTTGTGAGTCGTTTCACATTGTTTCTACAGGGTAAATGAGAGCCTACCTTATAAGCCTAGTGGCTATTCCTTCAATCACCAATTGATTTTGAGATGAAACATCATTATGGTGCACTTAACCCCATCTTCTTACGGCGCGTTTCACCTATGTGGGACCGCACCCTCTTCCCACAGTTCTATAAAATCTAATAATTGTTTATACATTTTGATCATAATTTTTATGACTAAAATAAAAGTAGCTCAACTCATTTAACAAGTGCCCGAAAAGGACAAGAAAAAATTACTCATAAAATATAGGACAACTGATTGACCATGCAAATTAAAAGAGGAAATGGAGTTGGCAGTTGGGACGCCCAATTTACTCAAAGTTAGATGAGTGTGGTGTAGAAGTGTACGACTTCCTCTGTTTTAATGCAAACTACAAGCAACACAATTAAAGTGCTTCCTTTTCCTTATGGGTTTTCACTAATTTTGACTCAATTTTCTTTCTTCTTATATCTTGGTAGTTATAGTTTGTATATATTTTACATACAAATGACATTGCCATACCTTATTAGTGCTAATTGGCCCATGATTAATGTAAAAATTAATGGGTTCAACAATCAACAATGCATATAAAACCTCAACTCATGGCATTGAAGT
Source organism: Striga hermonthica (assembly GCA_902706635.1). Taxonomy (NCBI): domain Eukaryota; kingdom Viridiplantae; phylum Streptophyta; class Magnoliopsida; order Lamiales; family Orobanchaceae; genus Striga; species Striga hermonthica. Next base: position 2,202,479 of record CACSLK010034050.1, on the reverse strand, counting down.
ATAGGGAGATGCTACAGTTCCGTTACAAAACCATTTTGTCGGGGTTTGTAATCGTTAGATTAAATATCCCCAACGGTTACAAATCCCGACAGAATGGTTCCGTAACGGGACCGTAACATTTCCCTGACATATAATGTGCATTGAATTCAACCTTGTTCTTGATGTGGGAAAAAGAGTGCTTCAAAGTCAAAATTTGCAGCTGGGTTTGATTGATAGATAAGTCATATAGCTCACAAAGGGCCTACAACTGTTTTCCCAGGTTTTTACTCGATTCAATTTGCCCTTCGCTGCTGCATGCAAATTTTATAATAAGGCAAAATACTTCAACTTGTACTTATCAATGGAGATTTTATTGATCTCCATATGTCTATCTAGAGCTTGAGAATTTTGACAAAGATTTGTGGGTGATGCTAATAGACTATTAGCACACGCAAGTACGCAACTTAATATATTGATGTCTTATATTTGTCTATACATGAAATGCCGACCTAAATAACGGCTCGGATTGGGTCGAGTCGACCCCACCTAACAATTAGACCGACCGGGTTAAATCTATATTACGCTTAATTGAAAAGTGAGGAGTTCATTTGCAATTTGACATAAACACATACTAGTGAGTGCAAATATGCAAAATGTTATTTTATACTAGTAGTATCCACCATAACAAAATAAGGTGCTCAACAGGTAAATACAGAAAATGGAAATATTGGTAATCAAAACCTACAGTACAAAGTTAGTCAGCACTTTACTGACCAAATGCTTGCCGTAGACAGCTGCTTCGAACTTGCGGGTCCCGCCCGTTTTCTCCACGCACGTCTCCAGTGGCTCTACAGCCGCATCGAAGTTTGGCTGATCATTGAGAAAAAAACGAATACAAGTGAAAAACATAACAAATAATAACTTGCTCGAGAGGAAAGTTTGCGCGCGCGTGTGTGTGTGTGTGTAATTGCAGCAAAATTTAACCTCGTAAAAATATGCGACACAAATGCGGTATTTTGGGGAGGTGTTGATGACCCGATGAAGAGTGGATTCGTATAGACCGTTTGTCAGTATCTGCAGTTTACCAGAATTTTGAATATGCATGTACACGTGTCACTCTGTGTGTGTGTGTGTGTGAAAATAAAAGATAAGATCGCATTTAGCTTGATCGATTTGAATTTGAGTCGGCAGGTTGTGATTTCAAATGTTCCATTCAAAGTTGCACAAAATACAGCTTAAACGTATGATCTCAAGGATACAAAGTTTTTTTTTACAGGACAGTGAGTGTTTGTGGAAAAAGTTCAGATTATTTGTTATGGCGAACTTGAAATCCTTTAATTTTTTGAATCATTCCATAATAAAATGCCGACTGAAAAGAATAGGTTTTGCTTCAGCATACCTTTAACATGTCACCAATATTGCAAACAAATGTACCAGAAATAGGTACAGCTGATATCCATTCGCCACTATTGTTTCTCACCTTCAATAATTCCAAAACACACGATTAATTCCCCTAAAGAATGTAATGCACAAGATTCTCTGCATGAAAATTCTTTTGTTTAGAGAAAAACAAAAATAATGATAATGATAATCACATAACACTCAAAGATATTACTTGCAGTGCAGTTATATCGTCATCCTGATTCACTAATGTCAGCAAACCTGCATAATGTGATCAGAAGATACCAAGATCATCATTGTAAATCCAAGAAACGTTAAAAAATAGATTTTCATGACTTTTTTTTTTTGTAAAATAAAAATAAAATGTACCATAATCGGTATGAGCTCCACTGGATTAATCCGAGCAAAAGAGATGGGCATCAATGCAGAAAGACACAACATCTTCTGTTAGAGATAAGTGAAATCCAGACAAGGAAAAAAAAAAAAAAAAAAAAAAACCAAAAAGGCATAGAGTGTGTTTGGTAAGCACCATACACTAGGTTATAGCTTATTTGATTAGCTTATAAGCTTTCTGTATACAAATAAGCTTGCTTTGGTATGACGAGCTTTTTTCGAAAGCACGAGCTTTATCTCATAAGGTTTTTTGGGTAGCTTTTCCAATAAGCCCATTAAAATTTTTATTTCAACTGACTTATCAGTTAATTGCACCAAAAACATAGTTTTTAGTCATAAGCCATAAGCTATAAGCTCGAAATTCACTTATAAGCTATCAGCTATAGCTAGCTTATAGCTATCAGCTATCAGCTATAGCTAGCTTATCAACTAGTTAACCAAACAAAGTCATAGTAGAAAATGGCAGACATACCATCCCACATCATTTTTATCGTTCGCCATAAGATTGCCACTCGCATGGTGGACAACAGGATATCCGATCACACGGAGCACCCAGAACGGGTCGCCGGCTATGTTCCCTTCGAATGCGTCCACTGGCCCACCCAATGCCAAAGCTATCCCTCTCATTATGTTCCTCGACAGATCTAAGTCAATTAATCATATTATGTCATTAATTTTCTTATATATAATCGTCACAAGAATAAATTCCAAATGGTGTCACATTTCATCTATGAAGCACCTGTGCAGCGACTAATATAATCCTCCATTAAAGTTTTAAAGCTTGGAGGGTCACTTGGCCTGCGAATACAAAAAGAATCAGAACCACTCATAAAACACAGTCACAGTAGTGATTGCAACACATTCACTCGCTTTCTGGATAGAACTTGTCGTTTTTTAACCCTCTCTAGCAATCTAACTGACTAATTTAAAATGCGTACCATTTATTACATCCTTCCATGGTTTTGCCAAGACCTCCATACATCCCGGATGTGACTTCTCTGTAGCACTGAGTGTCAAAATTAAAAACATACAAAGAGTAATCACGTTTATTCTGCATGTATACATAATACATGCATATGACTATATCTCTATGGCCGCTTTCTTGTAGGTAGACATGATTTCTGTATATGATGTGTGGATTTATATGAGAAGTTTCTTAGAGCTGGAAACAAAAAATTCAATAATGTAGGTTTGTCACTGTCTGTAGGGACTAACTATGGCCAAACAAGCTACAGCCAAACTTTTGTTCTCTAACATATTTACAACATAAATAGCAGAGTTTTGCTTAAAGTAGACTACAATAAAGTAAATATTAGAAGAACGCATGTGTGTGTTTTTTCACATGACCTAATAAAACATGATTTTTTACAGTATTTTCCTACTATACACTTTAAAAGAAAGAAAATTAACTTTTAGCATTCAAGCATGGTGATAACCGAGCAAATTGAATGAGGGCATGGAGGGAACATATTTTAGCTATTCTAAATTCAGAAACAAGACTAACTTCGTGTGTCCCGAACTAGTTGTAACATTGTCTATTTTGTGGGGTAGATGGAGTATGAGAATCTACAAATATATAAAAATCATATAATCTCAACTAATATTGACGGTAACAGAAAACAGCACGGTCAACAATTGATGTCGGTACTGAATGAAGTCTTCAAATTATTCAATACAACTTCTACAACAATGTTACATTTAAGCAAAAGGGAAAAGAATAAGTGCTTGCTACTATGAGATCAACTGCTCAAACATAGCTTTAACGAGCAGCTTATTCACAGAAGCATGCGAACAATGTCATTACTTTAGTATTACGGAACTTAGATTTAAGAAGGCAACCCATTAGTGAAGTGTCTAGACGCATTCATACAAGATTACTAATCATCACTCGATCATATAGAGCTTATGGACACATAACAAACTAAAAAATCAAGAAAACAGCAATGAGTTAATAATAATAATAATAATCACGAGTAGAATCTCAACCTACATCGATAGCTTCGTGCATGTCCGGAACACCTTTTGTAACATTCTCGCCGACTCTTTGATACCCTCTAAACCACATTACATTTTTAGTCAATGATCACATCAATCACATGAACAATTCTAACTTTCAATCCAACAAAACATAAAATCAAATTCTGTTCAAACAGCCCGAAACCTGTATCCAGTCGCTCCCGACAGCTTAATCTTGAGCTTCTCCTCGTACGGCAAATGGAAAAACTGGCGCGAGATGCTTCTAATCTCCTTTATAAGAGAGCAAGGAATGCCATGGCCCTTCTGCATAACAAAAACAGAGCAAAAATTGAAATCGACCCACCGAACTAAGCTCAATTTTCAGTATAAAAACCAAGCAAACAAATTAAAACATAAAAATAAAAAAGTAGCTTAATTTCGTCAGGGAACAAGAAGATCCAAAGTACCACATAGAAGAACCCAGCTTCTCTACAAGCCCGGTCCAATTGCCCCACAACTTCTGCTACCATTTCATCCTGACCCATGTTCGGATCATCACATTTCTCAACTAGGGGACTGATATCTGGTACGTATTCAAATTATACAACAGAAAAACAGCAAAAAAAAAAAAATATAGGAATAAACAATTGCTTCCGCAGGTTATCCGAACAAGAACTCGAGAATGTAGGGAGCTTGAAAAACTACCGATTAGAGGGATGGATTTGAAATCGGTGGCCATGGCGTGGGCAGTTGTTGAGCTCGGTTTGTTTTGTTTTCTCGAGCTGGCCGAAAATGGTGCAGAAAGATTCCCAAATTTTTGCACAGAAGGATATATATTAATTAAAACTATACTTACTAAATGTAGTATGTAGAATAGTCAACTCTAATTAATGAATTACTATTTTTATCAAGCATTTAATTAAAGAATCTAATATTTTTGGTATGCAAATCAAATTAGCATTTAATTAGTTCCTAAAATATTGGATATGCAGTTTTAATTTAGGAATATATATGTAGTTCCTAAAATGTTAGTATGCAATACGTAAAAGAAGATTTTTTTAATTTTTTAAATATAAAATATTACAACACGTAAAACTATTCCAGTTATTTTTATTATTTTATTTTACTTATAAATCTAATCAATATTTAATACATCCTACAAAATTGGATTTAGTTTAATTCTCCATACAATTTGTTGTAACTTTTCAGCTGTACATTTTTTATTTATTTATTTTACACTTTTAAATTAATGAAGTTCTCCGAAAATACCAAATCAAATGATTTATACACTTTTAAATTAATGAAGCTCTCCGAAATTAATGAAGCTCTCCGAAAATACCAAATCAATTATGAAAGTTTTTTTTTTTTTTATTACAATTTTAAATCTATATACCCAGCTTAGAAAGCTCATCGCATAGATATAGACGAGTTTAAGAAAATTTCATAACCCAACTTATAAAATTCCATCTCCAGAGAGTAAAAAAAATCACATCTATCGTAACAACTTTAAACATAAATAAATAAAAGTTTAAGTACTACTATAAATCCATTATCTATATAGATTTTTTAAAAATTTAAATTTCACCTGTCTAATTACTAATATTTTAGATACTTTTAAATATTATTTGTATAATTTTTTTTACACGTTTGCTCTCTCTATATATACATATAAATGAAAAATTTTTAGACATATTTTCCTTACGGGTAGTTTACAAAAATTTAGGTAGCTTCAAACATTATTTGTGAATAATATAGAATATTTTAGATGCTTTTATAGATGTTATAAAATTTTTTAAGTGTTTTTAATATTTATATATCACACTTAAAAAGAATATTTTGCCCAAAAAAAACATTAAATACACATTGTAAATGTTAATAGAAACAATCTTCAGTGTTCGTCTTTGATTTTGTCAAAACAAAACCCATAAAATCGATGAAGTCAAAATTTGTACATAAAGTCTATCTATACTAAAAAAGGTAGATTCAAAATTCTTTATCTAATTTTTTTTTTCCTTATCTAATTCCTTCTTATTATCTAATTGTAAAGAAATCTGTTCTGATTTTGTTCAATCCTCTAATTGTATTTGTATCATATCCCATAAAATCGTTTAAAAAAATCTCATAACATCCGATAAGTAAAAAAAAAAGTACGTAAAATTTTTACTAAAATAAAAAGGCTTTATTTATTATCTAATTTATTATCTAATTGTATGGAAATATGTTCTGATTTTATAGTACGTACTATAAATTTTGCACTCGTGTTCAAGAGCTACTTAACGGACAAACTTTGTGGAAATAACTCATTTAGTGCTTCTGTCCTGTACATACGGTATGTATTTGTATTACACATACTAAAAAATTGTGCACCTCGTGCATCGCACGGACTCTGTACTAATAAATGACCTTAAAATTGTGCACCCCGTGCATCACCCGTGTTCACATTTTGGCCTATTACAGGTCACGTACTATATATATCTCATACATTTTTCTTTATTCATTTATATAACTATAACATTTGATAAATAACCTTAATTTTGTACACCCCGTGCATCGCACGGGATATGTACTAGTAAGGTTTTATATGCAGTTGAATTTGATGAACTTTATATGGGCCTGATTAATAATATATAATCAAAAAAAGGCCCGGTTGAATATTGAATGTAAGATAAATTTGGGCCGACAGTATAAGCATCAGACATGGGTCTGGGCTTGCTACTTTGGTTTATTCGAAAATTTTTCATTTCTATTCGTCCAAAACTAAAATTGTAAACAAGTCGAGAGCGGCTCGCGAGCCGATCACAAGTGCTCAAGTCAAAGTTCGACTCATGCTCGAGTTTGACCCAGCTCGAGTATCTCGAGTCGAGTTCGAGCTTGTTATTTTTTTTTTTGTTTTTGTAAGCTAAATTGTTTGACAAGCCACTAGAATATACAGAATTGGCCAAATAACCCTAATTTATATTAAATTCGGTCTCAAAACGAGTACAGTACTCCTTAAATTGGAGACGATCTTGACCTGATAATTTGATCCGACCTCAAGCATTTCTATAATATTGTCCAGCCTTAGTGAGCTTGGCTGGTCGAGCTCGAACTTAAGCAACATGACAAAGAACGAGCTTGAATCAATATATTGGATATTGATCCATATATTAAACATTTTATGTGCATTCATTCCTATACTCATCTATTGGATATGGACCTATGAATCATATATATTAGGAGTTATCTCATCTCATATATTGCTAGCATATGAACTAATTAAGATGTAAGTCACCATATAAAATAGCATTACCTTTATATAAAAATCACCATATATGCAATTGATAATTAAAATTTTGCTACTGTGTTGTGAATGTGTTTTATTATTCAACAAAGCCAAAACTTAGACCATAAAGTTAGTTTAAGTTGCGTGTCAAGCCATCTCCAGCTCTTATCTCTACTCTAACGCGAATTTTACTCTACTCTAGAGTAGAGTTGAACATTTATTTTCAGCCCTTATCTCTACATTTTATTCTACTTCAAATTTATTATTTTGTATTCTTATTTTTTTTCAAATAAATTGGTATATATAGGTATATTTAATCTTATATAAATATTTATATACAAATAATAAAAATATATTTATTTTTTTATTTCAAATAAAATCTACTTGTTTGATTGTGTTAAATTTTTATTCATATGGTACCATTTTAATATTAAAAAATTATAAAATAAAATTATAATACATCAATAAATAAAAAAACACAAAATTATTCACCATAAAAAAATACATGCAAAAAGTTATTTAGCATAAAAATACATTTATTAATACACATTATATAAAAAATTATCACTAATATTACACTAAAAAAAAGAAAGAAAAATCTAGCGCATTCTACGGTGCTGCGCAACACTGTTCATATATCTCATATAGCGCAGATATCTAGCAGCCTTGGAGTGAAATATTCGCGCTACTCCAACGTTTTGCCCAATTATGGAGCAGCCTTGGAGTGAAATATCAATGGGCCAATTGATCATTTTCATGTGAATAAAATGGAAGGTGAATTATACAACTAAAGCTATAGGTTAAAAGCCTGCACTAAAGCCACTACATGTGCTTTTGAAGAGCTCAACACTACAAAGCTACACTACTTTGTCAAAGGCGTGAATCATTTTCCATTAAAGAAGTTTACAGCCAAGGATAAAAACGGGTAAAGACAATATCTTTGGCTCGTTTTTTCATAGTTGCTTTATGTCATCTTCTGTGGAAGAAGGTAAACATAATTAACCATTTTAATGGTGGATGTTAATAATAATACTAATCCTTATAAAGTTGATTTGAGTGAGATTTTTAGTTTGTATTTAAATAATATTTAAAATGTTATAATGAAAGTTGATGTGATGTAAAAGTATGAGATATGTGATTGAAAGTGATGGGTAGTTAAAAATATGTGAGTGATTGAATAGTGAATCGAAGTTGATGTGATGTGAAGATGATTGACTACTATGATTTATTTACATTGGTAATAATGAGAAGAGATAAGTAGGGTAAAATTGAATCAAAACTAAAAAAGACTTCCTCTTCTAAGCATATAGTGTAATCCCCTATACAACCACTTTCTCGACCACAAATCTCGTGTGAATTTTTTCAAAACAAATCTGTCGTATTGTTCTAAGTGTTCCTCCCGAATACTTGCACTCTTCTAATTATAAATGGTCAACAATAAGATCGATAACAAACTCTCGTCTCCACTTCATCAAAATAAAAATAATCTCATAAAACTATGAAATCTCTCTGACATCTCCTCACGCACTCTTCTTGCCAAAATAATAAATATGTTCTTCACATCTTTTCAGTCGTGCGTCAAAGCCTTTTTATCTCTGCTCATTATGGTAAGTTCGCCTTTCCTTCCAGCTACCAAAGTTGGTTGCGTCCACATCCTTGTGTCCGCTTGTCCCTTTCGCAAGCCAACATCACATGGTAAGTTCTCATTATTTCTTATTGTTCCTCCGTATGGAAAGTGCGTGTGCGACTGCTTTGTAATGTAAGATAACTCGTTTACCTTTTAATAAAATAAACTAAATAATATGTGACCGCACGTCGCAACGCGGCAAAATTAAAATTTATATTTTCCTTACTGACTTCTACCAACTAGTAGTAGTGAGCAAGGGTCGAACCCACAGGGAGTGTGAATCAAATTGTGAATTTCCTCGTATTAATTGAAACTATAAAAGCAATAAAAGAGGGGGAGATTGATTAATAACTAAGATCCTAATTAAATAAATAAAATGTAAACAAAGAAAATAAAGATAAAAATAAAATAGAATAAATAAGAGAAATTTCTAGTTCACAGTTCCGTCTACACTCTCGACTGACTCATCTAATCAACTTTGGTATCAAATCTCGCTATCTTATGAAATTACTAGCCCTAGGTTAGGGCTGCAAACGAGCCGAGCCGAGTCGAGCATTGGCCTTATCGAGCGGATTGATTTTTTTTTTTGAGATGCTCGAGCTCGAGCTCGAGCTCGTCGAGCTCGATTTTTGGTGCTCGAGCTCGACTCGATCAAAACATACAAGAGCTCGAGCTCGACTCGAGCTCGACTCGAATTCATAATACTCGAGCTCGGCTCGAGTTCGGCTCGAATTTTTTCAAGAAATTTTGTAAAATAACCATTAATTACATATATATACAAGGGTATTTTAGTAATTTCACATATCTCGATCCGCTCGCGAGCCGCTCGACAATGCAATATATGGGCTCGAGCTCGACTCGAGTTCGTGCTCGAGCCGCTCGAGCTCGACTCGAGATCGGTCAAACTCGAGCTCGAGTCGAGCTTTGACTCGAGCGCTCGCGAGCGGCTCGCGAGCTGCTCGACTCGTTTGCAGCCCTACCCTAGGTAACGACACGGTCTGTTACTTGAATTTTTCCTTATTTTTAATCTAACCGCGAGACGATCTACGATTAGACCTGACTTCTTGTACAGTCTAGAAAACGCTTCTTAGATTTAATACAATTAGCCGCTTTACGAATTAGAAAAATAGGCTAGACTAAGTAGTGAACTCAACCGCGTTCGTTCACTTACATAGGCCGTGTTATCCCCGGTAGTTACCATCGTTCGGATACCACTTGCGAATTAAATACATCAACAATTACGGATTGAAAGCCTAATTCAGGTGTAGATATGTAAAGCCTAATATAGGTGATCAATCTAAATAAGACTCAACACATCATGGTTAATTATTCAAAATAACACAAACAAATTCAAAAAGATAATGAAATTATCAACCATAATCAATCAAAACATAGTCAATCATAGGGTTCGACTTTCCCGGAACTAGAAAGAAAATCTACTCTAACATAATAAATAAAAGAAAGAGAATAGAATTATCCTCTTTCGTGTGCGAGTGCGGCCTCCCTCCGCGATTGTCGGCTTCCTCGTATTTGTGTCTGCGCTTTTCCTTCTCTTTTCCTGTGTCTGTGCGGGTCTTCTCTCTTCTCCGTTTTTCCTCTTTTTGGTGCGTATATATAAAGGGGATGCGTGTGTTTTTCTCTGCGCAAATAAATCCCTGCTTGCCTAAGGTTCATAAAACTCCTTCCATCTGCTATGCGTGAGTGCTCCAATTAATTTCCACTAAATTGGGCTCTTTGGCCCAAAAAATCTCTCATGCTTTCATACCCACGTGATTAACCCAAAGGACATGTAATGGCCATTTATTTGTAACATTCATCAACAATTAATGGGCCTCAATCTTCCTTCTACGTTTAGATTTAGTTTGATCGGCCCATCATATTTTTGCATAATTATAAACTAAAATGTCAAATTTTTATGTTAGTAGAAAAGACTAATTGCCTAACATTAGATTTCTTGTATAATGCTCCTCTACTCACGGTGGACACATGTTAATATACACACATTTTATGTGCCATGTATACATTGGTAATGTTAATATGCTCCAAAAAATACATCACCAATTTGTGCATGCACATAAGCGGTAGACATATTAACATGTGCCCACTACGAGTAGGAAAACATTACTGTATATTTCTCTTCTCGATTTTCTCAATATAACTTTTAAATTAACAATCAATCATCACTGCACATTTTTCTATAAAATTTACCATTCATCCAACGTATTTATATATACCTATATATCGTTATTTTACTATTTTCATATCACATCACAATTAATTACTAAATATTAATGATCACATCACTTTATATTATTAACATTATTAATTAATTATTCTACTAAAATATCAAACTTTATACACTTGTGCATATATTAATTAATTCTTCTACTAAAATATCATAATATTCTACTAAAAAATATCATATTATTTTTATCTTTTTCCTTTTTTTTTAACAAACAATTGAAAATTAAAACTCCTAATAATTAATATGGCTCACTTAAATTGAAGACATAAGTAATCCAATAAATCATAAAATATATAAGTGCGTTAAAATTAAGCATATAGAAATACACTAATAAATATATAAAATGCGCACTTTTTTCAACTAATCAATATGGGATCAAATAAACTTAAGATAATAAAAGCTCCATTTATCTTTCAGAATGGTTCCAGAAGGTGATAAAGGTTCCAAGCTTCAGTTCAGAGTTTGTCAATTTAATGCCAAACTTCACACATCCTTACAGTGTTGAATAATCCAACTCATATTGAAGGCAGTGTTGGATCCGATGTCTTCGACATATTCCTTGGACTCTCGCAACTCCTCGATCACCAGCTTCTAGTCCTCATTCCTCAGCTGTGATTTCGCCCTTACCCTTTTCGACATGCCAAGTTTGATCATTCACTTGGGCCTGCAACGTCTCTTTGTCCTTCCTCAACGCCTTCAACCCTTTTAATCCTCGACAAGCTCATGATCATATATCTTCTGGAGGTCATCCCTGACCTTCAAAGACACGTCAAGCTTGAAATTCTACGACTTCAGCTTTGTGTTTTCAGTATCGAGTTCGACCAACATGTGCTCGATCACAGTCTGATTATTGATTTGATCCCTTAAGGAGGCCACCCTCGCCTCACAAAGCTCGTGTTTTCCCTTCTGTCGATTGAAGTCAGTCACAACCATTTATGCCTTGGCGGTGGAGATAGTAAGGTTGGTCATGACCCAACCTTGGCAACCCATAGAATGCTCGATGCGCTGGGTGTCAGACAAAACAATCATCGATTGCTTGACCATGGCTCCCAACTCATCACTGGGGTCCGATTAGCCTCCATAACGTGCTAGGGGAGGTGGTTAAGATTTGGGAGTACCGGAGGCGTCGCAGACTAGTAGCGAACAAACCATTGATTTGAGAACTAAGCTAGCTTTCCTAAGCGTTCAACCTTCTTTAGGTCGACAGGGAAGTAGGTGGTTGTCCCTTCTTTGTGAATGGGGGCATCTAACTCCTCCTCGAGGTGGTCATCTCCGGCTATCCCAACAAATTTTTTTTGCCCTGTCTGGCTGACACGACTGGCGCGGGACGCTTCCTGTCTGGGGATCCACCGATCCCACCGGTCCGTCCCCCATGAGTTGACTTCGTGGGCTCAGGCCGAGTTGTAGTTTGGCTGCCACAGTCGACCCTTTTTTTGTCCGAGCCGCAAGAGGTTCTTGGCCGCTCATCTGGACAAATGGCAACCTCGACCATATGAACGCTATGTGATTAACCTTTTTCTTTATGTTCTCTGGTTTGGATGCACACACTCGTACTTTATGTACTCTATCACAAACAAAAATATACGAAGACGAGCAGAGGATAATATACTACAAATAAGAATCAAAATGAGAAATCAAATCATACACTGAACCAAACAGTTCAGGTAATAAAACCAAGAGTAAACAAAACGAAATATCAGAGTAGCTACCGAAAGTAACAACCGGCTCACCTTAGCGCAATACGATTCACTAGCACGGAAGACGAGGATCAGAAGTCCAGCACACCCGAACTGAACTACAGGGTTTGGAAGGGCCTGCTTATTCTTCATCGTCAGGCTTGCTGGCCCTACCTGTTATAAATCTCTAGTTTTGATGCTAGCACCTTATTCTTATAGCGATCATGACAGGACTCGAGACTTGATTTGGGAACCATTGAACTCCACCATCTTTCTTAGCATTGGGGAATATTGGCGAAACTCGTCACGGCAACAAACGTCGAATGAAAGACCCGCAATGAGAGCAAAATCGTTGAAATCTCCCATCACAATCCAAGCTCTTGCAATCGAGAATAAAGAATTCAAAGGACAGCTTTCCTACTTGTTTTGTTGTAGGAAGGTTGTTTGTCCCATTTTTATTGCATTTTTCGTTATTATTTTCTCATTCTTTTTCCCCCATTTTGAGTCATTTAGTTGGTTTTAGGTTCATTTTGTCGTTTATTGTGTGTTTTGTGTTGTCTTGAGTGCACCGGTAATTTTTATGTTTTTTCCGGTAGTCTTCCGTTTGTGTTTTCGTTTTTGGTGTGTAGGTCGGGAGCTTCGGGAGAACAGGTTTCTGGGAATTTACTGGGGAAGTTTACATCATTAGATAGAGGGGTTCGTTGGCTACGCGTAGGAAAAAACGAAACTCAATTTTGAGTTCGGACAAGCTCAAACGAGCCAAAATCTTAAAGCCGCGCATAGCTGCCTGCACCCAGGCGCCGCGGCGCGCCAATGCCGCGACCTAGACAAAGGACCAGATGTTGCGCGCCGCGGCGCGATGCCCACCGCGGCGCGACACCTGCGCGTCCCAAATTATTTTTCGACCTGTTTTTGCTCAGTTTTTCGATCCTTATATATGGGGACTCGTTCCCAATCCAAAAAAAAGAAAGGATCTCTCGACCGGGTGAAAGCCCTAGGTCCCGAGAAAACACCCAATCTCCTCCTCTTCCCTTCTTTCTTCTTTTTCTTCGATCTTTTTCTTCTCTTAATCTTTATTTTCTATTTTTTTATCTAAAATTTGTTCTTGCTTTTGGGATTAGGCTTGTAATTCATGTTCAACCCGTGGATTTGAGATTATTGGTAATTTTCTTTTCTCTTCTGTTTAACTCATGAATAATGGTTGAATTTGGAGAATTGATTATGATTGTTGAATTTGATTTACGTAGCTAATTTCTGTTGCTAGGGATAGGGGATGATTGTTCTTGTTTAACGTGCATTTGTCGGGCTTCGATTTGTTCATGCTTGTGTGAGTTGAATTGATTAGGAATTGATGAATTTGTGTTCGATAGATTGATATAATCGAAAAGTGACATTTCGATCTTGCTATTGGTGACAGTTGGATGTTAATTTGTCGAGCTAGGGTTTTTCAATTCTATAAGATTAGTTGATTAAACACCTTCTAATTGAATTAGCGGCTTTAAGAACCGAAAGGGGAGAAGTCGTAGAAATAGGCTCACATGAGATAGATGATTTCGTAATTGAATAATTTATGTGTTTTAGATTGAAATACGCACGTGTCTATCATAATCAAGTCCCAACATAATGGTTCATAAAACCTTATTCATATGGAAGCGATAAACAAATAAAAACAAGCGACCCACTCGCCTCTTCTCGTCACCCAGCTCCTGCTTAACCTGCATCGGTAAAGAGCAGGTGGGGATGAGCACTAGATGAAAAGCGTGCTCACCACTATGCACATAAATAATACATGTTAAGATGGTATGGTCGCAGTATGAATATAAATCAATCATCATCATGTCTCATCTCCTAATCTCAACAATAACTCACTCATGTGCACATCTATCATTAGCCGCGAAAAGGGGATGCATAAACCCTAACGACGGGAGTGCGTGCCACTGTAACGGACACGGCCTTTCATTAGGTCTTAAGGAGACTTGCCTCGCAAGGGCAACCGTACCGTAACTCGACGGGGACAACCGTACCGACGGCCGTAACAGCTCACACCAGTAGGCCACATGGTTCACATTCATACATAGGTCATACCAACCAAACACTTAAACACACGTATGGCATAGATAACTTTATAAGTAAAACCCACCTGGTATACTGAAATATCTGGCAAGTGCTCGAAACTGAAGTAGCTGTCGGAGGCTCGACTCTCCTTAAGCTACAAAAATATATAAGTAAATAAATGCTAAGTATTATGCTCAACTGCATATACTAATATGCTCCGTTCTATATGCTTACTTACCTGGATGAAACAGAACGCTCTAAGGGTTTGCTAAAAAAATATACTGTGCCCGGATTTTAAAATAGATATATTCTAACTGGACTGATATGGCTCAGAAAAATACTGAAATTT
>CACSLK010034050.1:2144786-2156871 GCA_902706635.1 Striga hermonthica | reverse complement strand
AAAAAAAGAAACAAAAAAATGAAAAATTAGGACAATTAAATTATGGAATCTGGACATAAAGGAAATACTCAATTAATCTTGAAAACCAGCAACATATTCAACGTTGGACAATGTGGGAGCAGAACACACATACTGATACTACAACAGTCCCTTGGAAACTGGGAATTGAAAATAAGTGTGAAGTTAATTAAGTATAGTACAAAAATGTGTTGCAGATTTTTGTCAAAACCTTAGCAGTGGATGTCGTGCTTTCCCCTGCAAGAGCATCTTCTGTTCTCTACTATTCACATTTCACATCACCACACTTCAACTATTACTCATATTCTGTTTTTTGTATTTCATTTTGGTTTTACAAAATAATAATAATAATAATAATAATAATAATAATAATAATAATAATAATAATAACAATAATAATAATAATAATTAGAGGTTATTCTTGGAAAATACTTTAAGAAATAAAAATAAAAATAAAAATAAAAATGTGATTGATGAAGATGATGATGCAATAATTACATGTTGGTTGATGTAAAAATAAAATAATAAATATTGACTCAAATTACTTAAATTGTGAATAATAAATTTTATAGAAAAAAATATTTTTATTAACAAGTATTAATTTTATTGATATTTTTATTTATTGACAAGTAAACCATACTATATTATTAGTATATTTAAATTGATTTGATAAATAAAATTAGTTTTAGTTATAAAGATAAATACGATTATTTTTTATTTTATGTATGCAATGTAGATGTTAACTTGAAGATCGTTAAAATATAATTATTTGGATATATCACATATATAAACAAAAAAATACAAATAAAAAAATTATAAAGTTTTAAAAATAAGAAGAATGCATATTTATAATAATTAATATATGAATTAAAGTAGTTTATGGTAACTTAAGAAAAAAAATTAAAAATAGTTTATGCTGCCAATTCTCAAGCCTAATAGTTTAAAAAAAAAAAACTTCACATGTGTCAATACGAATCACAAACATATACCAAATAAATAAGCTTACGCGTCTGCCAGTTAAGGTCAACTTATTCGAGAATTATACATAAAGAGATCATACAATGGAAATAGATCAATTTTATTGTACATTTTTTTTTCCAACGACAAAAAAATTTCATAAAACTCAAACATAATAGTCTTACAACCGAGCTATCAACTGATAGCAGCAAACACAGGGGAGCCTAAGCAGCTGCCCCTTACACAAACACCACTAGAAACTACCAAGACCCAACACAAACTAGTAAGAACTAACAAACACAAATAAAGAAAAGGTAGACATAAGGTTTACAATATCATCAGCTAAAGTGCTACAACATAAGTCAAAGAGATGAGATTTAGAATTCAATTTGATCCTCAGCCTGTTGTTGCTAATATTGCAACAACAATGTTCCCACCTAGCCTGCTGTGCTTTCATCATGGCCCATCTGATAGCAATTAGCTCCATGCCTTCACTGCAGCCACTGTACCAGGTTTTCTGCTCCCATTTCCGCATCTCTTCACCCTCATTTGTAGCCACACATGATAAATGCTGGTTCAAAGAAGAGGGCAACGCACTGACATTAAGAGACCAATGTCCTACCTTCTTGGAAAACTCCTCCTTTTGAATGTCCTTGCAACATGGTTTGGAGCTGACTTTTATACTGCATTTTCTTTGAGCTTCAACATACTCTAACCACTCTGCTCTAGCACCCTCAGCAACCAACCTCTCACTAACTTTGTTTTTTCTGAAAAATCTAAGTGTTTCGGGTTTTCCAGAGCCACCAAAGTATGTAAGATGATAGGCTAGCTCTATCTCTGATATTCTTGCCCTGCACAGCACCACAAATATCCCCCCACCATCCTCTAAAAGTAGGGTCAGGTTTCTCAAACTCTGCCCAAGTCACCCCACTGAGTTTCCACACAGTTTTAGCTCTAGGACATGTGAAGAGCAGGTGATTGAGATCTTCAAATTCAAGGCCACACAGAGAACACATGTTATCTACCTCAAGTTTCCTCTTAAGGAGCTGGTCATTAGTACTGAGGTACTTAAACCAGCACCTCCAAATAAAGTGTTTGATTTTGAGCTTAATAGGGAGCTTCCAAGTGGTTCTCCAAACCTGCTTCTCCACATCAGTCCCCAAACTAGTACTAGCCAAACCTCTATCTACCCTCAGTTTGTCCATGAAAGCCTCATAAGCTGATTTGACACAAAATTTCCCAGATTTCCCAAATAACCAAACTAATATATCTAATTTTCCCCTCATAGAGATAGGATTTTTCAGGATAATATCAGCTTCCTCAGGGGAAAAAGTCTGCTTCACTAGCTCTCTATCCCAAGACCCAGTATCAATATCAAACAGGTCACAGACCCTAACCAGATTATCCCTATCATTAACAAAACAACATAAGGGAGTGGGATTAAGATTTCTGGGGAGCCAAGGGTGCTCCCAGATTAAAATGGACTGCCCATCCCCCACCTGATATCTAGCCCCTATCTTCAAAAGCCCCAGAGCCCCAATCCATCCCTTCCAAAGCCAAGAGTCACCATTTTTGGGTTTCACATCAAAAATACTAAATCTGTGGAAGTATTTCCCTCTAAGAACTCTACTAAGGAGAAGGTTAGGTTGAGTGATCACTCTCCAAAGTTGTTTGACCAGCAATGCAATGTTAAACATTCTCAAATTTTTGAAACCCAGCCCACCCATACCCTTAGGTTTGGCTAAACTATCCCAGCAAACCCAACGATTTTTCTGCCCCCTTGCTCATTACTACCCCACCAAAAATTAGCCACAACCCTACTAATGTCATGACACACACTAACAGGGAGGTGGAAACAAGACATCACATAAGTGGGGAGGGCTTGGAGAACTGATTTGATCAGTACCTCATTCACAGCCAAACTCAACAAATTATTCTTCCGACAAGATAATCTTTCCACCACACAATCAAAAATAAATTTAAAAGTGTCTCTCTTGTTCCTGCCAATCCCAAGGGGGATGCCTAAGTATTTAGAGGAGTTCACACATACAATGACATTCAACACATTACAGATTCTCCCCTTGGAAACATCTAGAGTATTCTTAGAGAACATGATAGATGACTTACTCAGATTGACACTTTGCCCCGAGGCAGAACCAAAACATTCAAGAATTTGCAGAATAAGATCAGCATGATGCACATCAGAAGTGCAAAAAAGTATAGTGTCATCAGCAAATAACAAGTGAGAGACAGGAGGAGAGAATCTACTAATTTTGATACCAGAGAAGAGAGACAAGGCACAGGCTTGAGAAATCAAATTGGACAAGGCTTCTGACAGGATGATAAACAGATATAGGGAAATAGGGTCACCTTGCCTGATGCCCCTGGATGGTTTGACAAAACCAAGAACTTGACCATGAACATTAAAGGAGAAGGATGTAGTATTCAGACAAGCAAGGATCCAATTGATAAATTGAGCAGCAAATCCCATCCTCTTACACACTAAAGAAAGGAAACCCCATTCAACCCTATTATAGGCCTTGGCCATATCTAGTTTCACAACCATGAGACATTTAGACCCTTTTATTTTACTATTTATGAAATGAAGACATTCATTGGCTATAACAGCATTATCAAGAATCTGTCTCCCAGGCACAAAGGCAGCATGAGAGTCACTAATACGGGGACTCAACACAACTTTCAGCCTATTAGCAATGATCTTAGAGATAGTTTTATAGATAACAGTACAAAGAGCAATAGGTCTGAAATCAGAGACAAGAGAGGGGTTAGAAGTTTTAGGAATTAAGGTAAGAACAGTGTGGTTCAAACCTTTAGGCATTTTACCAGAAGCAAAAAAGTTGGCAATAGCTGCACAAAAGTGGCGTTTAATGATAGGCCAACAAGACTGGAAAAACAGAGCAGTCATGCCATCTATACCTGGGGCTTTATTAGGTTCCATATCTTGAAGAGCCTAAAAAATCTCTGCCTCAGTCACTGCACAAGTCAACTTGAGATTCATATCAACATCAATAGACATAGGAATACCATTCAAACCACAAGAATCTAACTCAGGTTAAGATGTACAAAACAGGTTCTGATAGAAGAGTTCCAATTCACCAACAATCTCCTGCTCACTAACACACCTCCTACCACTAGAGTGCATCAAATTATCAAGGTTATCCAGATTCCTTCTATGTTGAACAGAGGCATGGAAGAATTTGGTGTTCTTATCACCTTCCCTAAGCCACTGGTTTCTGGATTTAAGTTTCCAATAAATTTTTTCATCAAGAAGCTTGATGGAGTTGATTTTTCCATTTACCCCACTCATTCCAGTCTCTCTCACCTCTTAGAATTTCCAAATCCGCAATGGCAACCTGACAACTCTTTATCAATTTAGCAGAGTTGGTATTCTGATTCTTCTTCCATCTAAGAATGGCCATCCTCACATTTCTAATCCTAGCCTGCAAGCTATACAACAGAGGCCCACTAACAGGGAAATTCGAAGCCTCCTCTAAAACCCCTATAAATCTCTCTATCTGAACCCACCTAGCATAAAAAACAAATCTTTTGGGTCTAGGTTTCAGAGAACAATCACTGAACAATCACTGTCCAACATCAGCATACTGTGATCAGAAGATATAAGAGAAATATGAGTAACTAGGCCATTAGGGAAATGGGACAACCAGCTCTGAGAAAAGAAAATTCTATCAAGTTTGGCCTCAATAAACTCAGGGCCCTGCCTGAGGTTGGACCAAGTGAAATGGTGGCCAATAGTTTTGGTCTCACTAATCTCCATCTTACTAATAAAATCAATGAAAGGTTGAAAACTAGCAGGATCCCTGACTTTACCTCCAGACTTGTCTTGATTAGACAAGATGGCATTAAAGTCTCCCCCCAAGAACCAGTTATCACCCCACTGATCATTCATTCCCAACAAAGTGGCCCATTGGCCACTTCGGATATCAGCATCAGTGCTAAGATAAACAAAAATACCCCATTGGGTGACATCACAATTTGTAATATTGAACTTAATACCAATACAGAAATCAAGGCAAAAAGAATCAAGGACACTGACCTTACAAGACCAAGACAACAACAGCCTTCCCCTAGTCCCATAGGGATTGCTAAACATCCAATTGTCTTTCAGTTTTAACTTTTTACACATAGTTTCAACAAATTTTTGTTTTTGTTTTAACTTCAGAAAGGAAAAAAATGTCTGGGAGATGAGTTCTAATTGCCTCTCGCAATTGGGAAACTGTAGAGGGTCCTCCCAAACCTCTACAATTCCACACACAAACCTTCATTTATATTTTTGGGACCAATTAGGGCTGGTCTCCTCCACCACAGGATTCTCATTGTTCTTAGACACTTTCTCTTTTTTATGACTTAATCCACTGCTATTACCCTCTAAGTTATCTGACAAGCATTCATCCAAGTTTCTATTGGTAGAAACCTTGGAGGGTTCTATGACAGTAGAACAAGAAATGGGAACCTCAACTACCATATCCTCTGGGATACTGGTAATGTCAGATTTGTTTTTATTCTTACTGGACAAAAATTTCCTTCTTTTTGGACAGTTCTTTGCTCTATATTTGCTGGCTGAACTGCCACTTCAACCAGCTGTTCTTTGGGAGCCAAAGAAGGGGAAACACAAAGAGGATGTTCAGGGGCCATATGAGATACATGACTATGTATCTCTTTACCAATCTCTGAGCTTCCACTAATGGTAGTACTGTCAACCTCTTTATCCAAAGATAAAGGTGAAGGTGTGCCTCTAATGGAAGTATCATCCTTTCCCTCACTAGGGGTATAAATTAAGACAGCTTTACTAGAGACTTTCACAGGAGATTCTTCACTAGTTCCACCAGTCTTAGAGGACTTAAAATTTCTAGCTTCATTAAAAAAATTAGAGCTGGCCTTCAACCATTCACCGAATTGACCCAATTTAAACACATTATCATCTAAATCCTCTCTTTTGGCTTTACAGTTTTTATCAAAATGGCCAATGTAAGCACAGTAATAGCAGAAGTGTTGGAGGTTCTCGTACCTGAAATCCACCCAACGAGTTTCTTGCCCTGATTTGAGGGTCATTCCTCTGGGGATAACCTCTTTCAAACTCATTTCCACTCTGATCTTGAGCAGCATACCATTAGGACTTCCCGGGCCCGGTAAACTCACATCAAGCACCTTCCCAATCACTTTCCCTATCTTCACCCCTATTGCTGTAGTGATCCAGTGGAGGGGAAAATTGTGCACTTGCACCCAAATCTTTATTTTTTCGTCTTCCACAGTGAAGTTTGGGGATGCTGGACTCCATTCCTTCAGAAGGAAATACTGGCCATCAAAGGACCAAGTCTTTCCATGAAGAATCTTGTCCTTGTCTTCAGCAAGATTGAAGATGAATTGAAAGAGATTAGGCCCATATTGCGAATAGAGAATTGTTGCTCTGTGATCCAGATGTTGATGAGGGTTGCTTTGAGCCCACTGAAATTGACCCTTTTTTCCCCAAATATCTTTCCTATGAGGCTCAACTGACATTCCTCCAACCTAGTTGCAAAATCCTCATCATCTACGACCAACCCACTACCTTCCTTGTCAGACAACCGAAATTTCTTTAGTTTGTCGGTCAAATCGTCCTCCATAGACTCAGATGCAGAACCTAACTAAAGCCCAGGAAAACGCAAGACCTAAAAAGCCTAAAAGGCAAGAAGAAATAAACAACGATGAAATAAAGATAACGCACAAGAGGAAACCAGCAGCTGACCTAGCAGACAGAACCCTAGACCCGATTGAAGAAAGACCACAGACAAGAGAACAGGAAACCCTAGACACAAAAACACAGCTGAAAAGACGACATCAAAATAAGGAAATTAAGGACACAATAGCAGAAAATTAATCAGAGAATCAAGAATTAACTCCATGAATTTTCCAACGGGAGAATCCAAATTGAAGAGCTGACATCTCACGAGGAAGAAAAAATCTCACGAAGGAGAAAAGGTCTTCATTGTACATTTCAACCTACCACAATCATTGGGTTTTTACCTTTAAATACACATATACATAAGAGCACCCACAATGCATTGGGTCTCTTAATAAAATATCTTATGCCACATAGAAAATAGACCTAGAGCACGTTTGTTAGGCCGAATGGGACAAGATAAATTTTATCTTGTCAACCAAGATTGCATTGTAGAGATATGATTTATACTATAGTTTGTTATGTACGATTGACACATGATAAGATTTTATAGATATGCTTGTTATGCATTTGTTGTCTTGGACAAATGATAGGATAAATAGTACATTTACCTATTTGCCCTTTAATAAAAACTAATTATTTTTGCTTGTTTTCATCGTAAACTAGTACGTACCCCGTGCGATGCACGAGATAGAGATTTTAAATGAGTTATTTTCACAGCCTTGTCCGTTTAAGTCTAAAAAGTAATAGGGTTATTATCTATTTTTACTTCTTTTAATCAACTTAAGTCTAAAAAAACAATATGGTTATAAGTTTTTTCCACATCTTTTAACGAGTGTTGTTTTTTTAGACAAAACATTAAATATCAACATGTTAGGGCTAGCTTGTAAAATAATTAATATGTTATCTCACTAAAACATTTATTCTAATAGAAATTTAATTTTAGCATATAAATTTATCTCTTGATACAAGAGAAAGTAATAGTTTTACTTATTCTTATTCACCATATAACATTTAATTATTATTTTATTAAATAATAAAAAGGATACTGTTAATTAGTGTAATAGAATTATTATAAAATTATATAATTTTTTTTACAATATGAATTTAATAACTTGTAAGAATGCAGAAATATTGCGGTAAAATTTTTGTAGCTCTAAGACCCATAAGAATGATGTTTATATGCGATGAAATAGTTAAAGAAATAATCACTCTTGAGTAGGTGACAATCTCTTATTGATAAACTTGAATTAAGCTAACACCTTATGTGAGAAACAATTATTACAAAAAAATTGTATTAATATGGAAAACACCACGCAAAGGTAGATACAAAACTCCTCTTGATAAAAAGAGCAAAAACATTCGTATCTATACCTTGGAATGTGAGAGTGTTTGGGCCAAGGTAGAAATACCTAAGTAATGCCATGAAAATTTTGTAGATCAATTTTGTTAAATTGTTTCAAATTCATTGAATGAAAATAAGGGTATATGTTAAATGTTCCACCGACTATTTGTGATCTTAAGCTTTATGCAGACAATATGATGATCTTCAAATATAATCATGATATGTTCATGAATACCAAGAGGAATAATTTTTACACGAAATGTTTTTGAAATGTTGATGTAATTTCTTAGATCGAGTTTTTAAGAGATCGGATTATTTGACACAATCTCATTATGTCAGAACTATGTTGAAGAGGTTCGACGTGTTCGATAAACCTCCAATTGAGATAAATGTAGACATGACACTATACTTAGCTAAAATTTCGAGAATAAGTAGTTTATCGTCTTGAATATGCTCAATAATTGGAGGCTTGCGGTACTTGTCGGATAATACTTGCTTCAATGTTGAATTTTATTGATAAACTAAAAAGGTTCACAATAACTCGAGCGATGAATTTTGATCACGTTGAATCTAGGATTGGGCTTGAAAAACTCTAAGACTACAAGTGACGACGTGATCACTATAGGTGTGTAGAGTTGTATCATGAAAATAATATAAGCAAAAGTCACATCCGCAATAGAGTTATAAAGTGGACGAGGTTGTGGAAGAAGCTAAATGACTTAGAAATTTTCTAAAGATCTTTGTTGGAATAAAATGTGTCCACCATGATACTTTTTTTTTTTTTTTTTGTGATAATCAATCGGTGATTAAAAGAGTATAAAATAGTTTGTAAAATGGTATGTCTAGGCATAGACGATACCTATTTCTTAAAGCAAGTTATCTCGTGTAGGGGTTATATCGGTTGACTATGTGAAGTCAGAGATAAATGTAGCTGATCTGTTTACAAAAAAGCATGAAATGAGATAAATTGTACAAACTGGTAATAGAAATGAGATAAAAAACTCCACATCAAACGAACGAATGGTCTTAGGGTTAACTCAATCATGATAATTGGAGATTTTAAAACTTTAGTTCAACGAGAGAGGGGGGGAGATAGGGAAGAGGAGGAGGTGAAGGGCGGAGACGGGTTTCAGGTACGAAGCCTTTTCTTTTCATCATAGGATTTTCTTCATTTTTAATTTTTTTAAATCAAAAAATAAAATATGAGTATAAAACAGATTAGTATTGAGAATTTGACAAAGAAGAGGGGTTAATTTGTTATATTTGAAAAGTCTATAAATTATGATTTGGTCCTTCTGGTACTTTTAAAATATTTTAAAAATTTGTAATTCTCAATATACTTTGCAAATTAGCTTTTTGTTGCTAAACCACATTCAATACAATTTTTGAGGGAAAAGTGAAAAAAAAAAACAGTGTAGTTTATATAATTATTTGAAAAAAATATATATAGAAAAACACAAAAATTGTGATAGTCTCATATGAGTTTATGGTTTTTTTTTTTTTCCTACTACAAAATGCATGAAAACATACATATAAATTTAAATTGAGAAGGACCAACCATAGTTTTAAAACCCGGCCGTTGATTGACCCGAGCAGGACTCCAAGTCACCGGGTTATCGGTCCAACCGCCAGGTCATAGGGTCAATTGTTGAATCAGGTAATTAATTTTATAAAATCTTAAATTATATTTATATTATTTTTACCTTATTACTATAACTTAAAATAATAAAAATAAACTTTTTGTATGTAAATTTTAGAGCCTAAAGTCATTATAATATTGTATCTATCATAAATATTTATCACATAATTTAGAAAAGAACCTGAGGAGTTGTTGACCTATCCCAGTGAATAGGAGCTAAGTCCCACAACTTTATTTGTAGAATAGGAAATTAGCACATGCTCAATGGTCTCTTGGGCTTCACCACATTGCCTGCAGATTGTGTCAACAACTCCTCAGGTTCATTCAGAATTTGGTGACAGCAGATATGCTCCATAGATCTTACAGAAGTTGCTGAGGATAGAATCCAATTATCCGCTACCTGCTCTGGTGCCTCTAGAATCCATGAAACCTCCGGGTATCCCAAAATCTACTTCTTCCAGTTCATGTAGTGATATCTGCAGCTCATAAGGACTGGATAATTTTTTCTTCTGTTTAGTTTTTTATTCCTTGCTTGGTTGTGTTTGTTTGAGAGGCTATGTACCTAACTAGGCAGTTATTGGAGGTGACCGGGTTGTAGTCTCTTCTTCTTGTTGTCTCCTGCTTTCAGTGATTTAGAGCATGTTTGTATACAAAAATTCTCACAAAAAATTTCAACATTTTAATTCAACCACTTTTTTTAACTCAACCCCACTATCATCAATATTATCAATATAATAAAATAATATCAACCAATCATTTATACACATCACATCAACCTTCATTCACTATTCATCCACTCACATTATTTTAACTAACAATCACATCAAATTTTAATTATTTTATTTTAAATATTATTTTAATATACCCACTAACAATTAACCATACTACATTTTTCAAAATTAACCAAACCAAATTCAACAAAACCAAAAATTTTCATATCCAAACATGCTTTAAGGTTCTAGATCGCCTTCAATGCGTGTCTCCCAGTTTGTGGTTTTCGGTCTTATTAGAGGGTTCCCCATTGTATTTGGACATTATTCTCTTTTGAGTTATATATAGATCTCTCTATCTTTGGAAAAAAAAATTGAATGGTTGGGTCAAATTCAGATCGGGTCTACCTAGTTTTGACAGGATCCCTTGCAATCCGAACTAGACAACCCACTCGATCCGAACCCGACCCCGAGTCAACTGGGTCACGGGTCAACCTGTTGGGTTAGTCCAGGTCTCAAAACATTGGCGCAACCATTAATTGGGTTTGCTTGTCGTGTCTTTTCTTTCTTTTCTTTTGTTAAAAAATGCAAGTAGTGCTCAAAAGGGTTTTATCGTCGTACGAACACACATTCATGCATAGTAATACTTTGGTGTGTAGATCACACGGTGAATACAACCACTTGTTACCGGAGTGTGATCGAATTTTTTTAATTTTCAAAATACGTTATTTTTGTTTAAAATAAATATATTTATTGAAAAAATATGAATGTCTACTCGTTGAGACCACAGTCTTATTATTACTTGATGGCCAACTACAATATGCATTTCCTTGTGTTGTAACAGTCATGCTCAATGTTAAAAGAGGTTATTTGTTTCTTAGTCTTTTATTCTGTCTTTGTTTTATGTTAGAAATAATATATATAAGTGAGAAAAGTATATAGTTGTGCCAAAATTATTTGCTCACTTTAATTTCTCTTCTTCGCTTCAAATAATTTTATATTTCACTTTTGAAAGGCAGAAGAGGAATTTGTCTACTTTTGGGGAGAAAAATTAGTTGTGCATATAGTCGTCAATATGTCAATATTTGTGCATTTTGGGAGACCACAACTCCTCAAACCCAACTCATGACTCAAAAATTCTCACTTTTCCTCTTGAAATTGATTAATCAACACGGAAAAAGAACAAATCTACACAAGTTGTCATTATAGATCTCGATTAGGGTCAACCCAAAATTCGTACTAACACTGCTATTTCCTCATATCTTTTCCTTCATATAGGATGTTTCATCTTGACTTGATCAATATATCTTGAATATCCTGTGTCCAATTACATCAGTGATGAGGATATACATTCTAACAGCACACTTTTAAATTAGAAAGTAAGTTGTTCTACTCTGTCATTATATATGCTTTTTTTTTTTTTTTTTTCGAAGCGATAGATAATATTGTAAATTGAAATGCAAAAATGTGCGAATACACAACAGTCTGAATACACAACAACCAACAGCTGAAAAAGTGAGAAGACATGTATGCTTAAAAAATCTCGAAAAGATCTATTTTTCAACTCTTCGAGTAAATTATAAAAATTGATTTGTACCATGCACACGTCTTTTAGAAACCAACTTGCTTGTTTAGAATATATTAGTACATGATTGGTTTTTGTTGTTTTTTCTTTTTTAAATGATAGATTTCATAATCCTTCAAAAAAAAAAAAAAAA
>CACSLK010034050.1:2127142-2143217 GCA_902706635.1 Striga hermonthica | reverse complement strand
TGAATTAGGATTAAAGAGCATTTTTTCAGCATGGAGGCGGTTAATTGGTTTTTGGTTTTTGTTGTTAGTCAGAGTTAATTTTTTATTGTTGTGAGATTTTAAGTCTGTATTACAATAATATTTTAAATAAAATGATTAGATTGATTTGACGTAAAAGTAAAAGATACATGATTGGAAGTGTTAGGTAGCAAATATTACCTGAGTGGATGAATAGTGAATTAAAGTGACTAGTATGATACCTGCATACTACACGAGTACTTAAAATATATTAATTTTTGTACAATAAAAAAATAAAATTAATTTATATTTTTATTATCAAATTATGTATATGATTATACAAAAATAATAAATAACTAACCAAAAGATAATTAATTCAAAATGGCGCCCGTATTTTTGCACTAAATATGTCAAAAAATATATTATTTTAAATATACTTTTAAAATTATATATGACTAAAATATATATTATTTACTACATATATTTCATTCGAAGTTTTTTTCAAAAACATAATAAGTTTTATTAAATTGTGATTATATTTTATATTTATAGAGTTAGTTTCCCTCATCTATTAATTTTCAAGTATTTTAAGTTTATATTATCTAATAACTTGGAACATTAATTTACGTAAAAGTATTATTTTTAACTTATGAAACATAAAATTATTTTATTACATTTAATTATAATAAAAAACATAAAGTATCTACTAATTATAATTTGAAAAAGATAAAAATATTCATCAACTAAGTAAATTTAACTACAAATTTGTTATAAAATATAAATCAAGAAAATATTATACTATAAGATGAGTAAGTCGTATATGTGACATGTCTCATTTTGAATAGAAATAATCATATTTCTTTAAAAAAAATATTTAAATATAAAACATTTTGTAATTTCTTTTTAAAATTAAGTATAAATTTGTTAACAAGCACCCTTGTGGTAATGAGTACTTACCAGTATGGATCAAATAAGGAAAAGTAAGAATAGTATTTGGGAACTTATAAAAAAAAAAGTTTAAATAGTTTATGGTAATTCATAAGGTTAATAGTCAAAACCAAACATTTCCATTTGCCAATATGAAGCACACCGTTTTGTTAAATAAGCTTACGAAGCATACGAGTCTGCCACTTAGGTTTGACGTATTCAAGAATTATGTATAAAAGCAATGTGATGTGTAATGATGATTGATTGATATTATTTAATTATATTTATAATATTGAGAATAGTGGAGTTGAGTTAAACTTAGGCTAAATTTTGAGTCGAGATTCAGTTTTTTTAGGATTATTTGTAAAAAAAGCAAGCTCTAAGGGAGTGCTTGAATATTAGTTATCTTTGAGTTATCTTTGAGCGATTTTTGTTTTGATTGATTTTGTTGGATAACCCGAGGTAGTTTTAAAAAAGTTGGTTGAATTTTGTTTCAGAGGGATTTTGATTTTGTATTAAATAATATTTTAAATAAAATGATTAAAGGTTATTTGATGTAAAAGTATGAGAGAGGTGATTCGAAATAATGAATAGCTAAAATTATGTGAGTTGATGACAAGGGTGCACAAAATTCGGTTAACTAAGCCAAGTCGACTGAAACTGAATATTATGTTTGATTTTTAGTTTAGATTTTCTTAGAATATTAATTTTCGATTTAGTTTGGGTAGTAGTGATTGATTAGAACCAAACCGAAAACCGATTTATACTTATGTATATATTTTAATTTATGCATATAAGTTATAAAATTATTAATTTGCTTCAATGATTAATGATTTTCGAGCTTCAATGACCCATAAAATGGCTTAAGCATTAATTTACACTCAAAATTGGCTTCGTCATTGTCCAAGTCATGGTTCCGGTCTCAGATCTTCCTCAGAGGAGAATTTGAATTTTTTTGAGAAAATTAAAGGTGATAAAAATTTAGTTCGGCTAAAAAATCAATTTTCTAGTTTAGTTAAAATTTCAGAATTTACTGAGAATATAAATTATTTATTGCGATTCACAGATAACCGAACTAAACCGACTACTGGATTTTTTATTAAAAACCGAATCATAAATTTTGGTTCAATTTTCGGTTCTTATAATAGATAAACCAAATTTTCAGTTCGGTTAACTGAATTATTGGTTGTTCGGTTCGATTTTGACTGAATATACAACCTTAGTTGATGAATAGTGAATTAAAATTAATATGTGAACATGATTAGTTGGTATTATTTAATTATATTAATAATATCGAGGAAAATTATTGAATTAGATTTAAAAAGAATGATTAATTAAAAGTAAGTGATTTTTTATTGGATTTTTTGCATGCAAACATCACCCAAAGCATTCACGTCTCTTAGATATGTGGTCCATGGATGTAAGATTAAAGTATAGTTAAAACAATATTGCAATGTTTTGTTTTATTTATTTATTATTATTATTATTATTATTATTATTATTATTATTATTATTATTATTATTATTATTATTATTATTATTATTATTTTGGAACGATAGGATAATCTCATTAAACAAACATTCAAATACATAGTTCAACACACTAAACACATAAAAACAAGAAAGGATGGACGACTCGACCGGGATAAAAGTCGAGTCGTGTGATGACTTGAGAAGACTACCGCGACAATTACCAATCACTCGAAGTTGACTACTCTTTCCTCTCTGTAGTTGGTTTTACTCGCCTCGAGGAGCTCCCTACCCCTCGATGAGTTCTCTATTTCTCGAGGTCGGTGTTCCCCGATGTCATCTTTGTACTCCTCGAGGTCGACTCTCCATTCCTCGACGTCGGCTTCACCCACCCGGAAGAGGATCTAAGGTAGGGTTTCCATCTAGGATAACTCTAAGTCGATCTCTTGCACTCGAGATCGACGTCTCGCGCCTCGCAGCTCGAGGCACGCAGTAAGTCCACCCCAACATTTAGAAGGCTTAACGGATAAGAAGGAATCTTGAGAGGATAAGATAGAATCTTAAGCTGACTTAGATCTGATTAAGAAGTAATTAGGACATGGACAAAATAGAGTAATCGGGGCGGTCAACCCGGGGCATTCGGGTAGACATTTTCCCTATAATAGGGATTGAGGTAACACCAAACCCTAACTTTTACATCCTCTACACATTTATATCTTGTCGTTGCTCTCTGCAGTGCACTTTCTCTTCTCTTGATACTGACTTAAGTATCAGAGGCTCTATGTCTAAAACCCCTCCGACATTGAGTTCTTGTAGGTGATCGTGGCGATCTAGAGGCTGTTCAGAAATATAAAAGCTCATCTCAACTGGCTCACTCTAGATCCAAGAGAAGACCCAACAACCCTAGTTGCAGATCTAGAAATAGTCAAACAAGCTTAACTGGAGCCGAAGCTAAAGAACCATACCTCAAATCCAGGTAGACGACCCCAGACCCGCAACTTGAGGTTCACCAAACAACCAACCCACATCCCCTCCCCCCAGCTGATGACCTGAACTTAGCCTTCAAGCATGAACCAAAACTCGACCCCGTCGACCATCCCCTCAGCCCAAAGCCCAGGGGAGAAGGGGACACAGGGAGAAATCCCACCGAACCTCTGTCCCGACCACTGCTAGAAGGTCGATCGGGGCCGCAGCCAACCCTTGAAGAAAGGCTCGCCAAGACACACGGGGAGTCACCAAACATTCAACCCGTAAAGGTGACCATGATGACGGAAAAACCCACCCGAGGACAGCCCTCCAACTCCTTCGGCATAAATAGATGGTCACGAGTGATGATCTTCTAAAGACAGAGTTGAATAGCCTGGTGACGGCTGCCGCCATGAAGGTCCAGCGGCCCCGAGGGGGAAGGCACAAGGCAAAGATTGATTTAGATTTTTAGAAGAGAAATGGTGAAATTTCTTTTTGAACAGAGAGAAATAGAGTTAAAAAATGTTGAGTTATTATTAAAAAAATCTCATTATCATTAAGTTCGTAAAATTTGAATTTGGGTAAAAAAATTATAACTATCGCGTCATCATATTATCATAGCGCAACCTATCGTTAGAGTGATTATTATTCTAATTATTATCTTCATTGTGTTGAATTAAATATTTTTTTTACATGTATATAATATTTAAGTTCATAATATTCAAATTTATACAACGAAATACACAATTGTCACAAATTGAGTGTCGATTACATGGGACTTCTACGAACTGAAGTGTATGGTTCAGTATTTACTGGTTGAACTAAAATTAGAAAACAAAATTATAAACTGAGTGCGGAAAGGCAATAGTCGAGGCGAGTTTTGCTCTTTCCATAAAAGGAATATGCCCAGTGATGTGATGGTTGGTTCGGGCACCTCGTTCTCAAAGATACAATGACTGAAATCTAGATGGTTGTAGTACAACAGACTTCAGAGCTCCAATAAACTTGAACGAAGATGAATCGAGCACTTGTATGTAATATGATGTGCGAGGCTATTTCTGCAGCTCTACCATGTCCTATTTATAGGACTTTCCACTTGGTAGGAGATGAAAAGTCATCAGCCACTAAGGGCAGGTAACAACCCAGTCATGCCTGCTATAATGTATGACTAATCACAAGGCTTGGAGATTATCGTACTATTCTGAAATTTGAACCGAGTTCATCCCAAACTGAAAAATACCCATGAACCATTTGACACTCTCCAAACCGAACTGTAGTGGTCTGTTGACTATTTTACAAAATGGGTGGAGGTTGAACCCTTGGTCTCGATCACCGAGCAGAAAATAATCGACCTTCTGTGGAAATCGATTGTATGAGGATTTGGAATTTTGTATTCAATAATCACTGATAACGAGAGACTATTCGAAGGAAAGGAACTCGATTATTTCTGTGAGGACCTCAGTATCAAGCATTATTTCTCCTCCCCATACCATCAACAACCGAACAGGCAAGTGGAGGCCGTGAACAAGGTTATTAAGCAAGGCCTTAATACCAAGCTCGAGTAATCCAATGGGTCCTGGCCTGAAGAAATTTCGAGCGTGCTATGGTCCTATCCAACCATGGCTCTTTCAACCACGGGATAAACCCCATTCACACTGGCTTATGGCTTGGAAGCCATGGTCTCGCTGAGATCGGCTCCCCTACGTATCATGTTAAGAATTTTGAAGAATGAGCTAATTTGGAGTCTTTGAGAAACAATCTCTATCTTATCGAAGAGATCCGTTCGCAACCCGAGCTAAAAAGATACGGCGTACAAATGTAAGAGCGAAAGATACTTCAACTCTCGATTGAAACCTCAGACTTATAACATTGGCAACCTGGTCCTAAAATGTGTAACGGTTGCTAACCCAGGCTACTGAAACCAAAATGAGAGGGACCTTTTATAATAAATGAAATACTGCCGAATAGGGCCTACAAGTTAGATTACCAAGATGGTAAACTCAATGAAATACCCTTGAAATGCGTCTTTTCTTGAGAAATATTATTAGAAAACTCAATATAAAATTTTTTAAAGTTTCAGGGCTTTCTCTTATCAATTTAGTATGAAGTTGCAAAAAGTGTGTTTAAAAACCCATGAAGTTTGCTTCCCAGATGAATTTGTTCGTAAATCTTCTAGTATATGAAAATAAAAAAAGCAAGGCCAGAGGAGCCCACCAAAGCACTTTTTTGTGCAAATTGTGAATTCACAAATTTGCGACTGAACTCCAAGGCTTTTCGGCAAGGCAAATAAAAAACTCAAATGGAACCTTAGTCTCTAACCATACACCGCTTTTATGCGGTAATAACTAAGTTAGTTAGTCTATCAAAACTGATTGAAACTTAAGTTCAAACTGGTATGATCAAGGAAAATACAAACTATCATATTATCGGTGTCTTGTAAAATATAAAACAATTGTTCACATCTCAGATTGAATTGAACTAACTATCGTGAAAGGTTGTAGTGTGATTTTGAATCAGTGGATTTTTGACTTATGAATTATACTATTACATCTCGGATGTATTGGACGGACCTGCGGAGGATAAAATTAATTTATACTGACTAAGTAAATAATCTATACCTCAGTAATTTACGCGTTCCCTTAACCCATAAGATAATATAAACAAACATATGTAATCAAAACCTGTTTATTTCATTTACCAAGGGTGAGGCTTATTTTGTTAGGCTTGCGACTCGGTACTTTAGTAAGTAAGGCTGAGTACACGATGTACTGTATAGATTATTTAGGGTCATCATGTCCGAGTGCGACGGATTGATGACATCCTCGAAATGAGCTCATGAAGGTTCATTATGTCAAGCCCTGCATGCGGAATTAGTTTCCGTCATAATAACAATGAACTGAGGTTTCAGATAGATATGTCGATTAATTAAATTATAGTAATTAAATAAATTGATGGACGTTAGATCTTAAACATGGGGGGTAATTCGAGCAATTAACAGAGAATGGATTATTTGTAATTCCGGAGCTAAATGAGAAGTTCAATAATATTAATATAGTGCTATTTAATATTATTCAAGTACGAGCTTAGTGGGCTTGGCCCACAGTTAGGCCCATACTTGGGGAGCCCATATCTATCATCTCTTTATGATCCTTATAATAGCCTATAAATACATCAACTCATTCTCCTCTCCCAACACAATAACCGCATGCCTCTCTTGAGAATCCTAAGGTAAGAACTGAAAGTAAGGAAAAAGAGGTAAAGACACGATCTTATGTGATGTCTAGGAATCCGATAAGTCGTCCACCCTTACAAATTGGCTTTGGTGCAACGATCATACAATAGCAATCCTAGGTCATATATTCTTATGTCATTGATATATATATTTACATCCCTTAACCATCTCATCCACCGGCGATCAACCACCACCGAAGGCGGCGACCACCAACGAACCGAGACGCATGTAGCTCCTGCGAGTCCCACCGTGACCCAACGTTCCACCCAGGCAGCTGCACATTATGCAGTAGGCCCGCGACCGCACGACCGCACGCAGCCGTGTCTAGTTACCACAATGCATCACCTAGCAGCGATGCAACTTGTGACCAAATTCGAGCTCGGTGACCTCCTCGTTTGACAAGTGATTAGATGAGATAGAAGATCTCCATCAACGGAAATCTACAGCGTCTTAAATTCAACAACTTTTGAAACGTAAGTCCTCAAATTTATCAATAAATTCTGCTATGATAGGATTAATTTCGTTAAGTTATCTGATGCATACATGAACCGCCATTATTCACCGAACCAATATAGGCTTTCATCGGCCCTTTAGACAAAAAGCAATTGCACATACCTGGTCGCAATACCCTCGTCAATCCCTCAGCCTTGACCTCATTCGAGGCAGAGGGACTCTCCACTCATGCTCAAGCATGCCAACCAACAAAGCTCCTCAACGTCTTCCCTCTTTCTTACTTTAAAGCCATCAACGTTAAGTATGTTTTCTTATACTACCTCGCATTGGAAAATTTATTAAGAAACATGCTTGCAAACTCTTGAAAGTACCTGATCGACCCTGGGGTGAGCTGGTGGAACAAATCTTGTGCTCCACCTTGTAAGGTCGCCCGAAATGCTCAACAGCTCACCGCGTCTGAATTCCCATACAATATAGCCATATTTAAAAGGACCACATGAATAGATGTGGGTCTGTGAACCTGTTATATGTAATACTTAACTCACATAACCCATTCCGCTAGTCGGCATCCAGCATCTGCTACGCAAAAGAGTGACCTTGTGCTCTTCTCAACTTCTTTCCTCCCACTTTAGCCTGCAGCTTCTTCAGTTGCTTGTCCATTCTTTCTACCATAAGATCACAATCTATTCCTACCAAATTTGCTCGACTGTTTGACCTTCGTATCCTTCTACTTGGTCACGATAATAGTGACCACGTTGGACATCTGTTGCTGCTTAGCACACCCGGCCGCCATTGCGTTGGCGATCATCTTGCTCAACTTCTCATTCATCACCATGATAAGCTGTTGACCAGCTGACTTCACCATCTTGGTTGCCCCATTGACAAGATGACAACTAGATCTGGTTGCATCTATAGTAGGAACATGACATCCTGGCTTGACGTCTAGTGGGTTGCTCGGGCCTGCTTTTGCGACAGGGACCGCCGATGAGCACCATAAGCCATTGAATGAGGCATCGGGGTTTGAGTGGCCAGAGAATCCTGGGGGTTTGTATGCTCTGAGCTGGCATGTAGTGGTCCACACGTCAACGAAAGTATGTTCTTCATTTTTTCTGGGAATTTCGTTCGGCGTGGCTAGATCTCACAAATGGATTTTTTAACAATGTCTCACAGACAGTGCGAAATGGTATGCAACATACCTCATACCATCTTTATTTGATCCGAATTGCCATCCTTGTCGGTTGATGATCTTCAATACCTGTACAAACTCAACGCTAGAGGATTTTTCCAGCGTAGAGCGTACGATGCTTAAGTTGGAACACAAAAGTATGCGATGAACAATAGTGTATGTAAATTAAGCTCTTTATGTAAGTATATAGAAAATCTAAAGTTGGGATGGACATACCTCACCCATATATATAGGGTTGTGTTATCTTGTTGTGCAAGACGTCCCCTTAGTATTGCCGAACTTCCCCATTCTGTTAGGCCACGTCGCCCTGTCTATGTGTGGTTCTTATCTGCTTAACAATATTTCTTATTATCCATTAGTCTGTTTTATTATATTGTCACAAATTTCGAAAACTAAAAATTAAGGCAAATGGGGATTTCTTATATATAGGAGTCTATCGTTCTATGAATTGGTGCTAAAGTGTATTATTTCTAATGTTGTGTCGTTCGGGAAAACTAAGGTGCACGTATCCCAAAAATTGTAACTGATCAGGCACGCCTTTTGAGAAAAAGGTCATTTCAAATGGAAAAATTGATTTATCAAGGAATCTAAATTCTATACTAAGTTTCCTATAGCTGTACTAGTTTGATTGACTCATCGAATTACGAACTCGAACAATCCGATCAAACTACATATCGTCTGAGCTCGGGGCAGTATGTTGACATCCGAACTGACGTGTGTGTCCGTGGCAAAACACGTGGAACGAAAAAGAATGAGCCTCCACCCGACCTAAAAATGTAAATACTGGACAAGTAGTTTAACTCGAAACCACATCAAATCACCCCTGTGTAATGCTTGAGGCTCAAAGCTCAAAGGTCGACCTATACTCTAAGCATATTGACCTCTTGCAGGAGCATTTATGGCGGACAAGACACATGTCCATAACACTTTCGCATTTAATGCTACTGTATTAGCCTAGTAAACAATGTCCGTGGGTTTGACAGTATAAATGCTCCCTCATTTGTCGTAACATATGACATAATTTTCTCTTTCATTAAAAATAGATATATGAAACACCAAAAGAACCCGAGCTGAATTTTACTACATAATGGTCTTCCGATCTCACTTAATTCACTCCCTATTGTTTTTACTCGGGGATAATTTCCCCATTTGTTGGCTCATATTCCGAAGGTTAACAAATAATATCATAATAAAGTATACATTGTTCTTCTAAGTTCCCCAAAATTGCATTGTAGCAAAACCCTTCGCCCAAAGCTTTCGGTCTCTTTTTTTTTTTATCATAGTCGGGCCTTCTCTTCAGTCGAGAGTACCGATAAGCCACAAGACTAACTAGCATCAAGGTGTCCTTGCCTTCTACGTTTCGTTCAGGTATGGTTCTTTTGCAGATTCTCTTCCAGTCTTGATGTCTACCGTGAAACGTTCCCAGCTGTTCGGAGGTGAGAAGGAGTTTGTCGGCGTCACCCGCTACTGGTGGTGGGCAGGGCTTGGGCGGGCTCTTTCTTATTCCCTGCTCCTTGTTCTGGTGCTCCCTGCGGTTGGGTGCCGATGGGAGTTCTGCTGGTCGGGGCTCTTGGAGATGCGGTGGTGTGGTGTGTTGGGGGGAAGAGGGAGGACAGACCAATGTGTGCTTCTCAGGTAGGGTTCCGTTGGGGGAGTGGGTTTGAGCTTTGGTGTCGGATGATGCCGTTAGCCAGTTTCTCTTTGGAGAAGGGAGTTTTGATGTCTGTTTCTTGGGCTTGGTATTATTTCTTAGGTTCGTCGTCTGTGGTCGTTCTCGTGTGGGAGGTTAGGTACTTCTGGTCGGTTGTCGAGGAGGGCGTTATTGTAGTTATTTTATGTCTTTTTTTAGCTTTTGTGCTTGTGTGTGTATGGTGTTTTTTTTTCTCTTTAGAAGCGTGAATTCTTCTGTTTGGGAGTATATATTCTCAACCACTGAGAGTTTTTTTTTTAGTTTCTCTTTGTTTTGTGTTGTTCTGTACTTTTTAGGCTACATTGAGTAGGCCTCTGTTTTTGAATTTAGTTTTTAACTGGTTCATTCGGCTATTTAACTACTTATAATTATGTGTTTAATGAATTATATGGGTCCACCAAAAAATAAATAAATAAAACAAATAACATCATAGAATTTCTTAGTTGAAATATCAATTTTATAGAACAATTTATATTGCCATAATAAAGTAGTCTTGATAAATACTTTCATATTATTATATTATTTTACGGAAAAAGCTACCACCCCGTCACGGAATCACTCCGTGAGAGTTTTTATTGATTATTTACGATAATTAACTTTTATATATATCCAAAGGCTAAAAACTCTTGCAGAATGATTCCGTGACGGGATGATAGCCTTCTCCTTATTTTACATATGCAATTTTCATATTACTATATTATTTTACATATTATGTTTATATTCATAAGATGGAGAATTGGTTATTATTTTTAGTATTATTATTATTATTATAATATTATTATTATCATTATTATATTATATACAGTACAGCTCCCAATTTATAGATATAATAATAGATATAGCTCCAAATCGTCCCACATACCTCCAAACAAAAGAATTTTAGAGAGAGAAAGTGGGCGTGAGGCGGTGTCGGTGAAGTTTGTGAGTTAGTTTTGGGCATCCTACAAAAAAAAAAAAAGAAAAAAAAAAAACACAAAAACCGACATGCTTTTGGGGCAAAAACAAACGTGGACAAAGCACGCAGCTTAGGTTGCCTCGTAAGCCCAATTCCACAATAGCGGCCCGCACCTCAGCCCGCTTCACCCTATTTTCTCATTTTCTTACCTCCTAAAACCCTTTTCCTCTCCTATTCGTAAAACAACTCCACAAATTTTTACCGGGATGGAAGTCGGCGGCGGCGGCGGCTCTTCAGCGGGCGGCGGATCAAGGCGGCGCGGGGCGGAGAAACCGTACAAGGGCATCAGGATGCGCAAGTGGGGGAAGTGGGTGGCCGAGATCAGGGAGCCCAACAAGCGCTCCAGGATCTGGCTCGGCTCCTACTCCACCGCCGTCGCCGCCGCGCGCGCCTACGACACCGCCGTCTACCACCTCCGCGGCCCCACCGCCAGGCTCAACTTCCCCGGCGAGGTCGGCCCCGCCCCCGCCGCCGGGGGAGACCTCTCCGCCGCCGCCATCAGGCAGATGGCGGTGGAGGTGGGCTCCCGGGTCGACGCCCTCCAGGCCGGCGCCGGGGACCCGCCGGCACCGCCCGGCCGCGGGGACCACCCGGGGACCAGGTCCTCCTGGTTCCACCACGACCTGATTGACCTGAACAAGAAGCCCGAACCCGAGGAACCCGACTCGTCGGAGAACTGGTGAAGAAAAAAAAGTAAAGAAAGTAGAAATGATTTTGATATTAAATATTATTTTAATTTTCTAGTAGGAGAGTGTTTGCTAACATGCACCTCCCATCTTTGTTTGTATTTTCTCTGCTCCTCAGTATGATTTCTTTTGTAATTCTCCATTTCATTGGATAGAACAGTTTTGTTCTTTCAAGCTGCCTGCGATGCTGTGTTAATATTCAATATGTGAATTATTTAATTTTTTTTTTTTATTTATAAAAGTATTTTTTTTATTTATTTTCCCCTGTTTTTTGGATAATATGGATTTAATTTGATTATTAGAGAGTGAATGCATGTGAGGGGGTCAACAAGTGCTTGTGATGATTAAGAAAGGGCCGATGAAGGAACCACCATTGGACCTACCATTGCTCCTGTTTGGTGCAACTTGAAGTGCTCATCTTCTCTCTCTCTTTTTTTTTTATATTTTTTTGGTAGACAATCACGGTATTCAGAGCTATGCCCCGACTAATTCGTTGGTCGACTGGGGTCGTATACCTAACGGTGGTGGGTCTCCCAACAAGGATTTTCTACATCTACAAGGACTCGAACCCGAGACCTTCTACATCGAGCAGCTTACCATTTGAGTCAACCCATGTTGAATATTAGTTATAAATTCCTGATGAATAATTCTCGGGATTCTTTTTTAAATAATATGGGAAAAAAAGCAATTAATTTTGGTGCTAAATGAAAATAATGCGGAGAAAAAGGCGAATTTTAAGTTGCTTTGATTATTTAATTACAACTGCGGGGAGGAGAAATGGTGGGAGCCACCGCCACTGAGCCGACCGCCACCATGGCCGGCCGCCATAGACAAAGAGACCAAGACTTTCTCATGTCAAAATCAAGACTGGACTATAACACTCCTCCACTTGAATTACCCCTAACTTAGATGTGTTCAAAGGCCGGGCCGTGAACCTAGTCGTCAAGCCTCAAATGCTGCGTTCGGAATCGACTCGACTATATCTAAGGGCTAGTTCAAAAGAACCGGCCCGACCCGACTGTTCAACTTTTTTTTTTTAGAAAATAAATAAATAAATGAATAAAAACAACTACGGCCAGTTTTTCGACCAGGGCCCGGTCTGAAACTGGCCAGGCCTGGCAGGTCAAAAAGTGATAAAGCATGACCCTGAACCGGCTCTTAAGGGGTTCTGAGCCCATTCGACCCTTGGTCATGTCTACTCTACCCTAACTTACTTTGTTTTTCTTTTTTCTTTTTCCGTTATTTTAATTTATTTTGAGTTTCAAGACTATTCATCTCCCCTTTAGAGATGAGAAAAGAAAAATATGAGAGTGAAAGTAAAAAGAAAATGGTGGACATGTGTGTACCGATTTGGCAAATTAGTTTGATGGGAGTGTGGAAACGTGTCATCGGGAAATTAAAAGTGAGGTGGTAATACGATGAAGTGGTGGTGGTGTGGTGTGCCCAAAAATATACACCGTTGAAATTCAGACTCATCATATATCCACATTAGAATATTGTCTTTGTTACTTGTGTACACCTAGAATAAATAAATAAAAGTTAATTTATCTATTATTATTAATAAAGTTTTTTATCCGTTAATACGGTACATCTAGATAATCTAACCAAAAAGCTCCGCCGAAAACCTTTTTCCCCAATCTCTTCCGCCGAACTTTTCCTCAATCTTTTCGATCTGTGCCTCTCTTGGTGACTACGCTGGCTTGTCGGTGAGCAGCTCTCAACCACCCACCCATGGTTCGGCCTGAGGTGCTCCTTCTCTCTCTCTCTCTGTTCGTGGTTTGGCTTGAGCGATGATTCCTCCGATTTCTCGGTGGTTATTTGCGCTCTGGCGGCGACCGCGGGTGTAGGGGCTATGAGGGGTGCAGCAACGACGATTGGGTGTAGCTCGTGGCGTTTCCCCTCTTCTCTTTTCCAGCTGGCTTCGTCTCAGGCTCTGTCGTTATTTGAGGGTGTCGGCATTGTTCTTGATCGCTAGCTTCTTTGTGGTGCGGTGGAGCTTGGCTATTGGGTGTTTGGGGGGAGCGTTGGGTGGTGCGCCCATTGGTCACACCGGTAGTTTCAGTGTGGCTGGGGCATTGTTGCCATTCTTGGGCTCTTCTCCCTGGATCTCTGGCGTTGAATCTGTGGGAGGACCGGTGTTGCTGGATCTGCGACTAGTGGTGTTAGCTGGGTTCCGGTCGACGGCGGTGGTTTGTGTGTCGATTTTGGCTTCTTTCGGTTGGAGAGCGGGTCGGCTGATGGTGTTGTTTGTGGACTGGGACTTCGCCTTGCTAGGCTTCGGCAGTGGTGGGTGTGGTCCTCATTCTTTGGACTTCCCTTGGAGTCGGCTTACGCCCACTGGTTTAGTCCGGTCTCTTCACTAAGGGAGGGCTCGTCTTAGCTTTTGTTTTTTTATCTTTTGTTTTGTTACTTTGTCTATGTTTCGTTTTGTGTCGTTGGAGTGTCTGTTGTTTAGGTTTTGTGTTTTAGGTTTGGGCCGTTGGCATCTGTGCGCCCGAGTGTGAACTTATTATCCTGTTGGGATTTTACACTCGGGCATTACCCTGTTGGGGTAGTTCTTTAGGTTGGATGTTTTTTGTATTTTATTTTTACCCTATTGGGGTCGTCTTTGTGTGGGTGGGGTATTACCCTGTTAGGGCCGATTCTAGGCAGGTCTTTCGACCTGTCCTCCCATTTTAATTCAGCTGATGGCTGTATTTTCAGCTGGTGGTTGTATATTTACACATTTGTGCCTTTTATATAAAATTTCTATCATTCCGAAAAAAAAAAAAGAATACGGTACATCTAAAAGATAGATTGTATAGGACCCAAAAGTTCTTAATTATCAATTTAAGATATTAATTTAGGGAGAAACTACGGTCCTGTTACGGAATCATTCCGTCGGGGTTTGCAACCGTTAGATCAATTATCTTCGACGGTTACATGAGGATCTAACGGTTACAAACCCGACAGAATGGTTTGTAACGGAACCGTAGCATTTCTCATTAGTTTATATCAATTTAAGACTCAAAGATGAGTTTTAAAAATATAATCTACCAATTCAATTCAGAAAAATTTAAAATTATCAATTAAGACTCTAAAGGTAAAATATCTTTTATATTTTTTTATTTATATTTTGTTTCTTTTTATAATTTTTCTAACTGATGTGGTTAAAAAAATTTGTTCATATTTTATTTGATGTGGCTTAAAAATATATTTATATTAATTATATTCATTATCTTAAATTGATAATGAAAAGTATACGTATAGAGTTTAGGGCGTTCAACTCGTGTTAATACAGGGATTATGATAAACTATGTTGCAACACCAGAAAAGTTAAAAATAACGTAAACACAACAAAATATAAAAACTCTTCGGGGAGTGACCCGCTACTCCTCAGAGCTCTTTCATTGATAACTCGATTGTGCACACTTGCATAGTTTAGACTTACAACAACTGGAACTCCCTTCTAGCGTAGCCACAACTATACTCAAATCTATCAACTACTTCTCCGGCCACGTCTAATGGACTTAACTGTACTTAATCCCTAAGTACTAATCACAAAAGTGTTTGAATGAAAACGAAAGAAAATGAAACAAAAGACTTCGGTTTTTCGATGAAATAAGAACACCTAAAACTGAAAAATAACGGAAACTCAAAAACGCTTGAAGCTCGAATGTATGTAGACTTCTTCGATCTTCAAGCAGGGTATTTATACAACTCCTTAGGCGTGGAGTCTTCTCCAAGTTCCTTCCTTCTCGCGCGATCTTCTTTCCAAATTTGCGAGCCTTATGATGGTAAGTAGATATCCCCAATGATCTAGCCTCAATGCATTGTTTCCATCCGCCATACATGCTGATTTCCTACAAAACAAATTACCGTAATAAGATCATTCAAATCTAATACTTATATAAATAAAACATAAACCGGATATACATTAATATATATGAAAAATAAAAGGACTTCCTTTTTTCTTCCTTAAGCTTGCAAGAACACATTTTCAATATATTATTTTTGAACTTATTGCCAAAAATAAATCTTTTAGATAATTTCAAATTTTTCGAGATTGGAATAGATAGAAATCATCTTTCAGACCTCCAAAGTGATAGTTGATCCATCATTAAATATTTAGACTCATAAAACTTATATATATTTTGTTAATTTTAAAATGCATTGTATGAATATTATATTTTTTACTAGGTCAATGATTTGCATAGTGACTCGATAAGCGACCTACTAATTTACCAATTATTTTTATCTATTTGACGCTTCAAATTGTATTATAAAGCCACTCTTTTGTGGTAAAAAAAAATAGTTGAAACACATCAAAAGAATATATGACAACAAAATGTTATCTTATGTTTTGAACAAAATATGTATTTATATTTCATTATGAGCAGGATGATATTAGATATCATACCTAAATGACGAAATCTGAACAAATAAAACATCTGGTCAAACGGAATCTGAACAAGTAATCCGATCGAGCATCACATAGATTAAAAGCCTTCGATTGAGAAGACAACATAAAGGG
>CACSLK010034050.1:2105886-2118398 GCA_902706635.1 Striga hermonthica | reverse complement strand
AAAAAAAAAAAAAAAAAAAAAAGGCAGTTCATGGAGTTAAATTTTATAATATGCCTACATACAGAAAAAATGTAATACAACAAACAAAAGAATTCCCCAACACCCGGTCGGGTCAACCCGATTAACCCAACCCCTAAACATTATTCTTATTCTTTTTGTTTTATTAAAATATTGTTTTCTTTCAAAAATAAAAATTATGTATATAGATTTATATGGTAAATATTTATAGGATACAATATTATTAACACTTTGATTTACAAATACTATAAACAAAATATTTAATTTTGTTACTTCTATGTAGGATTGGTATTTTTTTATCAAAACAGAAAATCGTACCAAACCGAACTGAACGAGAAAATAAACCGAATCACTTGTAACGGTAACCGATTATCGTTACCGAATTGCTATCGGTTCGCTAATGATTTTGAACCCATAAAATCAGACTGAACCGACAAGGGTAAAAAATAAAATAAGGCTTAGTTGTTTAATGTTTAATGTTTAAAAATTAAAATAAGAGCTCAACCCTACCTAGCCCCAAACTGATGAGCCTTCTCACTCGAACATCTTCGGTTTACCATGCTAAGTCTCAGTCCTTCTGAAGGAACATGCTACCATTACTACCATTATTGTAGTAAATTCTCGTACCACTGTTACTAGATAAGTTCATTGAAGTTGCATCACAAATTTTATTTCTTGCCTATTCAACAATAGATTGTTCTATTAGTCGCATTTAACACAAAATTCAAAATATAATTATATTTAAACTGACTTCTATACATTAAATGTAAGCTCTTTAATCCTGCAGTGGATCTGTGAGTCTTGTGTGTATATATATGGTAACCAGTGAGAAAAGTGCGAGACAAGAAAAGTAAGCAATAACTGTTTTTATTTATTTATTTATTTATTTTATAACCGACTACAAGTCAATTCGGTTTCAATTTTGCATTTTGGGGTTACCGACACAATTAGAGGGCACGCACTTGAAGATTCAAGTCGAATAAAAGCGTGACGAAGATGATACCGCGCCAAAATGAAATGACGAGTGAAGCAATGGTAAACGAAGTAATGGCGTCCTACAAAGGTTTTTATAAGTTGAGGAGAGAGGCAATCTGACCATTGGAGGGCACGCACATCAAGGGCCTAGATCTACGTGTAGAATATGATACGACGTGCGCATGTGTGCGTGGGACATGTCGAAGGATTGGGATCTAAGCAGGTAGGGTCTCTCTTTTGGCGTCTCACATTCTCCGAGGCTGTCGGATGGCGCATTAATGCAAAAGTAGAACAGATACATAGGCTCAATGGAAAGTTACATTTCAGTACAAGTCTCGGCAGCTCGTCCTTAAATGAGGGAGCTAGATGATGTAGTATTCAGAATAGCTCGGCAGACGAGCTTGAGCGGTTAGCTTGAGTAGGCCGATCCAGGAGAGCTCTCTAGAGATAAATAATCAAGTCAAGTAGCTCGTATTCGAGCTACAGTATTGGCCGACCTAAAGAAGACGACCTGGAGGCCTCGACCTCTAGGATTTCAGGAAAGTTGACCGAAAGGTATTGGGTCGTAAGAAGGTTCGACCTTAGAAAGAGGTCAGGCTCGACCTCGGTAAGTCGGTCAGAAGGTCGTAGTTACGACTTAGGGACCTAAGGACTGCATAGTAAGGTGAAAAGAATCTTAGTAAG
The DNA here is from genome assembly GCA_902706635.1 of Striga hermonthica. NCBI lineage: Eukaryota > Viridiplantae > Streptophyta > Magnoliopsida > Lamiales > Orobanchaceae > Striga > Striga hermonthica. Next base: position 2,116,721 of record CACSLK010034050.1, on the reverse strand, counting down.
AGGTAAAGTACCACTTGCTTAGGAGTCTTGCCCAGGTAGAGACGTGGTAAGTTAGGAAATGTGACATAGTGGGATCTCTTCTCGAACAAGGACTTGAGGTTTTCCGCTGGGACCCTCTCCCGACATTTTGTAGGTCACCGGAGCTCGAAAAAGAAAGAAGTACACTGAACAAAAGTTTGGGGTTGACTTGCAATGAAAAGATGTTTAGTGGCCAAATGCGGGAAAAGGAAAAATGTTCATGGAGTTAAATTGTAAATCTGTAATATGCCTTTCACACACGAAAAATGTATTACAACAAACAAATGAAATTCTCCAACAGACAGGGATTTCATGACGCATTGGTACAATTATATGAGCATAATTCCAGGTACACAAAACAAACACCATAGAAAGCCGATTCTTCAATGCACTATGTGTAAGTCATCTCACGTGTTACATTTACAAATTATCATAGCGAAAACAGGCAGATTTTGCGTAGAACGAATCAAATTGGCATGAAGTCCAGAAATATTCTTTAAAGTTTGTCAATTATCATGCGCTTGGATCTGTAAAGTGAACTTGCTCTCCAAGGGCCCAATTATAGTAATGCTAAAAAGATCTAGTTTACGATGATATGTAAGCCAACAATAGACACCGGAGAATGAAACCTTTGAGATTTTCTAAACTAAATTTAGATTAAATGCAATCACTTTCAAAAATCTAACAAATGTTCAAAATAAGCACCACTAGAAAGTAGGCAGTAGTCGGCATATGCTTTAAATTTCTTTTTTTTTGCTTTTATCCAATCCCTTTGGAAACATAAAACTATAATTCATAACTCATATCATAAAAAGAGAACGGTGATCGGACACACAGTATTAGAAAGGCAAGGTAAATAATTAGAGAGAGAGAAAGGGCTTTTCACATACTTTCCAGGTGCTGTCAACTTCAGGAAACATGTCTGCGTCGGTCTTTCCAGTACCTAAAACAGTGACAACGGAATATGCTTCTTCACATTTTAAGAGGAAAATGTCAAAGACATATAATTTAATCATAATCAAGAAATAACTACCATGTATTGCCTGGCAAAGTTATTCATACAAATTTTCCCATTTTCAAAATCTTTAGCAATCCATACTTGTGGATGACAAGAGATTGGAAACATAACTAGCACAAATGTCACATATGCATGATGATGCGTGTGGATAACATGCCACAAAATGACAAACATGTAACTCAAAAGTTCTCCATAATAACAGAGAAGGAATGATCTAGAAAATAAGTAAATCACCAGGAAAGAAAGAAGGGATAAAACCTGAGATGGAGTCTAGTGCTAATAAATCGTAGTCTGACACAAGACCAACCTGCAGATTAACGGCTCATACTGCTTTAGAATCAAATAACAAATAAACTTAACGACGTTAAAAAGGAAATATTAAAAGGCATGTCTCTGTGATACAGCAAATTGACTCACTCAGCATGCAATACATTATCAGTTACGGCATGGAAATCTAAACGAAACAGAAGCCTATGGGAAAATATACACTCACTCCAGCTCTCATCTTCTTAACACATTTCTTAACCAGCAATACCACCAGTCGCTAAAAGAATCCAAATGCCTAAGCCATTATTTGCGAATGCACGGCAGATCATACAAGAACAGTTAATCCAACAATAACGTAAAATAAAAATACTAAAGGTAAATATTTACCCTAAACATTATTATCTGATTGACAGCTTCTAATTCCTGTACAAGGAAAACACACACCCACACACAGACACACACACACACAGAAGGAAAGCTTACCAACTTCCAGTCATCATCAATCACAGGAAAACCAGTTATTCGGTTTGCTACAAGCATTTCCAAAGCTGTTCCAGATAACAAAATAAATTAAACAGAAAAAACTCGCAGACAATGAAAAAAAAAAAAAAAAAAAAAAAAAAAAAAAAAAAAAGAAACCTTCATCAACAGTTGTGGTGGACTTGACAACATGCAAATCCTCTTTCTTCGTCATAAAATCGCCCACCGTGAATACCCCATTCTTTGGTTTTCCATAAAATCACGAAATTGGTTAGAAAAGAAAACTTACAAAGTTAAAAAAAAAGGAAGATAAAGGATAAAGAAGCATTACAGAAGCAGCGTTGGCAAGTAGCCCGGAGGCCGCGGCGACCACGACCGGCCCAGGGGCCGAAACTCGATAAGGTGCATAAAGAAAGCTGGAGACGGAGTGTGTATTCGGGCTGGGCCAGCTTGAGGCGCGGCATTGGATCGGACTTCTGGGTCGCGCCAAGACTGATGTACGGTGTCGAATAGAGAAGGAAGGAAACTCCAGAGCAGATAACGAGGCCATTTTGGTAAATTTCTGTGCAATTAATTTGGGGGGTCGCCGGAGTTGTTGTTGACGACGGAGTAATGGGAGGGGCTCCGGCGAAAACCACCCAAACCCTTTTACTTGGGGAGTAGAAGGCAATTGGTTGGCTGACTTTTGGGCCTTGGGGTTGCAATTTGCAAAGTGAACATAAATTTTTTTTTTTTTTTTTTTTTTTTTTTTTTCTAGATGATTCTCATTAGAATGAAATGTTTTACAAACCAAACCGAGAGGCCAACTAGCCCCAATACAAACTAGGACTTACTGAGGGTCACTAATCTAGTGCCCTAGAACCAACCTACAAACAAACTAAGTAAAGAAACATGATCAAAACTTAAGCTAAACAACAACATAACAGCAAGAATACTACACAACTTCAAGCAGCTTTCTTAGCAGAACTTTGAAGCTAGAATAGAATACATAGACATAGCCCAATGAAAACCACCAAACCCAATTTGTACAGTTACAAGAGAAAGGTACCACTGAACCACCCGGACCTATTATCAGTTCACCTTGCAACCACCAGCATATTAGTATCTAGCAGCACTGAACTCAGCCCAATCCCTCCAAGTTGAGCTAACCGCCCACCTTCTCTGGCATAAACATGTTTTGAAATTTCTATAAGTCTTTGGCAAGGGGTAATGGTCTTTAGGGCACGCTTTATTCAAATCCCTGAAATCTATGCACATTCACCATTTCCCCTCTCCTTTGCGTACCATTACTAAATTTGACAGCCACTCGGGGAATTGGATAGGTTGTACGTGCCCAGCTTTTAGCAATTTCTGCACCTCGGCCTCTATTATCTCATCGAATTCGTCGCCGAAGTGTCGCCTTTTCTTCTTTACCGGGCGCACCGTATGATCTATGTTCAAACAATGCTCCACTATCTCTGGCTTTATACCACTGAGGTCATCTGCTGAAAAGGCAAAGACATCAACAAATTCTCGAAACATAAGTATCAAGCCCTGTGTCAAGCCCTCTTCCATATGACAACCTACTTTGGTGGTTTTATTTATCGTTCCTTCAACCAGTTCCACCTTCATCAGCTCGTCCGGGGAGCTCAGCCCCAGCTTCTGCTGCTTGCGTTAGTGCGATGACTCAGGGGAGTCGTGCTTTTGCCTCTTATTCTGGGCTTCTGTTGCCTTCAACGTTACCTCGTAGCAGCGTCGAGCTTGCAGCTGATCCCCTGTGACTTCCCCCACCTTGTCTCCCACAAGAAACTTTACCTTCATATACCAAGTATAAACAGCCGCTTGAAAGTAGTTTAAATTAAGCCGTCCCAGAATAATGTTGTAGGCCGAGATTGCATCGACTACCAAAAACCTAACCATCTTCACTCTCCTTACGAGGGCCCTTCCCAATGCCACTGTTAAGCTGATCTTTCCCATTGGCCTGACTTCACTCCCACTAAAACCGTATAGGCTGGTATGTACTGACTCCATTTTTACCTCCAGATCCATCTGCTGTAAACATCTCCAAAAGATGATATTCGACGAGCTCCCCGTGTCGATATGAACCCTTTGAACATCATAGCCGGCACCTCAACCGTAATCACAAAAGCGTCGCTATGCTGGACGACGATCCCCCACACATCCTGCGCCCCAAAACTCAAGACGGTCGAGCTCTCTTGTACCTTGACCTCGAACACCTCGTTAGCAGCGTTCTTTCCCCTATAAGTCCTTTTGCGCTCTCGGTGGGAGTTCCCATCAGTGGGTCCTCCTGCAATCATGTGAATTATCCCCTTTTTTATCGGTCTGTCAGGTTTCTCGTTTGTTCTCTTCCACTTATCTCCCGACTCACGTCCGTCTAAACGCTCTTCCTTTCGCTCGCTATCTCTTATCACAAATTTCTTCCAATGTCCAGCCCAGATGAGGCGTTGAATTTCATCCTTCAGTTCCCGGCAAAGGTTAGTGGAATGGCCATAATCACGATGATATCGGCAATATTTATCCCTTCCCGCTGAGAATTTCCGAGGTGGAGCCAAAGGCATGAGTGGTTCTAGTAACTTAGTTTTCCCCATCTAGCCCATTACTTCAAAAACCTCCTACTACGGGGCGTTCAGAGGCTTGCAGTGATCATACTTTGGCCCTTTGAACCGTTCATCGACCTTCACCTCCTTCTGGGAAGCTCGTCGTTCTACCGATCGAGACTTTTCCTCTGTCTGCTTTGCTTTCCCTTTATCACTCTGAAGGAAGTCTGCATCAGCTTCCTCCATATTGACATACTTGTTGCACCTCTCCAAGAGCTTGTCAAATGACCTAGTTGGTCGCTTTACCAAGGAATCCCTGAACTTTTCTTCCCTCAAGCCAAGTATAAGCCCCCGACCTTTATTTCCTCCGAGGCCCTAGGAACTTTCACGCATTCCTTAGTATATCGTGCCACATATTGTCGCAAAGTCTCGTCGTCCTTCTGTTGCATGTTGATCAGCGACAAATACGTCTTCTCGTGCTTCCTCTCACTCGCAAACTAGTTAAAAAACAACATACTAAACTGCTCGAAACTATCAACGGCACCAGGTGGAACCAATCCTGTGTCGAGCCCTTTAGAGTTCTACGAAAGGCCCTGCAACTGACTGCGTCGCTATATCGGTGCAAAACTGCTATATTATCAAATGAACTTAGGTGCCGAGCAAGATCTGCCGACCCATCATAAGATGGGCTAAGTTCTCTGAAGTTGCTCGGATGGTCACCGCCCAATACATCTTTCGCAAAAGGGATGACCCCGCGATATCGTCACTCTCTTCCCCTGTATGCGGGGCCTGCATCTCGCGCATCTACTATGCTAGCATTTCTAGGGTCAGCCCTCCTGTTGTGCTGCTCCTAAGGGGTGAGATGTTGTCGACCTATCAGTGTCCCCGTCCCCCCTCTCACGCCGATGAGTTTGATGCGCCTGATGGGGGGGTACAAGGACAATTGCTTAGGCGTGGTTGCTTGAGCGGCTCAATTCTTCGGTCAACCTCTTGAGCTCGCCCTATTGCTTCAGCTATAATCTTGTCCAACTCCGCCCTTGTCATATGTATGGTTTGATCTGCCACCACTGCCGGAGGATTCTCTGGGTTATCATTCCCCCCTGCCACGACATTTGTTGACTATTTGCAGGATCTGCTTGGTTGTTTACACCCGGCGCTTGGCCGCCTAGGCCAGTTCTATCCCCAGTCAAGTTGACGACCTCCTTACCCTTGTCACACTTACTCCCATGCGTTTGGTTCGCCACCGGACCATGAGCTTCCGGTGTCGGGGTTATGGTTGTGCTAGGCACCTGTAATGTCTCATTTGGTGTGGCATGGACTGCGACCATCCCAGCGGCGGCCCTGTCCTATACGCCCTTCCAATCCATGCCTCATCCAACTCTTTTGTCAAAGTCTTCTTCGGGTTATCCGCCATTATTTCCCAATAACGAACTTCTATAAGATTTCGAAGAAAAAATCAGCCGCTTATTCCGAGTATAAGCCGAATCTATTCCCACTGACGGCCCCAATTTGTTACACCACAAATTCGTGAACTACTCAACCGTTCCACCCTTTCACTAGATAGAATCTGCTCGATCGCCGGTATCTGCAAAACACGTCGGGGTGGTCCCGACATAAAATCTCTGACGCTCAAGTTAGTAGGGTTTTTAGGAGAGACGATGAGGTATTTTAAAATATGCGTGTGTGTGCTAGTTTAGAGAATGAAGGAACATGCTCCTTGTATAGGCCCAAGAGTCCCTGCATTATGGAACTTTAGACCTAGTAGAATCCTCCTCCTATCCATCTCCACAAGATAACCCGTGATAGTCTTACACCTACTCAATCTCTGAATAGGCCCCGAACATCCTGCCACACAGACACCAGCTCGGCGTTCCTGCCAACAGCGGCCCAACTTCTTCTTGGTTCTGCCGAGCTGTTCCTGGGAGGTTTCATAATGATCTCTCCGATAGCTCTATTTTGATAATCAGTCGTCTTCCTCAATGCGGCGTGCCGAGCTCACCCACACCCTCTTGATGAAGCTACCGCTACTATTAGCTCGTCAAGGGTTGTAGATTAGCTCGGCCGATCGAACTATTATGACCCTGTCGAGCCGTATATTGAATGCTACATCAATGTACATTTAGGGGTGAGTAAAACCGAGCTGAAACCGAAAATCTAACCAAAACCGAGCAATTCCGTGTGTTAACATCCGGATCGGTAAACCTGCATTAAGAGATTCCAGACGACACATTAGAAGGAAGATGATCATTAAACCGACGTTATTACAAACACCACCCCGGTTCAGGCGAAAAACCGGACCGAACTACCGAAGACCAAAGTGATCAACGACTACCGAGGTCAACATCAACCGAGATCAACGTGAACCGAAGTCATCACCTCCTTAAGCAGGTGACAAGGTGCCTACGTGTGACTCTCCTGCTCCACAAGATCTGTCATCATTTATGTTGGACCCCCTGCCTCAAACCGCCCACAAAAAGTCACTTTATTCGAAAAAGCAATGCACGGATCCCCATGTATCAACCCGAGATTACTATAAATAGCGAACCCATGACATTTGTACGGGGATCTCTCTGCGAACTGAAAAAACTTTACTAAGCAACACGTAAAAGCCCATCACGGCTCTTCACCTCGGTTCACCTCGGACCGAGGCCATTGTTGATTTAATCTTACATGCTTTACGACCAAATCATTCGAAATTATTCACTTAATCACAAGTTACATCGTTGTTAAAACTCACATAACAACAGTTTGGCGCTAGAAGGAGGGCCTCATAAGTGATTTGAGGTTAATCTCCGCGTTTTCACGTAACGGTGCATATCAGCCGTATCCACCATGTCTCACTCAGATCATCGTGGTCACACGTCACGAGACGGCCACAGTCGTAGCGCCGGGCAATCTGCTAGACGACAAGCCGTGGCTCCACCTACACCGGATTATGCTGTTCTGTTTCAAAATCCGGAATTTGCACGTGGTTTTGCCGCTTTAATGGCCCAAACGATGCCGGGAACATCAACAACGGCTCCGGGACACTCCATAATTCCCACGACCCCCGCGAACCGACAAAATCCACCGGGACGACAAGACGGCGGAAGGACAACATCTCATGCTACATCTCAACCTCGTGATCGAATGTCACAACCGCCTCCGGAACAAAATACGCGACGCACCGACGCCGGGCGTAATCCTCCCATACTGCCCCAAGAGGAAACTGCCGAAAGTCAGTCGGGTCATTTACGACGGACACCGCCTCGTGAGCAACACCGACATCCTTCCAATCCGGCGCAAACTGACCTCCGACAGCATATTGAACGGAATCGGGCTCGCCAAGAGTCGTCCGAACTCGAAACGCTACGACGACGAATAGCCGAATTAGAAAGTCAGCAACGGGCACCTGAGGATCCACCTCGGCGGGCCTCTACCTCGGCTCAGGTGTATTTGGAAGCCGGTTCTCCCCTCACTCCGGAACTTACTTCGGAACCAGTTCCTGGAAAAGTCAAGGTTCCCCAAATCGGGCTATATGATGGAACATCCGACCCAGACTCACACCTCGGTCATTACACCTCATGGATGGACCTGCATGGAGCGTCAGATGCACTTCGGTGTCGCATGTTTTCGCTAACATTCGGGCCTCGGGCCCAAAAATGGTACCATTTGCTTCCTCCTCACTCGATTTGGAAATGGCAACAATTGAGGTCGGCTTTTCGATCTCATTTTATCGGGGCCCAAGTATGCCTTATCCCGAAAGAGTCTCTTGCAAACATCACTCAAAAAGATGATGAAAGTGTTAAAGATTATATCGCCCGTTTCAACGACCGAGTTCAGAATATGGAACCCTGTCATCCCGAAACTTTGCTTGTTATGGCTATTGTCGGGTTGAAGCCAAACTCGATTTTCCGCTGGACGTTATGCCAAAATAAACCGAATACTTTTCAAGAATTTCTTGCTCGAGCCCAACAGCATATCATAGCGGAAGAAGCCATGTCGGTTCCCGATTTCAATTTTAACCAAAAGTCCTCTAAGGTGGGAACCGACGAAAAGAGGAAGAATAAATTTTTCGACAAGCAAAATAAGACTCAATTCAGGGGGCCTCCTCGAGGAGACCCCAACGATCCCGAAGTCCGAGCGGCCCGAAAACAATACGCGACCGATGTGAAGTCCGGTTATCAAACTGTGTACTCGGCGGGAGCAGCTGCTATTTATGAAGAAATCAAAGGGAAGGGCATTTTGCCGGATCCCAAGCCACTTCGGGCGCCTGAAGAAAAACTGGACAAGTCCCGATATTGCGATTACCACAAGTCGCCCGGGCACAACACGGATGAGTGTTTGAGTTTATTGGCCGCATTGTTGCATTTAATCGGCCATCCGCAGCTTAGGAAATTTTATCGTAATGCTGATTCCCAGAGGCGAGGTCCTGGACGACAGATCGAATCCTTTGATGATGAAGATGACGAGGAAGACCGAGGTGCAATGACAAAACGCATCCGACAGGGGGATAAAGAAGTATTCATGTTTACCTCGGAAACCTCCGGTTCTGCCCCAGCTGAAATTTCCCGAGGACGTAAGCGAGATAGATCTCCTGAACAATGCAAATCACTGTCCATCGGGTCAATACCAACAACTCCCGGAGTACGTTGTCCCGCCGACAGGTTAAGGCGTACGCCCGACAAGCTTACAACTCCGGTAAACAGGTTTACACCACCGATTTGAGAGATGTTCTCAATAATCGGAATTGCACAATAACCTTCAATATGGAGGACGCGAATCACTTCGCTCATCCTCATTCTGACGCCTTGGTCATTACCGTTCCGATATGTGGTATCCCGGTTCATCGTGTCATGGTGGACACTGGGGCCTATTCAAGTATTTTGATGCTGAAAGCTTTTGACAAGATGGGTCTTGACCCCGCCGAGATTAGACCTTGCAACGATCAAATCCAGGGGTTTAATGGCAGTATTTCAAAACCCATCGGAGAAATCACTTTGCCTGTCCGATTTGGTACCTCGGAGAATGTCACCAAACTCGTTATGGAGACTTTTAAAGTTATGGATATTAATAACGAATACAACGCCATTATCGGCAGGACGGCATTGTACAAACTTCGGGCCGCAGTCTCTATCTTCCACTACGCGTTAAAGTTTCCGACAACCCGAGGAGAAGGAACCCACCTCGGAGATCAAAGAGAAGCTCGGCAACTTGTAACGTTCCTCCCATCTCATGGAGTTCATTCAGCCTCAACAAGTGACAATGAAACCTCCCCACAACATCACCATCCGAATGATGCGATGACCGAAGAACCGAGCAACCACGTCGGTGAGCCTTCCACCTCGGATCCTTTAACCGAGGACCGAGGACGCCGACCTGGAAAGGAACCCCTCCTGGAAGAAGATGAGCTGGATCCCAGAGCCTTGTTTAAAGAAAAAAGTCGACCTGATCGAGCCGAACCTGGGGAAGACGTGGAGTTAGTCTATATTGACGAACCAATCTTCCACAAGTCATTACGTATCGGAAGTCATCTTCAGGAACCACTTCGGTCAGAACTTATTGCGTTTCTCAAGCAGAATTCTGATGTCTTTGCCTGGAAGCACGAGGATATGAAGGGTATTGACCCCGGTGTCGCTAGCCACAAACTAAACCTCGATCGAACGGTCCGGCCGGTTGTACAAAAGAAGAGGAAACTGGGGCCGGATTGTCAGAAGGCATTGGAAGAAGAAGTCAAAAAACTAGTTGACAATAAATTCATCAAGGAAGCCGAATACTCGACGTGGGTTTCAAATCCAGTGCTCGTTAAAAAGAGTAACGGGTTATGGAGATTGTGTATTGATTTTTCCGACCTCAACAAGGCGTGCCCAAAAGACAGTTATCCGCTTCCCCACATAGATTATATGGTTGATGCCACTTCGGGACATGAATTGATGAGTTTTATGGACGCTTACTCCGGTTACAACCAAATTCCCATGGACCCCGAGGACTCTGAACACACTTCGTTCTATTCGGCCCGAGGTCTGTATTGTTATACTACGATGCCGTTCGGACTGAAAAACGCCGGAGCCACGTATCAACGTCTGGTCAACAAGATGTTCGCACCACTGATCGGACACACTATGGAAGTGTACGTAGACGATATGCTCGTCAAGTCGGTACACGCCTCTAACCATATAGCGCATCTCAGAGACATGTTCGCCATCCTCCGAAGTTATTCCATGGTGCTGAATCCGAAGAAATGTACTTTTGGAGTTGAATCTGGAAAATTTCTAGGTTACATGGTAAGCCAGCGCGGGATAGAAGCCAATCCGGCCAAAATAAAGGCCATTCAAGATCTAACTCCCCCAACCTCGGTCAAGGGTGTCCAGGCCCTAACCGGCCGACTTGCTGCGCTCAACCGATTCATCTCCAAGTCTACAGACCGTTGTAAGCCGTTTTTTGAAGCTATCAAGAAAGGGAAACGTTTTGAATGGACTGATGAATGTCAAAGAGCCCTTGACAATCTTAAGGAGACGCTGATTTCTCCCCCGACT
>CACSLK010034050.1:2060007-2078052 GCA_902706635.1 Striga hermonthica | reverse complement strand
TAATACAAAACTAATGACATATATTATTAATATACAAAACCATTGAGATAATTGTTGTTGTAATGAATACAAGTTTTTGTTCAGTAATTTTTTTTTTCCGAATCGATAGGAGTATTATAGATCAAAACGCACAAATGTGCAAATTACAACTTGAAGCCACAACCACCAGCTGAATAAACTGAGAGGACTGGTCCGGAGACCGCCTAAATCCGACACTAGCAATGCTAGAAACCGAAAACAAGACACAAACAAAACTACCAAAATAACGACCTAGCACCCAACAGGAGAATCAACTAGCTCCCAACAGGAGAATCAACAGAGGCCAACGGCCCAAACCAAAAATATGAAACCTAATAAAAAGCGACTCAACCAAGCACAATCAAGAACAAAACAAAAACTACAAGAAACAAAAGCAAACAAAGCAAAATATAAAACGAGAGCCCTTCCCACGGCGAAAACTACACCGAGCACAACAATGGAAAAGTCATGGCCCAGGGTCCCGACCCAGAAACTGCAAATGCCTAACTGTGTCGATTACCGACGAGCCCAACTCTCTTCCAGAAGAACAACCCCGCTGCACCCGGAGACTAAACACACCCAACCAATCCCGCTGCAACCGATCAACAACGATGGCCTGAGCCACGAGCATAGCAACCCAGCCCATCAATTTCCATTGTCCGCAGCACCGAAGCCCTGCACCAGGACCAAGAAGAACAGAATTGGTCGGAGAGCCGACTCCACCCCAAACCCTAGATGGGTAAATTGGGGTCGCAACCCCCTCCAAGAGAGCGCCGGAGGACCGCCGTTGCGGAGATACCGGAGGAGAATTAGCCACCCGCCACTCACTTCCAGCACCAGAGGCGAAAACCGGAAAACGGGCACGGCCATCTCCCCGGCGAAAAAGCCCTCCTCCTTGCGATGCGACTCTCAGAAACGGGCCGCGAGGCCCAGTAGAGCACCACCGTGCGCTCGCCGAGCTCCGACGAGAAAATTTTGATGATATTTTACTTAAATTGGGGAATTTCAAATGTTGTTTCATTAATTAAGCTATGCAAATGACTGAATAATTAACTTATATATTTCACATATTAAAATGTCTTTCATTTAAAAGTTAATAAGTAAATGATATATTTCACATATAAAGTAATATAAATATTATAAATTACAGTGCCTTAAAACAAACATTAAAAAATGAAAACAAAGAAGAAAAAAATGACAAAGTAAGCTATAACCACACAAAAATATATATGAAAATTTTGAATCATATCCAAAAATATGTATAATTTTTTTAGTTTAATATAAAATAAATTTAAATCAATATGCACAAAATAATTTTATCATGAATTAAATTTATGAAAGGTAAAAATTAAATTTTGGTCTGTTTACTTGTCTAAAGTTCTTTTGGTACATTAATTTTTTCCTCATCAATAATAGTACGTTATGTTGCATTTTCTATCACTATTGGGACACTATCGCAAAATGGCTCATTATTTTTAGAGACTAATTTTCTAAAAATGATACAAATTGCAACATAATATACTATTATTAATGGCTGGAAAATTAGTGCATCGAAAAAAGACTTTAGATAAGTAAACGCACAAAAAATGAAAATTTTTCTTTATAAAACAAGGACAAAATTATATTTTTACTACTACATATTTATAGAAAACAAAAAACTATGATCAGACTGGAGCCCGAGTCAGCCACTCCTATCTAAGCCCCTAATTGTAAAGAGTATGGTTTATTATTAAGCTCAAAATTTATTACATAATATATAGTTAGAGTAACACCAATCAGGCCTTTAATTATCATATCCTCCTTATATATTAATTCAAAACGTGTTGAGCCTATATGGCAGGCTCGCATACTTCGGGATCCTATGCGGCAAAATTATATGTTTCGTTACTAGGCTTGAGTAAATTTTAATTTACTTACAACAAAAATAATTAGGTTTACATTTATCCATAAATATGTTGATTACTTATGTTACATGAATTAATTGCATTTTAATATCATTTCTTATATTGAATTGTAAATGTATTTTAAAAATTAATAACTTTTGTATTTTTTATCAGTTTTTTACATATATAATATATCAAATTAATCATATTTTGATGAGCTTCGATTTAACATCCACATTGTATGTATAAAAAAAATTATAATTATCTTTATAACAATAATAAAATTGTTTTTTAATAATAATTAAAAAATAAAAATATTTATGGATTAATATATTTATATTTCAAGTAGTTATATGATATAAGTTATAATAATTACTATAATATAACAATGTAAGTCGCACAAGTAACAAAGTGCAATTCTAAATCTATAACAATATATGTTTTTTGTAAAAAAGTAGCACTACAAGAAAACACTTCAATTCCAATGAAAAATTCCAACGGTAAAATTTCCGTTGAAAATTCCAATGAATATTGTTTGTAGTATTTTTGGGTAGTTGGTAACCGAGTTACCCGGACTCGGGTCATTCTCAAAGGAAGGCTATTCGGACACGCATTCAAGCAACGATTGACTCACACAAGAAAAGAAAATAAAAATCCTAAACATTCTACTCGCATGATTTGGTGGTTGTTTAAAGCTAAAGATTGCAACTTTGAACTAGAACGAAAGCAAGATTCAATACTAGCAAACAAGACCTCAATTTGCAAGAAAAAGGAAAATAAAAAAGAATAACAAGGTACTCCTAGACCCGAGATGGAAAGAAGACACTCATAGGTTCGGGAACATGCGATCAAGCAATAGTCCAATTCTCGCTCACGCAATCAATGACAATATCACATAATCCCTAGCCTACGAGGATGATAGAATAATCGACTCATGGATGTGCCTATCTTACCCTAGAATAACTCAATAAGTAAAGACAAGCAAGACTAACGAAATCATGAACCTTAAGCGAAGTCTCCACGTCTCTAATGCATCCACGAGAAGAAATAAGCCGAAAAGTTGTAATCTTGATGGAGAAATATTACAATTAAAAATAGGGTCTTGGAGCCCTTAGAGAGAGAAAGAAAACTAGAGAGAGAAGAGAGCAAAACTAAGAAGAGAAAAATTTAGCAAATGAGGAATTGTTCAAAAATACAAAGCAAGATGTCTATTTATAGTTACACCACAAACACACACTAAAACACACACATTTAATGAGGAAAACTCGCTAGATAAGTCGAACTCGCGGGTTGGGTCTTCGAATTCGCAGGTTAGTTTCGCTAGCAAGGGTAGAACTCGCGGGGTAGCATGCGTAGGATAGGACCTTGGATTCACAGGCTCGAATTTTGTTCTCTGACCATGCACAATGCGGAACTCGCGAGGTAAGGCCTTTTCGCGGGATAGGAGACAAATTCGCAGGCAAAATTCGCGGGCTGGAGTGAACTCGAGGGTTAGGAGCTTTTTGCGGGATAGGAGAGTAAACTCGCGGGCTGTTTTCGCTAGCAGAAGGAAACTCGCGGGTTGCGGGCATTTCGCGGGATAGGCCATGGATTTAGAGGGCTCGAATTTTGTGTTCTGAAGCTGGTCCCGTGACCTCTTGATGCTCGATTCGCTCTAACTTCTTGCACGCTTCTCCGATTGACTTGAAACTTTGACCCACGCTCCTCAAATCTTTTTCTCTTTGTCTTGAGATGTGTATGGCTGGGGAATGGTTCGCGTGACTAGGACATGGTTCGGACGGCTCGGAAGTATCTAAAAAAATGGCTCGTTTTCCCAAGCATCGTAAGATGGACCTATTCAACACCAAAAAAGACAAGAAAAATACACCAAACCACAAAAACACAATACAAGAATAAAAATGCACAAAACACGATAAAATGGACCGGTTAACACTAAAACGAACCTAAAAATACTAAACTCGAGCACATAAAACACACGAAAATAAGCACAAAAGCACAATAAACAAATATTCCAACAAACTTAATTTTATATTGGATAAAGTGTTGAATGGTTGAGGAATTCCAACGAAATTTTTCCGTTGGAATAGTTGTAGGAATTTATTTCCATAGGATTTTCTGTTGGATTTTAGCTATTCCAATGACCATTTTTCCCACAAATTTTTATACGTAGGAATATCCGTTGGAATAGCTATTCCAACGGAAAATATAAAGAATTCCAACGGAAAATTTCTGTTGGAATGTAAGAGTTTTTTTGTAGTGTAGATAAAAATTAAAATAATTTTTCTCATTAATTTTAAAATTTAAGAATATTTTTTAACAATTACCCGTGTAATACACGAGTGATGTAATAGATGTTCATTATTGTTAAAATTCCCCAACCAACCACCTCAAAGTTTCTAACCCACATTTTCAATTAACATGTCAAAGCAAAGCACTTCGCAACCACGGGTAATAAGGGGGCCCTCGTTCATAGTAAGTAAGGTCACTTAATTAATTAGTGCTATTGTTGTTTTAGGAAATTACTGCAGTCTCGTTGACGGAATGGTTCCGTCAATGTTGATTACCGTAAATTATCCATACAAGATAATCTTTATGTGTATCCAATGGTGTAAAACAATGACGGTACCATCCCGTAACGGGACCTTAGAATTTTCCGTTGTTTTAATTATTTGTGAAACGAATTATCCACAGTCAATTAATTTTTTTTTCCATCCCAAAGAAGCTGCAATATTGTACTTGTGAAAATTTAATATCAACCATCAATCTATTTTTCACATATCTATGATTCGATTCTATCGATGACTGTACGGATCCTTTTGGTAATTGTAGTGCAGTCACCGATTTTTTTTTTTTTTCGAATATATTTTGTAAAGAAAGAGAATTTTCGGTTGCATGATTAGAGTAATTCAAGCATAAAAATAGTTTGGTGAGACTTAATTTTCAGAGTTTTGTGCTGTGAATATCTCTATTAACTCTGAAAGAATATTATAGATCAATTTAGGTAAAGATAGACAAGGCGAAAAAAGCAGTACCAATTTACGTCGAGACTATGAAATATGGTAAGCTAATTAATTAAGGCCTAACATTTGGAGCTCACAACTATTATTAAATTTTGCCAGCATAGAATTAATTGGGCATTATTTGACAATCTTTTGTATTCAGATTTGGTGTATTATTGGAGCTTTTCTCTCAATTTTATTTTTCTCATTCATTTTCTTTACACAAGTAAGACATTCAAAATTGTACCTAAACACATTAAGTTACGTGGAAATTTTTATTTTATTTTATTTTTTTTTTTCCAAAATTTGTATATTAGCCTTCAAATATTATATATGAATTATGAAGAACCATATATCTTATAGGAAGAAGATGCTACGGTCTCGTTACTGAACTATTCCGTTAGAATTTGTAACCGTTAGATCAACTATGTCGACGATTACATTATGATTTATCGGTTACAAACCCGACGGAATAGTTGCGTAACGGGACCAAATCAATTCCTATCTTATAATGTTGTCTGCATGTGTCCAACACCCGATTGAAATGTTATGCCGAAAGAGGACAAGTGAAATTATTAAATCGTATGGAAAAATACTGTACGCACTGTAGCTACACCTCAATTTGATGGACTCTGCCAAATATAGGTAGCTAATTAGACGTGTATTATTTATGAAGGCGAGATATTAAATAGTGTTGACAATAAAAGAAGCAAAAATCGATAGTCAGACGTCCTTATAAATGAAGCTTTTATTTCGTCTATGTATCCAAATTTGTTCATAAATAATGCAATTCCTCATTTATATTTATATTATGTAGTATCATATAGTACGTACATATATATAATTGCCTGAGAAAGTTGCCAATAATAGTGTTTTCACATGCAAATATGAAACGGTAGTACGCAGTCATTTAATTGAAGAATGATGAAAATGGTTAGACATACTACGTTAAATACCGCTAACATATAGAAAGATAACCTCGATCATATGTGAATGTTTTTAGGATCAAAATCACAAATAATCTATAGTCATAAATTGCAGTGAATAAATCCGAGTGGATTTGATAGATCAATTAAAAGAAAATACTTGCCTTTGAGTAAGAAAGTTTTTTATGCCTTCTACTATTTCTGACAATATGCTGCAGGTTTCTGTTCATGTAATTAATCAGAACTAGATTTAGAACTTCAACAGGATAGTGTTGAAAATCTTTCAGTTGAAACTGGTTCAGTTATTCAAGATGGACGCATTCAACAACCTCAATATCTTATTCCATTAAGGCGATCCTCTTGAGATTGGACGAATTTCATTTCGGATGATTATGATTTCTTCAAGAAAACGAAAATATTGGTTTGAAAGAAAGTGATCCCATCAATTTT
The DNA here is from genome assembly GCA_902706635.1 of Striga hermonthica. Lineage (NCBI taxonomy): Eukaryota > Viridiplantae > Streptophyta > Magnoliopsida > Lamiales > Orobanchaceae > Striga > Striga hermonthica. Next base: position 2,071,776 of record CACSLK010034050.1, on the reverse strand, counting down.
CGTCAAGCCAGGTAAGATCCAAATTCTCAAAAGTAAATCGATGCCATAAATGAAGAGTATAAGTCAATGCAAGACAATCCAGTTTGAAATCTTGTCCCATTACCTGCAGGTGCGAAACTCACTGGTTATTAATGGATATTTAAAACTAAAAGGGATTCGAAGGGTAATATGGATAGATATAAGACTCGTCTTGTAGCAAAAGACTTTACTCAAAAGAAATGCATTGATTATAAAAAGACTTTCTCTCCAGTTTATTTTTTTTTTCGAAAAGATAGAATCCATTCATTAAACACATAATTACAACCGGCTCACTAGCCGGATTAGGAGGACTACTCAAGGCAGCCTAGATATCACAACGCACACTACCTTACGAAACAAGAAAAAATAAAAGCTCCCCACAGGAGAATACCCAAACTCCCCACATGAGAATACACAAGCTCCCCACGGGAGAATACACAAACTCCCCAGAGGAGAAAACACGCTTCTCCAAAAAAGGAAAAAACAAAACACAAGCCACAGAACAACAGACCAACAAATACAACACTACTCAAAAACAAAACAAAACTAAAGAAAGCAACTAAAATAACAAAACTAAGCAAAACTACTAGAATCTGCCACGCCACAACCACCTAGAGTCGTCACCCCACAGACTAAGACCCGGTTCAGAGCATTGAGCCTGAAACTGCAGTAAAGGCCTAACAATGCCCAACCCCCCAAACTCGCAGTCCTAATAGGCTGACCACCCACAGTCCAGCACACCTAAGCCAACCCCGACTATCCACCCCACTCCTGCTGAAAGCCGAGATCCGACAAGCCTGAAGCCACCAACCAACATCCCCGATGGAGACATGGCCCAACCCCGGAGCGACAGAGAGCCAAGGGTGTCGAGCACCAATCACCGAACTCGAACCCCTCACCACCACCAACAATCTAACCAATAGACCCCGGACTTGAAAACCCAAACCCGCATGAGCCCTCCCCCAACACCAGAGAGAGAAAATGAAGGAAAGAAGCAAAATTGACTTCAGCTCGGACCACCGACCGATGCTTAGTCAGAGAAGACCCCCATCCCCCCAGCCCAACTGACACTTCGACATCACCACAGACCGAGTAGCAACCAGGGAAAATGGTGAAACCTACCATGGCCATGAGATCCTCGAACGCTGGCCGGACAGGAGGTGGCACTAGCCGGCGATGATGGCGGCACGGCGGCGCATCAAGCCCCCGCTGAAGAGGAGGCGAAGAGATTAGATAGGATTTTTTGCTTTTTTAGAGAGAGAAGGCTAGAGAGAGACGGGAGAAAAATTCATTAGTAACACATTTTGATCTTGTGTTACATCAAATGGATGTCAAAACAATATTTCTAGATGGGGATATTGATGAAACCACATATATGGTTCAACCAGAAAACTTTGTTTGTGAATAAGATCCAAAATCTATGGTTTGCAAACTAAAAAAATTCAACTATGGACTCAAAGAAGCATCTCATCAGTGGTAATATAAATTTCATCAGATAGTACTCGCTTGGTTTTGAGATGCACGTTGTTGATATGTGTATCATAATTTATGTGAGATTAAATGTATTTTTCTGGTTGTGGAGGACATTTTGCTTATCACAAATAATTTAGAAATGTTGTGCTATACCAAGAAGTTTGGGAAATCCTCTTTTGTATTGAGAATCTAGATTAATCAGGATCTTTCTTAGGATATTCTTGGATTATCACGGGAATGCTATATAGAACAAGCATGCAAATGCAAACCAGAAGATACCCCTATTGCCAAATGAGACAAATTTAGTATAAGTCAGTGATAAAATCAATATGGAAATTAAGGAAAAACAAAGCAATCCTTGTGCTTCAGCTATTCAGAGTATGATGTATGCTCGGGTCTTTACAAGACCTTATATATCTTTTATTATTGGTGTGGTAGATAAATATTTAAGTAACTCTGGTGTGGATCATTGAAAAACATTCAAACAGGTATAGATTAAATTCTCACTTATAGTAAATTAGATCATTTGGAGATCATCGGGTATAGTGATTCTAATTTTACTAGATGTCGAAAGATCTAACTGAGGATACATTTTATGCATTGGCCATGGGGCCAACTCATGGAGAGTGCTTAGCAAATGCTTGCAGCATCTTCTACCGTGGCAACAGATTTTGTAGCGTGTTATGAGACATCTAATAATGGAACATGGTTGCAAAAATGTCACTGGGCTGCACATTACTGTGAACGTAAAAAAACTACTAAACTTGTATTGTGACAACAATTCAACAGTCCTATATTTCAATAACACTAGGAACTTAACTAAGTCAAAACATATCGACATAAAGTTCCTAGTTATAACATAAAAAAGTATAGAGTGGACAAATTGCTATAGAACATATTAGGACAGTCAATGATTGAGGATCCGCTTACTAAAGTCTAACATCCAAAGTCTTTCATGAACATACTGTTGAAGGGTGTGACACATTTTCAGGATTATTTGTTTTAGTGTGAGTCTATATTAATTTATTGTTCTATATGTGTATATTATATTTCTGCATTTCGATATTTCTGATCAGATATAAAGTATTAGGTTTATTAAACTCTGTAATATATATTGATCAAACTAAGGAACAACGTGGCAGTTGGAAATAGGCATGAAAAATCACATTACATGTAATTTTCATGCTACACTTTCAGGATTGATTCATGTGTTTGATTGTACTGATATATGTGATTATCAATGGGCTGAATCATGTTTAAAATGATGAAAGCCTCTTTAGTCATATGTCATTACGATTAATGGACGAGATTGGTGAATAATACTCTTGTTTGTAACAACAAATTTTGAGCTTATAAAGTAATTCACACTTGTTCGGTTGCATATGTAGTCCAAGTGGGAGATTGTTGGAAATATTTTTAAGACAAAATAGGTAAATTAAATGTGTATAGTGGTCATAATATAATTCAGTTAAAGTGATCTACTAAATTATAATTTTGAATAAAGAGAGTATCAAATTATTGTGGATTTAAAGTGTAGGTACCTTTATGAGATTTTTGTTTGTTGAGGGACAAAACTATAAAACAGTAAGTCTTATTTATTTGGTTATGACCCCAAACGACGAAAAGGTACAAGTAAATTTTTAAAGAGGTTTTATCCTTAAAAGCACTATCATCATTACCAAAGAAAAATATAGAACATATACGTTATACTACAAATAAATATCTGCTATAAGGTTTCAATTGTTTTGATGACCATAACAGTCCCACAAGATCGTTTGGAAATAGATATTCATATGGAACTGGAGAACAAAGAATAGAAGAATTTTCAATTCATGAAGTGTCGTACGCTTCCGCCTTTATTTTTTAATAGTTGACATGAATGAATTTTGGGATTGGATTAATTTGTTTTGAGTTTAATATACCAACAACTTTCAATAAAATCATCTTAAATATTAGTAAAATAACAAATAGGAACATGAGATGTACCAAAATAAATTTAAAAGTAATGAGTGAAATATGTATTTTTATATGTGTAATCACTAAATCAAGTACTACGATACTATTTACTCATTTCATTATGTGATGGATGTCTAACCTTAAAATTTCTTCAATATGGGAATTTTTATTGAATAATCGAAAACCATAATTGAAAAGTAGAAGCGTACTTGATGAATTCATATCGATTGATTCTCTTGGAACTCAAATTTGGGATTTGGGATTGAAGATCATCCAAAAGACCATGAACCTTTTTTATTCTCTTCTGACGTAATGAATAAACTGATGAAGAGAGGAGACGGTTTCTCTCTTATATCATAATGAAGAATTCCAAGGGGCCCTTTTTATTTATCACGGTTTTTGGGACTCTACACACTATTAATTTTGACCCAAATTATTTGCTAATTAACATAAGTTTAATATTATTATTTGTTATGGCGAAATTTGTGGTTTTTTTACTTCTACCATAGAAATAAGGCAGGGCGACCCTCCATCAAATTACTTATTCCTCTTGGTCTAAGAGTTGTTCTTGTACCACAAAGTCAGAGAGGGTCAGTTTATAGTGTCTCTGAATGGTCAAATTCTCTCTCATTTACTGTTTGCGGATGATGCTTTGGTGTTTTGCAAGGCTGATAAAATTCATGTTATCTCCCTTCTGGATATGTTAAATAAGTATCAAGATTTTGTAGGATAGAAAGTAAACTTGAGTAAATCATTCATTTTTCTAAGTAAGAACTGCTCTCTGAGTATATGAAGGTTAAGATTTGTTCTATTCTCAAAAGTGTGGTTGTGAAAAGATCATCCAAAAACTTAGGTTTGCCAATGGGTATTGGGGGTTCCAAGAAAGATTCTTTTCAGTTTAAGGTTGATGCAGTTAGGAATAGAATTTTTAGTTGGAAAAACATATTTTTATGCACATATGGCAAAGAAGTTCTCGTAAAGTTTGTTATGAATGCACTACTTTTCTTTGTGATGTCCTGTTTTGTGTTGCTTTTGAGTTTGTGTAAAGATGTGTGCAGGTTGGTTGCTGGATTTTGGTGGAGTAAAGATGATTTGCAAAGTCAGGGGATGCATTGGAAGTATTGGGACAAAATTTTTGTCTCTAAGAATGAGGGGAGACTAGGTTTCCAAGATATTAAATTGTTTAACAAAGCTTTCATTTTGAAGCAAGTATGGAGGATTCTATCTCAACATCGTCTTTTGGTAAGCCAAGTTCTGAAGAGTAAGTATTTTCACTCATACTCCTTGTTTGAATACTAATAGTCTATAGGTGCATCATGTCTTTGGAACTCCTGGTCTTCTATTATTCCTATTCTACAAAAGAGTGTTTGTATTATAATATGGAAAGGTGCAAAAACTATACATGATGATTTTAATTGGGTACATGAGTTAGAGAGGGGTAAACCGGAGTTGAGAACTCATACTAATGGCGATTTGTTCTGGGTGAAGGATTTCATGGATGCAGAAGGTTTCAGGTGGGATTCAACTAACTCTTTCAACGAGGAGGATGTTGCAAAAATCATACAATCAAGAGCCTAAATCCCAGAATTCCTGACCAGTGGAACTACTCTTTTGATAGTAAAGGGAACTTTTCTGTCAAGGCGCTGAGAATGATAAGAGCCTAAATCCCCGAATTCCTGACCAGTGGAATTGCTCTTTTTGATAACAAAGGGAACTCTAAGCTCATTGCTAAAAATATTTGTGCAATGAAGGTGCTGAGAATAACAAGTTAGCAGTAGGTAACAAAGGTGCAAGAAGCAGATGTTGGAAGCTCAAAGTGCTGGGTAAAGTTAAACACTTTGTATGGAAATGTTTTCCAATATTCTCCAGTCATTGCAATATCAGGAAGAGAGGATTGAAGGTGGAGGCAGTGTGAAAAGTGTATGGAGAAGCTGAAGAAACCCAGGAGCATGTGTTATTTCAATATCCCAGAGCTCAAAAAACATAGAAACTGGCACAAGTGCAGTGGAACAAATCCAACGGGAGCAACTGACTTTGGTGGTGGCGGGTTAGCACAATGAACTTCTAAGAGAATTTTGAGGACATCTATGGGTTCTTTGAATATTTGGCAGCCGGAGACATGAATTATCAAAACAACTATGAAGGGCTTGTATGATTTCAATGATAGAAAATTGGGAATTTAAATCGGAGCGGGAAAGACTAAAGAGTACATGTTGATTTACCAGGTAGATGAATTGCTTCCATTGGGTTACACCGATTCTAACTTCCAGGCAGACCGGGACGAAAGCAAGTCAACCTCAGGGTTTGTGTTTACTTTAGGAGGAGGAGCCATAGTATGGAAGAGTGTCAAGCAGAAATGCGTGGCAGACTCAACCATGGAGGCTGAGTATGTAGCAGCGTCAGAGCCAGCGAAAGAAGCTGTCTGGCTCAAAAATTTTCTCCTCGACCTTGATGTGGTACAGAGTTTGCCCGCTGCGATTACAGTGTTCTGTGATAACAGCGGAGCAGTAGCAAATTCGAAGGAGCCACAGACTCATAAAGCGAGTAGACACATAGAGCGCAAGTAACACCTGATACGAGAAATCGCTGGATGAGGAGAAGTCGTTGTTGCCAAGATACAGTCAGAGGACAACCTAGCAGATCCTTTTGCGAAGAGCCTACCGGCGAAAGTCTTTACAAGACACGTAGAAGGAATGAGAGTCAGTTGTTAGGGCGACATAGTAGACTAGTCTTTGAGAATTAGATTGAAAGAAATTGTGGTTAGTTTGTATAGCCATGAGCTTATTAAGCATAAGTGGGAGATTGTTAGAGGTATGCTGTAAAAGCTATGTTTTGCAGATTCTATCAATTCCATTTTGATCTGGCCATCATGTTTCAGTCAAAGTATTTATGATTGCAGTTTATTTATTTATGGAAATCATACTCCATGTCTTATATTGAGATAGTGTGGTTCAAAGTGTTTCGAACAGAAAGATCACCCATCGGTTCCTTATAAGACTAAACTATTCGTTCACAGTCTAGACAGGCAGTGAAACCCCTCTTGGAAAAAGACTGTAGTGTATTCTTGATTCAGTTGGTCTTTGACTGAAGAATTACACTAGCACTTATGTTAAGTGTTGAATAAGACCACGGAAGGATAAGGTTATGAGACTCACTGATCGTTGTTGTAACCTAGACCTTCGGTGATTGATGCGTTCTCTTAAGCTGTAAGATAATATAAAATAGGCATATATTTTAATTTCTTATTTATTTGATTTACCAAGTGATTCCTATTTTATTAGGATGACATACGAGGTATTTTGGTAAGTAAGAATAATTATATGATGTGCTATTATAAATTATTTATGGTCACTATGTTTAAGTGCGCTGGATTGATGACGTCCCCGAAATGAGCTCAGGAATGTACATTATGTTAAACCCTGCAGGTAGACGATTTTCTGACATAATGGTTAAGGTTCTGAGTGGTACTAATTTCGAAAATGAATAAGAAGTTGATTAATTATTTTGTCAGTAATTTAATTAATCAACGGACGTTATATCTTAAACATAGGGAGGTAAATTGATCAATCAGATTAATATTATTTAATCATGGAGGCTAAATTTTATTGGTAAAATAGTGGCTAAATGGGGAGAGCAATAATATTACTCTAGTGGGATGTTTTATTATTTAGTTCCATTTAAATAGAAATTAATTTTATTCCATATTAATTAATTTAATTAGGAGAATAATATTCCTACTAGAATCTTCTCTTTGGATTAGGAGACTAAGGAGTCTTCTAGAAGATGAAGATTAGTAAGAAATATATTTCATACATTAGATAATTAATTGGAGTAGAATTAGGCTTCCTAAATTAGGAATTAATTTTATTCCATGATTATTAATTTAATTAGGAAAGGATTCCTACTAGGATCTTCTCTAGTGTTAGGAGACTAAGGAGTCTTCTAGAAGATGGAGATTAGTAGGAAATCTCCTTTCTACATTGAATTAGTATTGGAATAGAATTAGGATTTCTAGGCCTAAATGGGATAAGCCCATATTTAGCACCTCCTTAAGGTCCCTAATGGAGCCTATAAATACACCAAGTCCCAACCTCTTGTATGATGATGGTGTTGGCCGATTTTCTCTCCTACATACGCGCGAGAAATATCATCGTTCGAGAGTTAGGGAGATTCGATTAAACGCTCCACCAAGTTTGATCGAAGTAGGTGTTTAGGTAATCCATTAGAAGGCTTTTTGGTACAATATATTGATCTTTCTAATATATATATTTTCAGATCAATGTTCCGGTACATGAATTACCAGTCATTTGCCTGAGGACCAGTCATCTGACTCCAAGATCTTCAAACTGAGGGACGAAGTTCAGATCATCTTGGCAGTTCGATTGTTTGCTCCATACCTGGAGGAGAGGATTCACTTTCTGCCGCCAAGTTGGTGCAGATACCAAGAGGAGAACACAAAAGAGCTGACTTACTTTTGAAGGTCGTATCATCCTTGGTCATCAAGAAATCCAGTACGGTAACTTTGTTAGAGATGCGTTCAAGCACTCGTGATCAAGTCATGGAAGTCGAGGAGCAAGAGGATTGGAGGTCTTCACTGGTGAAGTGGCTGTAGAATCCAGGCATAGGCAAGGACATCCGAAGAGATCCAGTGGCAAGAAAATCAATGAAGTTTTTCCTTCATGATGGATTATTATACAAGAGATTGTATGTGGGGCCACATTTGCATTCTGTCTCCAAAGTATAAGGAGAGTTTCCTTAAGGAGGTTCATAAAGGGTGGTGCGGGACCACGTAAAATCTAGAGTTCTAGTGGAGAAGGTACTGCGAGATGGGTACTTTTGGCTCAAGATGAGGGTCATGGCACATGAGCTCGTGCAGAAGTGTTTGCAGTGCTAACATCAATGACCATGATCCATCGACCTTCTAAGGAGATGATCCCCATGAGCTCTCTGTTACCTTTTGATTAGTGGGTGTGAACATAGTAGGTCCTCTACCTCAAGCAACTGGGAAGAGGAAGTTCCTATTGATTGCAGTTTATTACTTCAATAAATGGATCGAGGTCGAACCTCTAGCAAGAACCACCAAAGAAAAGGATATCGAATTAGTTTTTAAAAATATTTATTATTCGTACGACATACAAAAGTACTTGTATCTGACAATATAGCCGAATTTAAAGGCCAAAAAATAACGGCCTAATGTGAAGCAATGAATATAAAACAACACTTCACGTTGGTGGCCAATCCATAAGCAAACGGGCAGACGAATGTCACGGACAAGCCTATACTGAGCAAGATAAAAGTTCAGTTAGAAGGCGTAAATCTCTTACGGTTGGCATTAAATCGACAAATTATGAACTGAAGCTTGGAACATTTATCACCTTCTGGAACTCTGATGCATTATAAAAGAGAAGTTATCAATATCTTATTTAATTGAGTTTATTTGTTTACCTCCTACTTGGATTGTTGTGATTAAAGGAAAACAATATTCATTGCCATATAATGCAGTCATACATGCACTTACTAAAGGAGGCACCAATGAGAAAGAAAAAGAACTTACCAAGTGGAGGTGGCATGCAAAAAGGGACAAGCGGCAGCAAGTATGTGAAAGCGATTAAATTTGGTAGATTGAGGATAAAAAGGACTTACCATAATGTGCTGAGATAAAAAGTTTTCCACGCGCAACTGGAAAAATATACTTCGAATAATCTTTTGATTAAGAAAATGGCAAAGTGGAGTGAACTTTGGGTGAGCTACTCGAGTGATTTTTACTATTTAGTCATTATCGGGTTTGGTATAAGTTTTTTCGAAACAGTTAATAAGATCTTTGTGAAAGTATATGTATAACCAAAAACACACCACACCTAAAATCTGGATCCTATCCTCTTTTTTTATTCTCCTCTAAGCATGGAAAACTCCAAACAGATGGGCTCAGGGGTCTATAAAAACTCAATTCAGGCTCGTTATTACCCATGCTTTATTATTCATGCAGTTCAGTTATTAATAAATCTCAGTTTAGTTTTGCAAAGTTTGGTTCAAAAGTTTCAATTTATGCACTTATTAGAATCCGAAGTTTGGGAATTTGTAGCTAATCAACCGATCCTCATATGAGGGCTAAAGTTTAGGGGTAAAACCTCGAGCTGATGAGCTGAAGGATCACATAGGTAGAACCTTGAACATGTAAACTCAAGGGCCTAAGTTTAAAAGGGTTGAACCTCGAGCGGCTCGTGAGCCTAAGTTTCAGAAGGCAAAACCTCAAGCAATCAGCTCAAGGTGCCTAAGAAAAAAAAGATAAAACATCAAGAAGTAAGCTCGGGGAAAAAGGATTCAAGGCATGAGAAGCACAAGCCGTGTTTGTTAAAGCATGTTATCCCAATTCGGGGTAAGTTTGATTATGCATCAAAAGTAAGTTTGTTCACTGTAGGGATCTATAAGGATCTCATTATGTACAAATCATGAATTCAATAGCAAAACATAAACCTATGCGTAGCAGATCTAAAGGTTTGTGTAGAAAACTTACAGCTTAGAATTTTTAGTGATCTAGCTGACCTTCAAGATGGTCGTACAATCGAACATGATTGTATCACGAACGGAACGTCGGGCTCACAATCGGATTGCGTGGACAGACTACCAGGTCGGGATCGCAGGTTGCGGGCTGGGGCATCGCAGCGGCTGGTCACGGGCTCCGGCTGGGTCGCGATTGGTGGTCGGGTGGTCGGCGGTCCTCGGGTCTCGGGCTCGTGGATCATCGACTAGTTGTAGAAGATTATTACGTCTCGAACACTTATTGATCTCCTATTGTATATCTCTTACACCTTCTTCAACTCGTACCGTTGGAACAACAAGAAGAAGATAAATCTCGTATGGGAACTGAGAGAGAGAGAGAGAGAGAGAGAGAGTATGGGGCGGCGTGATTATGCGTGTAGAATGAGATTTATGATCTTTTGTTTTCTCTTCCCATGAGCTTAATGATGTATATATAGAGCTACAATAGTGACCCTTAGGAGATTAGGAGAAGAGCTTTTAAATTAATTAAAATACTTGTGGGTCAGCCCACTTATTCTAATTGATTAAATAATATTAAATGGGTCACCAACATAATATTATTGTACTCTCTTTTCCTAGCCCAATTTACAATTGAGACTCCAACAATAATTACTCGATTTATCTCCCCATGTTTAAGATATAATGTCCATTAATTAATTCGATCACTGATAATCAAGAATTAATTAATTTATTATTATTTCACCGAAGCTAGCGCTCGCTCATAACATTCTTATTATGTCGGAATTTAATCCACCTGCAGGCCTTAGCATAATAATCCTTCATGAACTCACTCCGGGAACATCATCAAACTAACGCACATGGTGACCGTAAATATCCTAACAGAACATCATACATGTAGCAGTATTACCCAAGACGGAGGGTCTATTGGCCCAGTTCACTAAACCTCACCCATGTGAATCAAAGTAAAAAGTACTACACATATATGTCTGTTTAATATCTTACGGATTAAGAGTACGCAGTAATTAACTGAGGCCTAGTTCGTTTACGACGATCAGTATAAAACGAACTGCTCCTCTCTGGGATCATGTTCAATACATAAATGTAGTAGTTCAACTAATCAATCAAGACAAACTATACTGTTGACACTACAATCGTTCTGATGGGTTGTTCATGTCCATCTAGGTTGTGAACCATTAATTCTTGTTTCGCGAATAACTGATAGTATGATATTCGGTTCGCTCGTCCACACTATCTAATGCAAAACAACAGAACGTAGAACTTGTTTAATCTAAAATGTTTTCTCATTCATAAAGGGTAAAAGTATAATATCATTCACAGCCAAGCTTTTAGTATATAACACTAACAGTTCACATCATTTAAGAAGTGACGGGGGCTCATAGTACTCAACTCAAGCACCAAGATAAACAAAGGAAAAGATCTTAAAGTAGTTCGCTTGAGAGAAAAGTAGTTAAGGATCTAAAGTGGTACAGGCTCGAAGGGCAAAATCAATACAAATTTAATACAAAAACGTAAAAGACAATTTTGCAAATGAAAGATATTTCATCGAAAGATATTTCTTCTTCTTCTTTTTCTTCTTTTGGTTCAATTCTTGGATGACCAGGCCTGTTCAGAGTCCTCGAATGAAGGAAAAATAGGAGGTTCGGTAGTAGGAGCTGCAGCCATAAACTAGATGGATTTAGGGGTAATGTGGTTCAGAGGTACCCTACAGAATCGAGCTATCTCCATGAGGTCACTCTTAATCGAAATATGAGAGCAGCATAAACTTTGTCCACAAAAAAGGTAAATAAGCCTTTGGGGGGG
>CACSLK010034050.1:2038861-2054568 GCA_902706635.1 Striga hermonthica | reverse complement strand
GAAACTTTGTCGTGTCGGACGGGGATCGTCAAGTCGACACGTCCTAGCTTTTCGTATTTTTATTGTGTTTGCAAGTCTTTCCCCGGGGTTTATGATAATAAAATCTATCTTTTTAATTTACGCTTCTCTTTTCTTGCTTTTCTTTATTTTTCCAAACATCACGGTTTTCAAACAGACGTTCGGGGGCGAAATTCGAAAATGGCCCGACCTTTTTATCGTAGCTTGAAACTAAGTACGTATGGACAAGTTTGTTCGATTAACCGCTTTGAATGAGAATAGAACTCCGTTGATCGTAATCATTTGTTAACAAAAATCCAGCGAAAAGACTTTTTAGACTTGAAAGTGCTTACTTTGAATTCACGAGTCATCTTAAGTACAAAAGATTTCGACACCAAGATTCTATATAAAAGATATTTGATTTCACAAAGGTCGTCACGTTTACAAAACATTCCAGGAAAGATTATCGTTGGGAAACTCGTCTTACTTGAAAAGGAAAACTTTTTGGCTAACCGACTTTCTTCAGTTTTGCAATTTCGCCCGGGGAAGCTTTCTTAGTGGATTCGACTTGCAACACGGTAGCTCTTTCGCGGAACGTCGGCGCGGAGACCGACTAGTGGCACTGAGGCCGGTATTTGCAGAACGTCGGCGCGGAGGCCGACTAGTGGCATGGAGGCCGGTTTTTGCAGAACGTCGGCGCGGAGGCCGACTAGTGGCACGGAGGCCGGTTTTTGCAGAACGTCGGCGCGGAGGCCGACTAGTGGCACGAAGGCCGGTTTTTGCAGAACGTCGGTGCGGAGACCGACTTGTGGCACGGAGGCCGGTTTTTGCAGAACGTCGGCGCGGAGGCCGACTAGTGGCACGGAGGCCGGTTTTTGCAGAACGTCGGTGCGAGGACCGACTAGTGGCACGGAGGCCGGTTTTTGCAGAACGTCGGTGCGGAGACCGACTTGTGGCGCGGAGGACTATTCGGTGCTACTGAAAGTATTTCTTGAGGTACACCGCATTCCATGGGTATCTTTGGGGCGTACCGTCCAGGCCTTCCAATCTATAGGCCCCATGAGGCAGCACCTGACTTATTTTATAGGGCCCCTCCCACTTCGGTTTTAAGGGGCCGGGGTTGGGCCCCGTTACTCTCTTCAAGACCAAGTCGCCAACTCGATAAGTCCTGGGTTTGAGTTTAGAGTTGACATAGCGCTCGCTCCTTTGCTTGTAAGCCGCATTTTTGAGTTCGGCTTGTGTCCGCAGCTCCTCGACCAGGTCGAGGTTCATGCGTAGATTGTCGTCGTTTTGGTCCTCGGTGAAATTCTCTACTCGGTAGGTAGGCGATCCAAGTTCTACGGGGACCATGGCTTCTGACCCATATGACAGAGAGAACGGGGTTTCTCCAGTCGATGACCTCGGAGTTGTTCGATACGCCCACAGGACACCAGTCAGTTCTTCTGGCCAAGCACCTTTCGCTGCTTCTAGCCGTGTCTTCAGACCGTTCTTGATTAACTTGTTCACCGCTTCGACTTGACCGTTCGTCTGAGGGTGATATGGGGTGGCGAAGTAGTGCTTTATGTTGTGCGACGTGCAGAAGTCTTCCAACTTTTTTCCTTCGAATTGTCTCCCATTGTCGGTAATGATCGAGTTGGGCACACCGAAACGACATACTATCGACTTCCAGACGAAGTCAATCATTTTCTGCTCGGTGATCGTTGCTAATGGCTCTGCTTCTGCCCACTTGGTGAAGTAGTCCACCGCGACAACGGCGAACTTTACCCCTCCTTTCCCCGTGGATAACGGGCCGATCAAGTCGATCCCCCATTTAGAGAACGGCCAAGGACTTACGATCGACTTGAGGGGCTCGGGCACTAGGTTCCTGTTCGGCGCGAATATCTGACATTTGGTGCACCTCCTCACCCAGTCGGCGGCGTCCCGCCTGAGCGTCGGCCAGTAGTATCCTCTCCGAAGGATTTTTTAGGCAAGGGCTTGGCCACCGGAGTGACTCCCACAAATACCATCATGGATCTCCTGTAACACGAACAGTGACTGTTGCTCCGTTAGGCACTTTAGGAGTGGGACCGAGTACCCTCGTTTGTAGAGCGCTCCCCGATCTAAAGTGTATCTGGCCGCTCGTATCCGTAGTGACCTGGCTTCTCGGGGGTCCTGGGGCTGTGTTCCCGATTTTAGGTACTCAATGATTGGGTCCATCCAAGTCGGTATTTTGTCGGTTTCGTCAATTCCGACTTGACCAACCGACGATGTAGACGTGGAAGGTCTTTCTTGACTCCCGACTTGAACGTACTCGACATCTTCCATGTTCGCACTGGAGGCGAGGCGTGAGAGGGCATCTGCTTGTACATTAGACGTCCTTGGGATGTGCTCGATCTTGGCCACAAACTTTCCCATCTGTTGCTTGGTCAATGTCAGGTACGGTACTAGTCGGGGTTCTTTCACCTCGTAAACACCGAGGACTTGGTTAACAAGTAGTTGGGAATCCGAGAAGATGGTAAGGTGGGTGAGGTTCATGGTTTCTGCGAGGCTCAGGCCCGATAGCAGGGCCTCGTACTCGGCCTCATTGTTGGTGGCCGAAAAAAGGAACTGGACAGAGTGGCAGTACACCCGTTGTTCCGGGTCGATCAGAACCACCCCTCCTCCTGCCCGAGTCGCGGTTGACGACCCGTCGACGTACATTACCCACGGCCGTTGGTCTGTCGTTTCTCGGATTGCCGGGGTGAACTCAGCGATGAAGTCGGATAATACTTGGCCCTTGATGGCTGTGCGGGGCTTGTAGTGTATGTCGAACTGCCCCAATTCAACGGCCCATTTGATCATTCGCCCCGAGGTGTCTGGTCTGTGTAGGACTTGCCTCAACGGATGGGCCGTCAAGACGGTGACTGAATGTTCTTGGAAATATGGTCGGAGTTTTCTTGCAGCGATGACAAGAGCGTAAGCCAACTTCTCCATTGGCGGGTATCTGAGCTCGGCGTCGTGTAATGCTTTGCTCACGTAGTAGATCGGGTGTTGACATGTCTCCTCCTCTCTTATGAGTACAGCGCTGACTGCCGAGTTGCTTACGCCGAGGTATAAATACAGCACTTCGTTGGGCTTCGGTTTCTGTAGGACCGGAGGTCGGCTCAGCGTGTCTTTGATATTGTCGAGGGCTTTCTGACACTCGTCGGTCCATTCGAACTTCTTCCCTTTCTTGATTGTGTCAAAGAATGGCTTGCAGCGGTCGGTCGACTTTGAAATGAATCGATTCAGGGCCGCTAGCCTACCAGTTAAACCTTGCACTCCCTTCACCGAGGTGGGGGGTCTGAGGTCGAGTATTGCTTGGATCTTTGTCGGGTTGGCTTCGATCCCCCTTTGGCTAACCATATAGCCCAAGAATTTTCCCGATTTCACCCCGAAGGTGCATTTCTTCGGATTCAACACCATCGAGTAATCGCGTAAAATTTTAAACATTTCATTCAAATGAGTTACATGGTCATCTGCTACAACCGACTTCACTAACATATCATCAACATAGACTTCCATAGTCTGCCCTATCAACCTAGAAAACATCTTGTTAACCAACCGTTGATAGGTGGCCCCTGCGTTCTTCAGTCCAAATGGCATCATCGTATAGCAATACAGCCCCCGATCCGAATAGAACGAGGTGTGCTCCGCTTCCTCCGGGTCCATAGGTATCTGGTTATAGCCCGAGTAGGCATCCATGAAGCTCATGAGTTCGTGGCCCGAGGTCGCATCGACCATGTAGTCTATGTGTGGCAGGGGGTAACTGTCCTTCGGGCAAGCTTTGTTGAGGTCGGAGAAGTCTATACACAGTCGCCACGCGCCGCTGGCTTTCTTGACCAGAACGGGGTTGGATACCCAGGTCGGGTACTTGGTTTCTTTGACGAATTTATTATCAACCAGCTTATTCACCTCCTCCTCGAGGGCCAGTTGTCGGTCGGGGCCGAGTTTCCTCCTCTTCTGAATGACCGGCTTCACCGTTTTGTCGATGTTGAGCCGGTGGCAAGCGACTTTCGGGTCGATCCCCTTCATGTCCTCGTGCTTCCAGGCGAAGACGTCGGCATTTGCTCAAAGGAATTGTATTAACTGAGTTCTGAGTGGTTCGGGCAAGCATGCTCCTATGCGGAGCTGTTTTGGGCAAGTCGGCCCGCCGACGTCAATTATCTCGACCCCTTCCGAGGGTTCAGCTCGGTTCCCCGGCTTCTTCTCCTTAAACTGATCTTGGGGATCAAGGACATCATCTTCCTTGGCTGGCTCCTTCCCTGGTCGCCTTCCTCGGTCCCGGGTTTTGTCTTCTTCGTCACTAGTCGGTGGTCGTTCATCTCCCCCCCGACCTTGATCGTCGCCCGCTTCGACATCAACTTCCTCTATCGTATGGATTTCTCGCGAGGGTATCTCCAGAAACAGCTCCCTGGCCTCTCTTTGCTCCCCGTAATGAGTTCCTTCTCCGTCTGCCGTCGGGAACTTTATCGCATAATGAAATATTGAAACGGCAGCTCGGAGTTTGTACAATGTCGTCCTCCCAATGATCGCATTATATTCGTTGTCAAGGTCCATCACCTTGAAAGTTTCCATGATGACTTTGGATGTCTGTTCGTTCCCTCCGAACCTGATGGGGAGTGTGATTTCCCCTAATGGGAGCGCCACGCTCCCGTTGAAGCCGTGGACGCGGTCATTGCAAGGGCGGACCTCGGCGGGGTCTATCCCGAGCTTGTTGAACGCCTTAAGCATGAGGATGCTCGTGTAGGCCCCGGTGTCCACCATGATCCGGTGGACAGGAATGCCGCAGATGGGGGCCGTGATTATGAGTGCGTCCGAGTGTGGATGATCGAACAGACTTGCGTCCTCCAACGTAAAAGTGATCGGGCAGGTGCGGGCATTGATCGTCTCTCTAAGATCCGAGGTCATGACTTGCTTCCCCGAGTTGTAGGCCTTTCGTGCATAGGCCTTGGCCTGCCTTCTGGATGAAGTCGGTGTATCTCGGTTTGTATTAACTCGGGGAATAGGACTCGACCGTCCCGAGGTCGGAGGGGTCTGGCTGGATCGTGGCTGGGCGTCGGCTTCTCGGCCCCTCTTCCTGTGTTGGTCTTGGGGCGAACCGACGTCCGCTGGTCCGATCACAAAGATTTCCTTATCTCCCTGGGCTCGAAGCCTCTTGAAAGTCGGTGCCCCTTCATCTCCTTCGTCATCGTCGGGGATTTCCTGCATTCTTCGTTTTCCCTTGTTGTCCCCAGCCTTGGTGAACTTCCTCACTTGTGGATTACCGATGAGCTTCATCAGAGCCGACAACAGGCTCAGGCATTCGTCTGTATTGTGACCCGGCGACTTGTGGTAGTCGCAGTAGCGGCCCTTGTCGAGTTGGTTCTCCGGGGTTTTGACGGGTCGAGCGTCGGGGATGATTCCCTTTCCCTTTATTTCCTCGTAAATGGCGGCCGCTCCGACCGAGTAGATAGATCGGTATCCTTCTTTCAGGTCCTCCCGGAATTGTTTCCGAGCTGCTCGCACCTCGGGGTCGTTCGGATCCCCCCACCTCGGGTCCGTGGAGGAGGTCTTCTTGTGCGTGTTGCCAAAAGACTTCTTCCTCTTTTCCGACGTCGGTCTTTGTCCTGGGGATGCGAACGTGAAATCCGGGACCGACATGCTTTCCTCGGCAATTATGTGGTTTTGTGCCCGGACCAAAAATTCCTGGAAGGTACTGGGCTTGTTTTGGCACAACGCCCACCTGAACATCGACTTCGGCTTCAGCCCTGAAATAGCGCTCACCAAGAGTGTTTCAGGATGGCATGGCTCCATGTTTTGCACACGCTCGTTGAAACGGGCAACATACTCCTTCAAGCTCTCGTCGTCCTTCTGGACGATGTTCGTAATCGACTCCTTTGGGATCAAGCAAACTTGCGCTCCGATGAAATGGGAGCGGGACGCCGACCTGAGTTGAACCCAGCGTCGGATAGATTGCGCAGGCAGCGAGTAGTACCACTTCTATGCCTTTGGCCCCAAAGTTAGGGAGAACATGCGGCACCTGAGGGCGTCGGTGGCCCCGTGTAGATCCATCCATGAAGTGTAATGCCCGAGGTGGGCGTCTGGGTCCGATGTTCCGTCGTACAGGCCGATTTGTGGGACTTTTATTTTCCCGGTCAGTGGCTCTAAAGTCAACTCGGGAGAGAGTGGGGAGTCCGTCTCCACGTACACGTGGCCGGTCTCTTGACTGCGTTGATTGGGAGGTGACCTCGCCCTTTGGTTTTGTAAAGTCTCAAGTTCGGCGATTCTCCTCCTTAAGGCCTCCATCTCGGGGTTGTCGTGCCTAGCCGTTCGGCCCCGCACTATCTGGTGCCGGAGGTCGGTTGGGTTTCCCGCCGTTCTGAACAAGGGTCTAGCGACATCGGTTTCCCTCCGGGCATGTCCGGACTCGCTTTCTGCCGTCATTTCTTGCAAATCCTGCTCTTGGGGGTTGACCATCTGGGTTGGTTGTCGCTGGGCGGCGCCGTCCCTCGGTTGGGACGTTGCGTGTGAGCGCGCTTGGTTGTTCACGCCCTGTTGCGGTGGTGCCGCCGGCCTGGCCGGGGTTATGGGCGCCAACGACTGACCTGGCACGGTTCTCGAGGCTCCCGACATTGTTTGAGCCAGTAGTGTTGAGAAGCCTTTCGCAAACTCTGGGTTCTGCATAAGCGTAGCAAGGTCTGGTATTATGGCCGTATTGGCCTTACCAGTTGAAGGGATTGGACCGTGGTTGTCCCCTCCCCTTGTTGTTTGGTCATCTTGTCCTGACTGTGCCATCGTTGTCCGATTTCAGGTCAACGGTTTCAAAGGTAGATGATGGATGCAAAGATTAACCTCAAGATATCTTATGAGGCCCTCCTTCTAGCGCCAAACTGTTGATAAACGGATTTGATCAACTTTTTTATATTTGTATTTTTAGATTAATACCGTAATGAGGCGATTTTATTGAATAACTGGGGATTATCTAAGAAAATATCAAGTCGGTTTTTCGAGAACTGGAGGTCGGTTTTTTATTGTACAATAATGCTAAAACTGGCGATAGCCGAGGTGATTAATGCAGAATTTATGTGTCGGGAAAAAGATCCTCGTATTGCCTTTATTGCTGCTATTTATAGTAACTGGGGGCTCTTCTTTTGAGGAGATTCGGCGGCATTTAATGCGGAATGACGTTTGCGCAGCCTTTTTGTCAGTGGGCCCCCTTCACGCAATGATGTCTCCACATGGGCTTTAAGCAGTCGATGGACAAGCATTAAATGCCGCCTGTCGGCTCTGACGTCGGCCTGCGCCCGAGGTTATTTCGTTCTAGAGGTCGGCTCCCAGACAAGGTCGGCTTTCGCAGGTCGGGTAGCATTTTCTCTGCACTCCTCGGCCAGGCCTCTTTACTTTCTCGTCGTCCACGTGTCGTCCATCCAACGCTTGAGCGGATTTTTAGGTCAACATATATATATATATATATATATATATATATATGTATAAACTCTCATTTTAGTTTTGTCTATACATGATACTTTATCTTTTTTTATTTTCTAACATCTTTATCGCTCTTTTTATCTTTTTTATTATATAATTTTTTATTTACTTTTAAGTTACAAAATGTCGAGTTTTCGTGGTGGTCGTGTTGATGTCGGCGGTATTCCCAAAAACTAAAGCGTAAAAATATAGGCGGCGCATCTTTGAGTAGACTTCCATTGCCGAGGCAAACCGTATACCGGGATGTACCGACTCTACCCAACAATGTTGATCCACAAATGACTGATCGCGTGTTTCACTCTCTTGATGAAACATAAGATACCTATCGAGCAGAGGAGCAGCAGCAGGACGACGACGTGACCCAGCCGCCTGAAGACGATTTTGATTCAATGCATTATGTATGCTCTTACACCCCACTTAGATTACCCAAGTTGTGCAGACGTGATTAACTCCTTAAGTGTCATGGTCGCCTAGACGACGTTTAAGTATATGTCTAAATTATTTGAAGTACTACAAAACCAAACTACCTTCACTGGTAGTACTTACAAGTTTTTTTTTTTTTTTTGTAAAATTACTGTTAACAAAATTTAATCGTTAAGAAGTGTCAAAATGAGGTAAGAAATGCATAAATGCTATGAAGCTGATAGAGACATGGTACTGCAGATACTTCCTTCATTAATTTTCTTGCTGCAACAGTGGCAGGCTCGTACACATATATTGCTAACTTCCAAATCCTACTAGGTTAAAACAAATCACCTATTCTTATCTAAAAGGGAAAATGCCAAATGGTACAAGAAAGGTAAAACGGCTCTCTCTCTTCCTCACAGCTGCATGCTTGCCTTCATGCACACGTCAGAATATGATCCAATGGTTGTGAGCTCTCTATTGGTTTGATTATGATCTGAGGGCTGAGATGAATGCATGGAGGATGGAGCTTGTACCTTCTCTTTATGCTTGAGGGCTAGGATTGAAGCTGATGTGTGAAATTGATTTCCAACATTCCCCCTCAATTCGAAACCAAGTTTCTGAAAAAAATTTAGTTTGTCTCTTAACCTGGTGAAGAATTGCATGCTCAATGGTTTAGTGAAAATATCTGCCACCTGATCAATGGAAGGAACATGTTGAACTTGTACACTTCCACATGATATCTGTTGTCTAACAAAGTGAATGTCAATCTCAATGTGCTTTGTCCTAGCATGTTGCACAGGATTAGAAGCCATTGCAATTGTGCTCATATTATCAACCCAAAAACAAGCAACCTTCTTAAGAGGAATGTTTAACTCTTTCATTAATGATTGAAGCCACATAATCTCTGTTGTAAGATGAGCAAGACTTCTATATTCTGAATCAGTAGAAGATCTTGATACACTGTTTTGCTTTTTGGATTTCCATGAAACCAGATTCTCACCTAGAAATACACAAAATCCAGTGGTTGATTTTTTGTCATCCAAGTCACTTGCCTAGTCTGAATCAAAGAAACCTATGACACTGAGATGACTTGACTTGTTAATTTGAAGACCAAGATTTAAATTAAGTATCCTTTTTACTGCCTTTCAATGATCATCAAGAGGAGCTGAAATAAACTGACTAACTTTATTTACACTGAAAGTAATTTCAAGTCTTGTGATTGTCACATACTGAAGGCCTCCAACAATGCTTCTGTAAAGAGTGGTGTGAGCATTAGGAGTACCTTTTGACTTGGATAAATGCAGTGAGGAGATCATAGGAGTTGGTGTTCCTTTGGCACCTGTCATGTTGGCTCTATTGAGAAGCTCCTTGATATAATTTCCTTGATTCAAATGCAAGCCTGAAGATGTTCTTGTGACTTCAATGCCAAGGAAGTGTTGTATTGGTCCAAGATCTTTTAGAGAGAAAAACTTGTTGAGATGTTTGATCACGATATTTATCAACCTCTGAATTCCCAGTAATGATAATATCAGACAAGAAGATAGGTGCAAGCATGAGGTTGAAGTTTTAAGAACACGGAGTTGTCTGATTTAGTGTCTGTGAACCCAAGTTGAAGCAGGACATTCTTCATTGTGTCAAACCAAGGCTCTAGAAGCCTGTTTTAAGCCATAGAGAGCTTTGGACAATTTACACGCCATGTTATCATTCCCTTGCTCAAAACCAACTGCTGCTTCATGTAGATATCCTCAGTCAAGTTGCCCATCAAGAAATTCATTATTAATGTCCAAGTGCCTCACTTGCCAGGAGTAGGTGACAACCAATGATAGCATGACTCTAATAGTGATAGGCTTAACAACAGGGCTAAAGGTTTCAAAGAAATCTAAACCAGCTGATTGAGAGAAACCCTGAGCAACAAGCCTTGCTTTTAACCTTGAGATATTGCCATCTACATCCCTTTTGACCTTGAAGACCCATTTACAGCCAATTAGATTTTTGCCACGAGGCAATGTGGTGAGAACCCATGTACCATTGGATAATGAGGCCTGATATTCATCAAGCATGGCAGCCTTTCATTGAGGAGATTGAAGAGCAGCAGCAATGGTGGTAAGTTCACTGATATCATCCTTCTGAAGATTGTATAGCTTTGGCTTGTATATACCTGCTTTAGATCTAGTAATCATATGGTGCGTAGGATGAGAAACATCAATATGATCAGAAAAAATATGTGGAACGATTGATGCATCACTCAATTCTGGTAACTGAACAAAAATAGGGACAGTGGTATTAGTATGAGATGAGTGGGAGTTGTTTTGAGAGCTGGTTGGTGTGTGAGGTATAGGAGAAGGAGTGTGTGGCAAGGATAAGTTGTAATGTGAAGGAGGTTGATGAAGATTTTTGTGAGGGTTAGTGAAAACAATAGGTGGTGGTGAGGTGCTGAAATGACTAGAAGTCATTGGTTAAGATTGTAAAACAGTTTTATCAAGGTAAGGAAATTTTGTCTCATAAAAAATCACATCTCTGGACAATATGACTCTTCCATCCGAGAGGAATATTTTATAGCCTTTGTATTGGTTACTGTAAGCAATGAATGTTTTTGCCATAGATCTAAACTGCAGCTTATGTTTATTGAAAGGTCTAAGGACATGAAATGCTAGACATCCAAAAATCTTAAGTCTCTTGTAATCAGGTTTGTGATGGTAAAGAGTTTCAACTGGGGATTTATAGTCAAGGATTTTGGTGTGAAGTCTGTTAATAATGTACACAGAAGATATAAAAGCATCATCCCAAAAAGAAAAAAGGTAAACCACTTTGAGAAAGAAGGGAAAGACCAGTTTTAACAACGTGCATATGTTTTCTTTCAGCTACCCCATTTTGCTGTGGTGTATAGGGACAAGAGACTCTATGAATGATCCCATTTTATTGAAGGTAACTAGTTAAGGCTCTATACTCACCTCCCCAATCAGTTTGAAGAATTTTAAGGGTAGTGATCAATTGGTTTACAGCAAGACTTTTAAAATGAAGAAATGTTTGTTTCACTTCAGATTTCTGTTTAAGCAAGTATAACCGTGTGTGTTTGCTGAATTGGTCAATTAAAGAAACATAGTAGTTGTTGGTATGGCTTATATATTAATAAAGGAAGGAGGCAGATTGATGCCAGCGAGCGTAGCAGAGTGAGCGGAGCGACCGAGCGAAGCGAGCGGAGCGGAGTATATTTGAAAGTGTTGTTGGATGTCTGATGTATGCCATGGTATGTACTCATCCTGATTTAGCTCATGTTGTTGGTCAAGTTTGCAAGTATATGTCTAGGCCGAATAAACAGCATTGGGAGGCAATCAAATGGATTTTCAGATATTTGAAAGGTACTGTGGGACATGGTATTGTGTTTGGAGATCAGTGGTTGGATCTTTTGGTTGTAGGATATGTGGATTCTGATTATGCTGGGGACTTGAATAATAGGAGATCTACCACTGGGTATGTCTTCACTTTTGGTGGAGGACTTATTTGTTGAAGGTCGAATACTCAGCCTATAGTTGCTCTATCTACAACTAAAGCTGAGTACATTGCTTTGGCTGAAGCGGCAAATGAAGCAGTGTGGCTTGCTGGATTGGTTAGAGAGTTGGGTATTCAGCAATGTGGAGTTCTATTATATTGTGACATTCAGAGTGCTATTCATTTGGCTAAAAATCAAATATATCATGCTTGGACGAAACATATTCACTACAAGAAAAACTGCATTTGGCGACGCTTATTTTTTTGTTTACTGACGCTTATTTTTTTCTGACATCAAATTTAGCAACACAACTCGCCAATAAGCGTCATTAATAAGCGTCGCCAAATGCAGTTTTTCTTGTAGTGATTGATGTGAGGTTCCACAAGATTATGGAATGGATTGCTTCTGGTGATATTCAGTTGGAGAAAGTTCATACTGAAGAGAATGCTGCTGATATGTTGACTAAGACTGTTACTTCTGACAAATTCAAGCATTGATTGGATTTGTTGAATGTTTCTGCATGCTAGAGTTGCATGGTACCCCCGGTCTGCTTGCTGTATCTCGTAGAGGTGCTCGCTATTGTGTTCTCCTAAGGAGGTGATATATTCGCCAAGGTGGAGATTTGTTGGTATGGCTTATATATTGACAAAAGAAGGAGGCAGGCCGATGCCCGTGGTACGGTATAGGTTATTTAAGTAAATTTATACCTTGTAGGATTATCATATAAATACATGGTCTATTGATGTATTGAGATATTCATAAAAAAAAAAGGATATCGCTCTGCCGCCGTGGATGTAGGCACATTTTCGAACCACGTAAATCTTGTGTTGTTTACTTTCTCGTTTTTAATTCGCATGCCATATTGTCATCTTTGCACAACAGTAGTGAAAGCCATTTCTTGACTTCATGGGTGCAGGTCTCCATAAGTATGAATGTACAAGTTCAAGAGGTTTGTTACAAGCAGTTTCTGAAATAGCAAAGGGCAATCTGTGAATTTTAGACAAAGCGCAAGAAGAACAAACAACATCTCTTTTCATTTCATAAGCAAGGTTACAACTTCTGTAAGCTTTGAGAATTACATCATAACTAGAATTCCCTAGTCTATGATGCCAAACATCTAAACTAGGAACATCTTTTAGGGAAATGGATAAAACTGCAGAATTGAAAGACTGGTGAAGGCTTCTAGTGGATTGATTCGATTTGCTCTTATTTCTGGTAGGCTGAAGCTTGAACTGATAAAGGCCATCTCTAAGAACTCACTTGAGTAAAATGTCCTGAGTTACTTGATCCTTGACAAGACAAAACAAAGGATGGAATTCAAAAAAGACATTGTTATCATGGGCAAAATGTGATACACTGATAATATTTTAAGTAACTGAGGGTATGTGAAGAAGGTTTTTAAGGATAAAAGCTTTCGTATGAGATTTAAAGCGACTGTTACCATAATGAGCAATGCACAAACCTGCTCCATTCACCATCTGAACTTTGTTGTTTCTCAGATACTCTATAGGTGCTTGAATGATGTTGAGGTCATTTGGCACATGGTTTGATGCACCTGTGTCAGGATACCAGTTCATCTCTGAGGTTAGGTCTTGAACTGAAGCAGTGGAGCTTGGAGCTTGCATTATATTTAGAGCAGGATGATGATGTTGTCTTATCATGTTGCTGTGACTGGTATTTGACTAGTTTTGTGCATGGTTAGAACCATAGTTTTGATCAAACATGTACCAGCATCTATCAGCTGTATGACCTCCAACATGGCACACTTGGCAAGTGGGTTTGTTTGAGCCATATCTTCCTCCTCTTCCTCTATAGCCACCTCTGCCATTTTTGTTTCCTCTTCCTCTAAAGTTTTGATTGTTATCTCTGAAGTTGTTGAATCTTTCTTGTGAAGACTGAGTGACAGAATTGACAGTGGGTCGAGATTCTTCATTGTTAAAGGTGACTGCTTGAGTGGCCTCAAGCCTTGACTCATATCTGAGTAGCAAAGCCTCAACATCTCCTTTGCCAAAAGCTCTGGCCTTGAGGTAACATTAACCATCACTGGGTTGTATTCAGAGCCTAAACCAGCTAAAATGTGGAGGATCTGGTCTGAGGAGGAAACCATGCTACCAGCGGATGCTAGAACATCAAAGCATGACTATCTTGTTGAGGTATTCCCTCATGGACATCCCTCCTTTCTTTAGGGTTTGAAGCTGCACTTGTAATGCATTTGCTTTGCCAAAGAATGGCTTGAGAAATTGGTTTCAAGGGACTTCCAGATCTCGTAGGATGAGTTGAGACCAACAGTAAGGATGAGATTGCTCTCTGATAGAGATTACAGGAGCCATGAGGCTAGGAGCTGATCCTGCCTTGTCCAGCTTAAGAAATATGGGTTCACAACCTCTTGATTGTTGTCATTGAGGATGAATTTTGAGGGAGCTTGGTTGTATCTTGTGATGTAGCCCTCTAAGCCATAACCTCTGATGGTAGTGAAGACCTGTTGCTTCTAGATGAGATAATTTTTCTCATCGAGCTTAATTGTGACAAGCTGATTTTGAGGTTGTATTATTTGGATCTGAGGATTTTGGCCATTTGGTCCATTTCCTCTAGTTGCAGATCCGAAATCAGATTGTTGGGACATAGTGACCTTAGATAGTGATGTGACTGGCTAAGGAAAAGGAGTATGGCTCAGAGACAGGTCAAAACCTGCTTTGATACCATGTCAAAATGAGATAAAAAATGCATAAATGCTATGAAAGCTGATAAAGACATGATACTGCAAATACTTCCTTCATTAATTTTCTTGCTGCAACAATGCCAGGCTCATACACATATATAGCTAACTTCCAAACCTACTAGGTTAAAACAAATTCATCTATTCTTATCTAAAAGGGAAAAGGCCAAATGGTACAAGAAAGGTAAAACGACTCCCTCTCTCTTCCTCACAGCGGCATGCATGCTTGTCTTCATGCACACGTCAGAATATGATCCAATGGCTGTGAGCTTTCTATTGGTTTGATTATGATCTGATGGCTGAGATGAATGCATGGAGGATGGAGCTTGTACCTTCTCTTTATGCTTGTTTTCATCGTCTTGATCAAGGGCTAGGATTGAAGTTGATGTATGAAATTGATTTCCAACAAGAAGTAACATTTATAATACATATGTATATTTTTCATACTCAAATGACGTAGTTGAAAAAAATAATATAAAAATTATGACACTATTCACTATAAGTATGTTTGTAAGCGTCATAAGCATACTTATATAAGTGTTCTTTGTTCAAATAAATTTGATTTGATAAAATGGTTCTTTTTTAAAAAAAAAAATGGAGCTTATCTCATCAGTTTATGAAGATAGTTTTTCAATAATGTTCGTTGCTAGCTAATCAGCTAATTACCAAACATTTTTATTGTACCAATTAGAATTTCAGCCATGAACCATAAAATTATAAGCGTTGACTCAAAATTCAACTACGATTTACCAAACATAATGTAAGTTGGGAAATTTCGTTTCGAGATTCTAATTTTTGGAATGTACTAATTTAAGGACTGATTTATTCTTTCCTATTATTCTCAATTCAAGGCTCGTCTTTTTATTTAACTTCTCAATGTAATGTCAACCTACCTTTACTTTTTGACATAAATATGTGAATCAATTATTTTATGATATAATTAATTTGAAATTACTTGTGTAATTTATATTTTACATACTTATAATAAAATATACAAAATATATTTAGTAACATTACCTTAATAAAAAATGAATACATATAATTACAATTATAAAAAAAAGTTTAATTAAGATTATCTTATGATATAATTATTTGAATCTACTTTGTGTAATTTACATTTTACATACTGATAATAAAAAAATATATTTAATAATGTTGCCTTGATAAAAAAAAATGAATCTATATGAATTACATTTAAGAAAAATTATAATAAAGATTATTTTCAAAAATTGATAAGTGGATTTGGAAAATATATAATTGAATAATATTTGTATTAATAGCCTTGATATGTAATAAATGTAAGATATAAAATTATATTAATAATCTTAATACAGTTTTCAATTTCCTTTTTTATTACTTCACTTTTTAATGTTCTATTTTTATTACATATTTTGATTTATTTTTAATTTTATCACATATTTAGAATATCAATTATGTAGTATTTTTAAATTCTCTTATTAACTTTATGAAAATGGAATTTGTTAAACATTTGCATAAATATAACTCATATTGATTAGTTTTCTCATTTAGGTTTATTGTTAAATAAAGTAAATATTTTAACATAAATATGTAAAATATAGATAATGAAATATAATATTATAGTTCGCATATTATGTCAAAAATTAAAGT
>CACSLK010034050.1:1967232-1989610 GCA_902706635.1 Striga hermonthica | reverse complement strand
AAAGCAACATGCAATATTAAAAATTTAATAATAGTTTGTACATTTAAGAGTGTATTCACATTAGCGAAAAACCGAAACTAAAATCAAGGGAATCAATACGAAATTTAATATTCATATTCAACAACAATCCCTAAAGAAGGGACAATACAAGCTATCTTTGGTAGAACACTGTGATACAGAATAGAAGATAGAAATAGGAGCACAAAAATATAACAATATGGATATCATCAACTAAGGAAGCATATAAATTATGTTTCAATCTATTCGAGAAAAACACAAAAGAAAACAACAAGACTTAATAAAACTCGATACCAATAGAGCTTGAAACAGACTCAAAGATGAAGGACGTTTCTTATTTTATTTATGTCAATATTCCAGGTCTATCTGACATTTTTTTGTCTACTCTCAAAATAGTTTTTTAGTTACTTAGGGATCCAAAAATCGATCCAAGGCTCAAACTCCTGTGAAGATCGGGTGGGTGTCATGTTGACACATAAGTTTATCCAAAAATCACATAATATCATTAGACATAAGTTCAATAACGATCAACTCCAATTTAGAGAAGTGTTTGAGATAAGTTCAAATAATGATAATAACAACTTGTTGGGAAGTTCCCGTCAAATTAAGAAGATTAATCTTGAATTCATGTAACTATTCAAAAATCTTCATTTGATTGATGACACAAAAGTTGGGAGAAAAATTTACTCAACTTTATCTATAATTGGATTTTCAACATCTACCCACACCTACAAGCCAATTCATAGTTCTATCACAACCCTCGTTAAACCACGTGTTTATTCTTTTCTCATGTAATGTTAAAACTAAAATGTCAAGAAATTAACAAATTGTCACATCTGATATCTCACAAGCACAAGTCAATCAAATTCTTATTGGAACATATATACGGGGGCAAAAGAAACACACACAAAGAAGCCAATCAAAAATAAAAATCAACCTCAGTTTACCTAATGCTCTGAAACCCAAATACAACATTTCACATTATTCATAAAACACACACAATAAAGAAGCCATATATGATGATTATGTTCCAATACTAAGTTAAAAAAAAAAAGTAAAATAAGAAAACAACATGATCAACAAATAGGATAACAACACAGGTTGAAATTCAATAATCACATTCATATTTTAACAGAATATGATATGGTCCATATGTAACATGTACACAAAAATAAAACATTAAAACTTACTCAAAATTTCGATAGAGTTGCTGTTAAATTATTAAACTAAATTATTATTTGTTAATGTATCTAGGTGGTCATGTTCTAGAATTTACATAATTCATAAATGTAAGTTACAAGATGCATGAATGTAAAATGTAGGTGAAAGGCATCTAGTAATTAGGGGAGTTTGAAAAGGTATTCTTATACCAATAAATATCATATGTGAGTCATTTGCAAGTTGTAAGAGTGAAGAAGCCAAAAAGAAGAATAATAAGATAGTCACGTTTTTCCTCTTCCATTTTCTAACAAATTGGTATCAGAGCCATTTTTGTTTGGAGATCGAGGCTTGAATAATGTCGAACGGAACCCCATTTGTAGTTCCTTCACTTACAAAAGAAAAGTATGATAATTGGTGCATACGAATGAGAGCTTTGTTTGGAGTCTATGAGTGTTGGGACTCCATGGAGAAAGGAGTCGATGAAAGTGAAGCGGCCGAAAGGAAAAAAGACCAAAAGGCGCTCACACTTATCCATCAAAGTTTGGATGAGAAGATGTTCGAGAAGGTTGCTGCGGCAACCACCTCCAAGCAAGAATGGGAAATTCTTCAAGCTTCATTCAATGGTGTAAACAAAGTGAAGAAAGTGCGTCTCCAAACATTAAGAGGTGAATTTGAGTCCCTCCGCATGAAGGAGTCCGAATCCATTTCGGATTATATCTCAAGAGTCTTGGCTATTACCAATCAAATGAAGAGGTATGGAGGCGATGTGAAAGATGATCGAGTTGTGGGAAAAATTCATAGATCGTTGGATCCAAAATTCAACTACATCGCCGTTGCCACTAAAGAGTCGAAGGACCTAGACACCATGACCGTTGATGAACTTGTGGGTTCACTACAAGCTCATGAAGAGAGATTGAAGATGCCAACACAAGAATTGGTGGAGCAAGATTTAAAAGTAATGCTATCAATCAAAGAGAAAGAGACTGGACGAGGCCGTGGAGGTGCTCGTGGTCATGGCGGACGAGGACGAGGACGCGGAAGAGGAAGACAAGGACAACATGATTAGGCTTAATTATGACTCGACGAAAAACCAAGAAAGAGGTCGAGGTCGTGGACGTGGACGAGGTCGAGGCCCAAGAGGTGAAGGATATAGGCCGAATCAAAGGCACGACAAATCAAACATCGAGTGTTTTAATTGTCATCGCTATGACCATTACGCCTGGGAGTGTCAAAGTAATCTCATAGAGAAAAGTAATCTCATAGAGAGTAACAATAAAGAAGATGTGGATCCCACTTTTCTTCTCGCATGCAAAACAAATTCGAAAGACGAGGATAGCCGATCGTATCTTGACTCGGGAGCAAGTAGTCATATATGCGGGAGACGAAATTTATTCTCGGAACTTGATGAGTCTGTTGGTGGCGACATAACTTTTGGAGATTCTTCAAAAGTACAAGTAAAAGGGAAAGGTACGATTTTGATTCATTTGAAAGCCGAGAGTCATCAAGTTATCTCCAATGTCTTTTATGTGCCTGAGATGAAAAGCAATATTTTGAGTTTGGGACAACTTTTGGAGAAAAATTGACATTCATCTAAAAGATAGAAGTTTGACTATGAGAGATGAAGATGGAAGATTGCTTGTTAAAGTCCTGATGACGAAGAATTGGATGTTTTTGTTGAACATTCAAAGTGATTATGTGTTTTAAGTATTGTTTCAATGATTCATCATGGCTATGGCATTTGACGCTTAGACATTTCAATATTGATGGCCTCCAAATGATTTGCAAAAAGAGAATGGTGAAGGGGTTGCCATCAATAAATCACCCGAACCAACATTGTGAATGGTGTATTTATAGAAAACAAGCAAGAAAGAGTTTTCCAAAGGATTCAACGACAAGGGCGCAATATCCATTGGAGTTAGTTCACTCGGACGTGTGTGGACCAATCAAACCAAATTCTCTTGGCAAAAATAATTTCTTTTTTCTATTCATTGATGATTATTCTCGGAAGACGTGGGTGTATTTCTTCAAGGAAAAATTTGAGGTGTTTTCTACCTTCAAAAAGTTCAAGATGATGGTGGAAAATCAAAGTGGTTATCGGATCAAGGCGTTTTGATCCGATCGAGGTGGTGAATTCACTTCGACCGAATTCAAAGAATTTTGTGAGATCGGACGATCCTCAATATGGTAAGAAGTATGATGAAAAGCAAGAATATGCCGAAGGAATACTGGGCTGAAGTTATTTCGTGTGTCGTCTACTTGATGAATCAGTGCTGCACGAAGAGTGTCCATGGAATGACGCCACAAGAAGCTTGGAGTGGCTACAAACCATCACTTGCGAGTTTTTGGAAGCATTGCTTACATGCATGTCCCAGAGAAAAAGCGCACGAAACTCGATGATAAGAGTGCAAAGTACTTATTCATCGGCTTTGATAATTATTCAAAAGGCTACAAGTTGTATAATCCACACAACCGAAAGCTTTTGACTAGCCGAGATGTGGAGTTTGACGAAGAAGGCGTTTGGGACTGGAGTGGACAAGATAAAAATGATCAATATAGTCCATTATATGATGAAGATGAATAAGGCGCGGTTGAACCGACACCACCATCAACACAACCGCCACAAGGTAATGAGGCAAGCTTGAGTGGTCCACAAAGATTTAGAGACCTACGAGAGCTATATGAAGCTACAGATGAGGTAACAAATTTTAGTGTATTTACTCAATTTTGTTTGTTTGCGAAAGCTGAGTCCGTAGGATTTGATGACGCGGCCCTAGACAAAAAATGGAGGAAGGCCATGAATGAAGAAATAAAATCAATTGAGAAGAATGATACGTGGGAGCTAGCGTCGCTGCCTGAAGGAAAAAGCACAATTGGCGTTAAGTGGGTGTATGAAATTAAAAGAAATGCAAAGGACAAGGTTGAAAAGTATAAGGTGAGGCTAGTCGCGAAAGGGGACAAGCAAAAGGCTGAAATTGATTATGATGAAGTTTTTGCACCCGTTGCCCGTCTGTAGACGATTCGACTGATCATTTCCATTGCTTCTCAAAACAAGTAGAAAATCCACCAACTCGACGTAAAATATGCTTTCTTAAATGGAGTTTTGGAGGAGGAAGTCTATATCGATCAACCACCAGGCTATGTTGTGAGAGGCCAAGAAGACAAGGTGTTGAAATTGAAGAAGCCTCTTTACGGCTTGAAGCAAGCTCCGCGTGCATGGAATAGTCGAATTATTCAATATTTTTGGCTAAATGGTTTTAAAAAATGTCGACATAAACATGCTCTTTACGTCAAGAGGAACAAAAATGGCGACATGTTGATTGTGTGCTTGTACGTGGATGATATGATTTTCACGAGCAATAATCTAAGGATGTTCGATGAGTTCAAGAGAGCTATGGCGAAGGAGTTTGAGATGACTGATATTGGGTTGATGTTCTATTACCTTGGCATTGAATTGAAACAAAAGGACAATGGGATATTTATTTCGCAAGAAACTTATGCAAAAGAAATCCTCAAGAAATTTGAGATGGAGCATTGCAAGCTCGTGAGTACCCTCGTGGAATGTGGAGTGAAATTATCTTTGCACGAGGAAGGTGGGAAAATTAATTTCACATACTTCAAAAGTCATGTGGGAAGTTTGAGGTACTTGACTTGTACGAGACAAGACATTCTATTTGCAGTTGGACTCATAAGTCGTTGCATGGAGGCTCCTACTTCGTCGCATTTGAAAGTGGCGAAAAGAATTCTTCGCTATATTAAAGCTACAGTTGATTACATAATTTTCTGTACAAATTCACAAGATTTTAAGCTTGTTGGCTAGTGCGATAGCGATTGGGCCGATGACGTTGATAGCCAGAAAAGTACTTCTAGATTTGTTTTCTTTATCGGAAATTCTGCATTCACATGGAATTCGAAGAAGCAACCGATTGTGACTCTTTCTACTTGTGAAGCGGAGTATGTATCTGCCACTTCGTGTGTTTGTCACGCTATTTGGTTGAGGAGTTTGTTGAAAGAACTCAATTTTCTTCAAGAAGGTCCGACTGAAGTTTGTGTTGATAATAAGTCGGCAATACAATTGGCGAAGAATCCGGTGTTTCACGAGAGGAGCAAGCATATCGATACGAAGTACATTTTATTTGAGACTATATCTTCAAGAAAGAAGTGAAGCTGGAGTACGTGAAGTTGAAAGACCAGGTTGCAGATATCTTCACAAAGTCGTTGAAGCTCGATGTGTTTAAGAACTTACGATTTTCTCTTGGAGTGATGAAGTTAGTTTAAGAGGGGGTGTTGAATTATTAAATTAAATTATTATTTGTTAATGTATCTAGGTGGTCATGTTATAGAATTTACATAATTCATGAATGTAAGTTATAAGATGGATGAAAATGTAGGTGAAATGGATCTAGTAATTAAGGGAGTTTGAAAAGGTATTCTTATACCTATAAATACCATATGTGAGTCATTTGCAAGTTGTAAGAATGAAGAAGCCAAGAAGAAGAATAATAATATAGTAAAGTTTTTTTTTCTCCTCTTCCATTTTCTAACAGTTGCAGGGCGACCAAATAGTGAAGTTAGGCGAGAAAATGAAAGAGAAAGCTTAAGGAGGAATGAGAGAAAAAAATGGCCCACCATTATTAAAAAAAATAAAAATAAAAAGAAGTATACCAATTAAACAAAACAAATTGCAAAATAGGAAAACCGATTCCAAAGTTGTTACATGTCAAACAAAGAAGGCCCTTATTGAATAAAAAATAATAAAAATCTACAGTGTTTGTACTCCTTTTATTATATAAGAGACATAGATATAGATATATATATAAAGAATAACCGTTTATTAAAAACAGTAGTAAAATATTTTGAAAACATTTAATGCATACTTTTTTTTAGAAAATTTTTAAATATATGCATTAGTTGCTTCCATATACATGTTTTCAAATAAAAATCAAATCAGATATGATCAAAATATAGTTTTTTTAAACAATTTTATTAATATCAACAATAATTTCACTGATATCCATTAAAATAAATTACAAGATTGATTTTCCGTGATTCATTATGAAAATATTTGGATGAAAATAAATGTTACAATATATTTTTAGTTCTAACTATAATATTAATTTTTTTTCACATTTATTCACTTTTTATCCAAAAATATTTATACAAAATTGTAGCAGGTTAGGCAGAATTTTTTCTTCCAATTAATCAGACAAAATGAAGTTGGTAAATTAATCTTTGCCAATATAATTTTTTCTTAAACTTTATTTTGTTATATATAAAAAATAAATTATTCTTCAAATTAATATAATTTACCATTTAAGAGATAATGAACAAATATATTAAATCATTGGTAAAAAATTAAAATTGAAATATATTAAGTAATATTTTGTATTTATTTGTATATAAATTGCAACCATGATTATTTTTTTATTTTGACTTCTTTCTATAATAAAATTCTTGTAAAACCTATTTTCATTGCAGAGTATGCTAAATAATTTATAAACCCTTATAATGAAAATGAGAAAAATCTTGATTACAGAAGGGATTGAGTTATTGACATTTGCTAAATCAAAGTTGTTTAATTAGTATACAAAATTAAATTCTAAGAAAACATGTGTGTATAATTGTAAAATATTTACACACTATTAAATTTCAAATTTATTTACATATTTTAAAGTGATTACATAAATAAATAATATTAAGCATTAAATATTTTTCATTAAATAAATTAAAAGAAAAAAAGACGTACAACTTCTATAAATTTTATAAATAATAA
The DNA here is from genome assembly GCA_902706635.1 of Striga hermonthica. Lineage (NCBI taxonomy): Eukaryota > Viridiplantae > Streptophyta > Magnoliopsida > Lamiales > Orobanchaceae > Striga > Striga hermonthica. Next base: position 1,982,661 of record CACSLK010034050.1, on the reverse strand, counting down.
TGACATTATATTACAATAAATTTTATAATAAAATAATAATTAAATATTATATGGTGAACAAGAATAAGCAAAACTGTTGTTTTTCTCTTATATCAAGGAATAAATATTTATACTAAAATCAAATTTATATGAACATAATGTGTTTAGATATATATTAATTATTTTACAAGCTAGCCCTAACATGTTCATATTTAATGTTCTGGCTAAAAATACAATGTTGATTAAAAGATGTGAAAAATAAATTATAATCCTATTGTGTTCTAGCCCTAACATGCTCATATTTAATGTCCTGACTAAAAATACAATGTTGATTAAAAGAGGAGAAAAATAAATTATAACCCGATTGTGTTTTAGACTTAATGCTGATTAAAAAAGGTGAAAAAGATGATACTTTTATTGTTTTTTTGACTTAAACGGACAACTTACGAAAATAGTTCATTTAACATATCCGATCCGTACATAACGAGGTATAACAAGATCAGAATCAAAGCATAGAGAGCGTATGAAGAAGACGAGAAGAGAGAAAAATATTATTGCTGAAAATGTAAAAGTGATGTTACTGTACATCTGGGAGCTATTTATATGAGAGGGATAAAACCCTAATAATACAAGAAGTGCTATTCCTAATACAAAAGTGCTAAACCTATTTTTATAATAAAAGATAAAAGACTATTTACATAATATTTATTACCCCCCCGCAAGGTGAACATGAATATTTTTCAAGTTCATCTTGGAAGAGAGTTCACTGAAAGCTGGATTTCCAAGAGGTTTTGTGAAGATGTCTGCAATTTGAGCTTTTGATGGAATGTAGGAGACAATGATTGTGCCATTGGCTATCTTTTCTCGAATAAGATGGCAGTCTAATTCAATGTGCTTGGTTCTCTCATGGAAGACAGGGTTAGTGGCAATAGATAAAGCAACTTTACTATCTGAAAATACACAAACATGAGCAGAATGAGAAGTATTCAAATCCTTTAACAAGTATAATAACCATTGCACCTCACAAGATGTATAAGCCAAAGCTCTATACTCAGCCTCAGCTGAGGATTTGCTCACAGTGGGTTGTTTCTTTGATTTCCAAGACACTAATGAATTTCCCAAAAATATTGCATAACCAGAAACACTTTTTCTAGTGTCCACACAGCCAGCCCAATCAGAATCAGAGTAGGCAGTAAGAGATAAAGAAGAAGATCTAGGATAGAATATACCTTACCCAACTGTTTGCTTTAAATACCTGAGAATTCTGTGGGCTGCAGTCAAGTGCTGTTGTGTTGGCCTTACCAGAAACTGACTCAAACTTTGAACACTATAAGAGATGTCAGGCCTTGTGATGGTTAAATATAATAGTCTACCTATTAATCTCCTATAAGCAGTTGCATCTACAGGTGTATCAGTCTTATCTAAACAAGTAAGTTTAATGTTAGCATCCATAGGAGTGGATGCTGGTTTACTTGCTAAATAGCCAGTATCATTGAGAATGTCCAAAGCATACTTTCTTTGGCAAATGTTTATACCTGTAGATGAATGAGAAATTTCCAAGCCTAAGATGTATTTCAGCTGGCCTAAATCCTTGATTGTAAAACAGTTGTCAAGATGGGATTTGATATTTTGAATTTCAGACAGATCATTGCCAGCTAAAATGACATCATCAACATATACCAATAATGCAAGGAATGACTTAGATGATTTTTTAATGAACAGAGAACAATCAGAAATGGACTGAGAAAAACCATAGTCAAGTAAACATTGAGTTAATTTATGAAACCATTGCCTGGATGCCTGTTTTAATCCATAAAGACTCTTATTTAACTTGCAAACTCTAGTATCAGATTTAGAACAATATCCAGGAGGTGGTGTCATATAAACCTCTTCATCAAGATCCCCATGTAAAAAAGCATTATTGACATCTAGTTGTTCTAAATGCCAATGATTTATTGAAGCTAAAGCAATAAGGACTCTGACAGTTGTAATTTTTGCAACAGGACTAAAGGTATCAAAGTAATCTACCCCTTCTTCCTGTGTATATCCTTTTGCTACTAGCCTAGCTTTATATCTTTCTATTGAACCATTAGCCTTATATTTAATCTTGAAGACCCACTTACAGCCTATAGGATTCTTACCTGCAGGCAATTCAGTGAGATGCCAAGTGTTGGTCTTCTCTAAGGCTGAGATTTCCTTATTCATGGCTTCCTGCCATAAGGGGTTAGTAGATGCTTGCTTATATGATTTTGGTTCAATATCATGAGAAATGGCAGATGTGAAGCATGCATGATTATCAGAAAGATTGTCCATGGAAACAAAAGATTCAATGGGATATAATGGAGATGTTCTAGAAATGTGTTGAGACTGATCAATAAAGGCTTGGTTAGAGGATGGATGGGATTGATGACTGTAGGCTTGAAGATAAGCAGGACTTTTTCTAGTTCTGGTTGATCTTCTGAGATTGTGTTGTTGGGATAAAGATGGTAAGTTTGGAGATTGGTGCTGTGAGGAAGGAAAAGCAACAGTGTTATGTTGAGGAGAAGTATGTTGAGGTGAAGTATTTGATTGTGTAGGAGTAGGGTCTTGGTTATTGATATGGGGTGTGGGAGCAGGTTGCTGCTGTACAGTTGGAGATAATGAGGGCAGTGAGTAATGGTCAAATGAATGAGGTTCAGAAAATAATGGTGTATGAGAATGAACATCAGATAGTTGTTTGAAGGGGAAGACAGTCTCATAAAATACAACATTTCTAGATATTAGTGTATTCTTGGTTTCCAAATCATAAAGTTTATAGCCTTTATGACCCAGTGGATAACCAAGAAAAATGCACTTAGTTGCTCTGGGAGCAAATTTATGTCTATGGGACTGAAGAGTAGAAGCATAACAGAGGCACCCAACAATTTTTAAATGATCAAGAGTAGCAGGTTTATTATAAAGGGTTTCAAAGGGTGATTTGTTTTGTAAAACAGGGGTGGGGATTCTGTTAATAACATGAACAACAGCTAATATGCAATCAATCCAGAAATGCAGAGGCAAGTGTGCATGAAAAAGAAATGCTCTAGCCACTTGTAAAATGTGCTGATGTTTTCTTTCAACCCTAGCATTTTGTTGTGGAGTTTCCACACAACTCTTCTGATGAATGATACCTTTTTCTTTGAAAAAATCATTGAGTATAAATTCTGTACCATTATCAGATCTGAGTGTTTTAATAGATTTGTGAAATTGATTTTGAACTAGGGCATGAAAATGTTTTATACTAGAACTTGTATCTGATTTCTGTAAGAGAGGATACACCCATGTAGTTCTAGAAAAGTCATCTACAATGGTAAGAAAATACCTGTGTCCAGCATAAGAAGGAACAGAGAAGGGCCCCCAGACATCACAGTGAATTAATTCAAAAGAACTATGTGCAACAGAGGTACTTAAAGGAAATGATAACCTTTTCTGTCTAGAAAAATGACAGATATCACATGGAGTTTTTAAGTTCACAGAGTCTGAGGTAGGAATATTAAGTTGCAACAGTTTATGAAATGAGAGATGCCCTAATCTAGAATGCCAGACATCAGAGGTTACAAGGTTATTATAGGTAGATGATGTATCATGTGTTACAAGGTTGCTGTAAGTATGTGATTTACATGTAATAGAAGAGGTTGGATCAAAATGATATAAGCCATCTTTTGCCTTTGCAGAACCAATCATCTTGTGGGATGTTAAGTCCTGTATAATGCAATGTGATGCAAAGAAATTTATTGCACAATTGTTATTGGAGGCTAATTTTGAAATGGAAATCAAGTTAAATTTGAAGAATGGGACATATAAAGCTCTTTTGAGAATGATGGATGGGGATATGGTAATGTCACCAATATGAGATGCTAATGTGCTTTGACCATTTGGTAAATTGACATGAATAGATATGGGATGCACATTAGATGTAAATAGAGAGATATCACATATCATGTGGTCTGATGCTCCTGTATCTAGTATCCATGTATATGCATTATGAGTAGAGCAAGCAGAACATGAAATAGAATTAGTTATACCTGCTGCAGAGCTGGGTTGAGTGACACAGGCATTGGCAACAGCAGGAGTATGATTGGTCTCAGATGATGATGCTTGAGATTTCTCATAAGACTTTTTAAAAGCTAAGAATTCATGAAAGAGATGGTCAGTCATGGAAGGTTCAAAAATATTCTGAGAATTGCTCTGTGAGGATGTCACAGAGTTAGCAGTGTGTTTAGGATGAATCCTGGTACCACGGGGACCATCCCAATTTGGGGGATAACCAACCAACTGATAGCATTTATCACTAGTGTGGCCTAAGTAACCACAGTGAGCATTTTGGTCGAGATTTAGTCTGGTCTTTAGGGGCAGTAGAGTGATCAGAGGTTTTGAAATTTGATTTGTATGTGTTCTTAGGAGGGAAGTGAGTTTTGACAGCCATGGCTATAGGATCAAGTTGTTTTGAAGTGGATTGAAGGGCTCGTTGGCTTTCTTCTTGAAGAAGAAGGGAATAGACTTTGTTTAGTGAGGGTAATGGTGTGGACAGGAGAAAGTGAGACCTCAGGGCAGAGTATGACTCATTCAGGCCAATAAGAAATTTGATCACAGAATCAGATTGTTGGGACAAAGTCATGGATTCAAAAATGTTGCAAGTACAGGAAGATAAAGCACCACAAGAGCAACGGATAATAGGTCTAAAAGATAGGTATTCATCCCAAAGTGTTTTGAAAGAATTGTAGTACTGAGTGATGGTCATTGAGCCTTGATCCATCGTACTTAAAGATTTTTCGATTTGGAAAACACGAGGACCACTGCTCAATGCATATCTGGTTTTTAACTCATCCCATACATCTTTTGCATTTGTAAAGAAAAGCAGAGATTGTCGTATGTCTTTGGAAATTGAATTCAGTAACCAACTCAATACGAGATTATTCGCGCGTGTCCATGCAAAAAACTCAGAACTGCTATCAGTAGAAGAAGGTATAGAGACAGTACCATCGAGCAAACCTAATTTGTTTTTGACAGATAGGGCCATGGATACGGCGCGTGACCAAGAGACATAGTTGTTACCGTCAAAGACCTCAGCCACAATGATCGCCCCGGGGTTATCACTGGGATGCAGAAAGTATGGAGAATTTGGATCGTCCGAGAGACGAACAGCCATGAAACCTGCAAGAGAAAATAAAGAATAAACAAGATCTAAAGTATAACAACACAAATTGAAATCAGAAGCGTACAAAAAACAAGAGTGTTTGTACAGATCTGATTAGAAAGTGTGCAGATCGTCAGAGATTTTATCAGAACAAAATCGAAATGAAAATGTCGATCTAGGGCAAACCGAACCAAATCGATTCAAATCTGTGAGATATAGAACAGATCAAAGTCGATGAGATTCAATTGTTACCAAATCGATGGGAGATGAACAGATAAAAGGATCGATAGATCTGGTGATAATCAACAAAAAAATCGATGAGATAGGTTTGATCTTGATATCGACCAAACAATCGAGAGATTCAAAGATGAGAAACAGTATATGCAGCGGAAAATCGAAACAAGATCGGCGATCAGCCGACGACTGATACCATAACAAGATCAGAATCAAAGCATAGAGAGCGTATGAAGAAGACGAGAAGAGAGAAAAATATTATTGCTGAAAATGTAAAAGTGATGTTACTGTACATCTGGGAGCTATTTATATGAGAGGGATAAAACCTTAATAATACAAGAAGTGCTATTCCTAATACAAAAGTGCTAAACCTATTTTTATAATAAAAGATAAAAGACTATTTACATAATATTTATTAAGGTAGGTACTAGTTTATTTTCAAATCCATATCATTTTTCTCTTGGCATCATAATTCGAATTTTTAAACAATCATAATTAGCTAAATGGGTTTAATGGCATCGTCAATCCTTTTGCATAAATTTATAACAATTAAAATTTTAGTTTCGTTAAACTAATTAATTAAACACGATCCATCAAAATTACAAAAATTACATTACTCAAGTATTTTTATGCAATTATTATAGTTATTCATATATAAGTAAAATAATTCACATTCATAGTTTTTTTTAATCAAATTTATAAAATATGATATACTATAAATATTATATCAATGCTTGTAATTTATAGTATTTATTTGTATTTGTGCAAGTGCACAAAATCGGGTACTTATAATTATTTTGCGATTATAATTTGAATTCATATTATAACCATTAAACAAAATTATAATTAATCTATAAATAATCACATTTTCATTTGGAGCTCATACTTTCAAATTTCTTATAGATAATTTCATGATTGTAATATGCATAAAATCTAATCATATTACAGGCATTATAGTATATTTTCGCAGAAAACCCGAGTCAAAGTAACAAAAATCCGTAATCAGTCAAAACTCAAAAGATTAATTCTACAAAAAAAGGTCCATTAAACAAATATTTTTATAGGGAAATGCTATAGTCTCGTTACGATACTATCTTGTCAGTTGTTTTAACTGTTGAATTTACGTGTAGTTAGATAAAAAAATAATTTAACGGTTAAAACACGACGGAATGATACCGTAACAGAACCGTAACATCTCCCTATTTTTATAATCACCGTCAGAAAATAGATGAAAATAAAACGGCCGCCAAGAAAAAAAAAAAATATATATATATACAGAGCGAGAGCAAATGCTGAAAAGCGCTCTCTCTAGGCCCCTCACCTCCGCCAGCTCCTCAGTTATCCATTTTTAGGGTTTTCAAATTCATACCGCCAAATCAAAATCACGGCTCGTCCTTGCATGAGTCGGATCTGCAATCGGAGCTCCATTGCCGGATCGAGCGCTACTCGGCCCCATCAGCTCCTCCGCCGGCAATGTCGCCGCCCAAAGCCTCCCCCTCCGCCTCCGGATCCGAGCCGCCGGTAATAATCCAAATTCCCACCTCTTTGCAGCTGCATTGCGTGATGGAGCTGTTCCGTGCACGTTTCGTTTTTTTTTTTTTTTTTTTTTTTTTTTTTTTTTTTTTTTTTTTTTTTTTTTTTTTTTTTTTTTTTTTTTTTATGTGATTTTTTCCTTTGTTTTTTCGAGTCACATTAACTGGTTCATGGGATTAAAAGGATGACGTTGTGTGTTCTTCTGGTTCTATGCTGTTCTGTCTCATGAAGAAGAAGGTACATTGTGTTGTTTTTCTATTCAATGCCTCGATCTTGTTAGTATGTTATGAATAATGTTCTCAGTTGGAAGATCATTAATGGCAGAAAGTAGAGGGCATCCGCATTTCTATACGATTCTTAATAGAAGTGGAAAGTGTCCTTTTTTAACTATGAGAACAATCTATTGTGAGCAGTAGGGAATCATGTTTGATTAGGAAATAAATTTATTTAGTATTTGAGACTTATTTTTTAATTATTAGATGGCAAGGCATGACCAGGAACTCCAGTTAGCGACTGACTGTATCATTTAATAATTCTGTTACCTGGTGATCTGTGTAGGTACTCGGCCATTGAGTATGAGTGGAATCTTGAGCTTCAGTATGGATTTTGTTTCTTTTCTCCTTCTCAGTGCCTGCATGTTGTTAATCAAATATATGTTCATTGATCATAAACAATGTTGAATTAAGTCATTATCAATTGAATGTACTACAAATATAGTGATTATTTTTGTTACCTTCAATGTATTCCGTTTGGTTATATCTATAACTTAATAATTATTATAGTGTCAATCAGTGAATTTGAAATAATTTCAGTTCAAATTTAGCTTCTTTTAAACTATGGAGGTGAAAATACTCGTGAGAATTAGCTTGTTTTGTCCATTTCCTGAATTTGATCATTCAAAAAGTCTACTGGACAGATTGCTGGGGTGCAAGAAACAAGTTCTTCTGCGGAGGAAGTATTAGCTTTAATTGATTCATTAAAGAAACAAGTTGCTTCTAACCGATCTGACCGCATAAAGGTGCGTTCATGATGCATGATCGTTACTAACCCGTTTTTCCAAGTTCATGATAATTGTTAACTCGTCTTTCTTTTCTCTTCCCAGAAACGGATGCAAGAAAATACCGAAAAAGTGGTTGATGTTATGAAGAATCTTTATAAGTTATCTATGGAACGAAGAAATACTAAGTCTAATTGTGGTTATGGGGGTGTAGATTTATTGGCAAAGAGGCAAAAAGATGCTATAGATATGCATAATGGTATTGGCATCAGTAATGGAGATAACGAAAGCAGTAGTTCCCAAGATGATGGATATGCCCCTTCAGCAATTCTCTTGGGGTCAAGCATTGCAGTCAAGAATGCCGTGCGTCCAATTAAGCTGCCTGAAGTGAAAAAATTACCACCGTACACAACATGGATCTTCTTGGATAGGTGAATCAAGACTGCAATGCACACGGAAAAATGTGTTGAACATATTCTATATTCATGCTCCTGCAAACTTAACCTCAACTTTGTCTTCCAATTGTTTTCATATTTATAAATAAAACGGTTAACTTATCACATTGATTGGCGTGTCTTCCTGATAACAACCATCCTCCGAGTTAAATGGTGAAGTCCGTAGAAAAAGCTTTGGGATTAATCATATATTGTTTTTTGGATTATTAGTTTTTTTGGCATGTAAATAATGTTTTTGAGTAAAATCTAAATTAATGGCTGATGGGTAGCATTTGTTGACTCAAGGGTTGGTGTTTGCATGTATGATCAAATACCCTTACATAGTTTAACATAAGTATCTTTGATTTCTTCTCACCATTATTTTATTGTCATCGCTAAATATACAGACATTATTTTTGTTCTGTTTTCCTTTCAATTCTTCTGAAGTAATACCTATATTCAGTTACATGAAACCTTTATTTTTGTTGTGTCAGTCATTGTGTTGCTGTTGCTTTCTAACCTTTTATTTCATTACCTTTGGATGCTTGGAAGTTTAGGCTTGTAATGGTGAATACTGGGTTCAAAAAGCTTCCACTCTGATTTTTCACATTATAAGTTTAAATAGATTGAATAAAAAAAAAAAAAAAATTGGTTGAGATTGAAGAGGACAGTAAGGATCTACTAATGTTATCATTTAGGGATTAAGTGAGTGTGCATCAGTTTTTAGTGTTGAAAAATGGAGACTAATATCCTTTGCTCTTGCCATATACCTCAATAAATTGGTTAAATTCAAAACAGTCACATGCCATCTCCAGCCAAATTTCTCCCCTGTTTATGCTTTCTGGAATGCATGGTGTCTGTGGAAACCTTGTTTGCCCTTTTACGGCATCCTAGTAAACACTAATGTTTTATTCTATAGTTTCTTTTGATGTGGTAATCATATTCTTTTATTTGTTCAGAAATCAAAGAATGACAGAGGATCAGTCAGTGGTTGGTAGGAGGAGAATATATTATGACCAGAATGGTGGCGAAGCTCTTATATGTAGTGATAGTGAAGAAGAAGCAGTTGAGGATGAAGAAGAAAAGAAAGAATTTTTAGAGTCTGAAGATTACATTCTGCGGTCGGTAGATTTGGTGCAGTGCCTGTGGTCTCGCTTTGGTCTTTCCTTTTATTTCTCTTTGGCTTAAAAATAGATTTGTTCTCCAAACGTGATCCAAATTTTGAGATTCAATGATACATTGATACTTCCCTTATTTTCTGAGTATTTGATTTTTGTTTTTTGGGTCCAGATTAGATCTCCAAAGATAATTGTCCATTGAATAATTTATCAGCCTTTCCTGCACTCTTCTGTTGGACCTTTTGAAAGATCTCTTTTCCTTTTTCTCTTTATGAACAAAAGTAGAAAGCTAATGGTAGGGTAGACATGACAGTGTTTCCATTGTTTAGGCATATGGTAATCTGCTTTTAGATAGTGTGGTAATTTATAGAATTACATATACGAACAGTCTCCGCAAAATTCTTGATGTATATTTTTCTTCTTTTCAGTGTCAAGACTGTCATTTTAGTTTCCCAGTTGCTATGTGTATGCTTAATTGAAAGGAAATTCTTATTTTGTGTGGGATAATAGGCAGGCAGAGTTAAATTTGTGTAACTGATATGATATTTTTCTGTTGCTATACCTATTTTGTATTTGGTTTTCTCAGAACAACCATCAAAGAAGTTGGCCTTTCTGATTTGACGTTGGATATGTTGGCCCAGTGTCTGTCAAGAAAACCTTGTGAAATCAAGGTATTCACTTTAACCTCAGATTACTAATGATGCAACTGTCTTTATCTTTTATTGGGCATTTCTTCACATTTATGCATTGGAGAAAACTTAAAAAGAACCAGTCACAGCGAGAACATTGGTCCAGCTGTTTCCCATTTGTGTTTGCTGGTTTTACAGAGATAAACCACCATCGAAATCTTATACAGGGAAGATATGATGATCTTATGAAGAGTAACAATGCTTTATATCGTGTGAACAATGCGAATGCTGAAAGTTTTGTGAATCCATATATTGACAAGGATCTTGATGCTGCGCTGGACTCATTCGATAACCTGTTTTGTCGCCGTTGTTTAGTAAGAATGACTTATACTTCATCTCCTCTCTCTGCTCCCTTCTTTTCCCACCATTCAGTTGAGCTTCGCATGTCAATTCATTGTTCAAATTGACATCATTCAAAACTACTCCCCTTCATGTGGCAGGTTTTTGATTGTAGACTACATGGGTGTTCCCAGGACCTTGTATTTCCTGTAAGTTGATTATTTCGTTTGATAAAGATTTTTGTTGTTATCAGTGGTCTGTCCAGGTTCCTTGTGACATCAATCTTATTTGTTTAGGCGGAAAAGCAATCAGCATGGTCATGTCAGAATGTGGAGAAGGAACCATGTGGTGCTAATTGCCATCGTCTGGTATCCAATATTTCTCACTGCCTTCTTTTGACTACTAGGATACATTGATCAACTATGGTCATATATAGACATGGCCAAAAGGCGGGACGGGCCCGGCTGGCGGTCCGAAGGGTTGGGTTACATGGATCGTGAACTGGCACGGCCTAGGTCCATGGCCCGGGTCTGGACCCGCCGAAATAAAAAAAGGAAAAAAGAAAAAATGTAAAAACAATGTGTTTTTCCGTGTCCGGGTCAGGGCCGACAAAAGCAAGGCCCTGTACCGGCCCGGTTGAAATCCGACCCGGCCCGGACCCGTGGTCAACGGGTTTGACTGGGCCGAGTCCATGGCGGGTCCGGGCCAGGTGGCCCGTGGCCACGTCTAGTTATATGCAATGCCTTACAGAGTTATAGTAACTACTTTTGGATCTCTTTGGGCCTTGGGCTAATAGTATGTTCCATTGTCAATTACTTGAAGCCAGCAGGTAGTGTCTCCTTGTTTCATCTGTTTTAAGCATTCATTACTAACTTTTTCTATAGCAGGTGCATGGGTCAGATGACAAGAGCTCTAGATCAGCAACTTTTCAAGAAAAATCTTTGGTTGCATCAAATGGAACCACTGTGCCAGTGCTAAAGAAAAAGAAGGGAGTTTCATTGGTCAGGAAGAAATCTAAGTCTTGTCAAAGTGGAAGTGTTTCTTCCTCGGATACAAAACCTGTTAATGATGTCACTTCACCTGTAAATGGTGCTGGGAAGTCTGGTGGGGACAAAAGGAGTAGTAAGAGAATAGCTGAAAATGTCGTAGTTGCCAAAAAGAAAAGGCAGAAGAAGATAGCAACATCTGATTCTGATTCTGTTGCTGCTGATGGACTCGATATGAAAAACTTAAATTGTCAAGACAATGAAGATGGTATCTCTTCTCCTAAAATGAAATCTACAAGTTCTCTGAAGTCTAGACGGAAAGTGTCCGAACCTTTGCAGGGAGATGCCATCAGTGGTGCATCTGATGAAAGTGATAGTGGCCAACCAATGTCAAGCAGTGGCAACAGCTTAAAGAAAGAGGAATTTATCGATAACACGTGCAAACAAGAAATAATTGACAATAAATATTGGAAACCGTTTGAGAAAGCTCTCTATGAAAAGGGTATTCAGATTTTTGGCTGCAACAGGTTAGACTACTTTCTGGTTTGGGTGTTTCTTTTGTATCTAAACCACGTTTCTTGTGTGAAGTTTTCTTTCATGGATATTGCCATCTTCATGTCGTTACTCTCCTAAGCGATGAGCACACTGTAATGTTTTCCAGTTCATATTTATCAACTAAATAACAGATAGATTAGCAATTTTGTAAGTATAATTGCTAACCAAGCCTTTTCACTCTACATAGACTTCATTTTAGTTAAGCGCACTGACTTTTTGGGTTGCACTTAATGTATCCTATTTCTAAGGACGGACTGTATGTCATTCAGCTGCTTGATAGCTAGGAACCTCATGAGTGGCTTGAAGACTTGTTCAGAGATCTTCAAATACATGCATCGTTCTGACAAAAAGATGTCTCAAGATGATGATGGGATGATCCTTCCAGATGGCTGTCTCAAGGCTGATGTCAATGAAATTGTGGCAAGTCTTTTATATTTCTTATTTGCTGTGATAAATGGCTTCGCCAAAGTAGATTGTGTATGTTAATTTTGTGTGGAATAGGGCAATGGTGCACGTAGAAGATCGAGATTTTTACGGCGAAAAGGAAGAGTCCGTCGCCTAAAGTACACATGGAAATCTGCAGGTTCTCAGTCCTTCAGGAAAAGGATTTCTGAAAGGAAGGATCAGCCATGTCGGCAGTACAGTCCCTGTGGATGCCAATCGGCATGTGGGAAAACATGCCCTTGTCTTATTAATGGTACCTGCTGCGAAAAATACTGCGGGTGAGCTGGCTATATTTGATTTTGCTGTTTCTGCCATAATTAGGTTTGGGTTTTTTCAGTTCATGTTTTGAATTCTCTGTCCCTCTGCCTTTTATGTTCTTTTGTTTGTGCCTTAATTGTTTTTTTTGGTCTTCTTCACCGTGAAGCTGCATTCTGTCCATAAAATGAAATGTTCATATTCTTCAGGTTCAGGTACTAATCATTCGCTAAGTTTTATTATATCCTATGTGTCAGATGTCCAAAGAGCTGCAAGAATCGCTTCAGAGGCTGTCATTGTGCTAAGAGTCAGTGTCGAAGCCGTCAGTGCCCATGCTTTGCTGCTGATAGGGAGTGCGACCCAGATGTATGCCGGAATTGCTGGATAGGGTGATTCTTCCACTTAATGTCTTGTTTTATCCATGTTTACAATATAAGATTAACCTAGAAATGGTCATTGTTTGATGTATATGGACAAACTGTAGTTGGTAGATTGGGGATTTTTTTGACATGCTTCCATGTTAGGAGCAAAGGAAACTAGTAACTAAGAAGTCCAACACTCGCAAAGTTGTGCTTGGACACATTTAAATTACTAAAGTATCAGTTGAGGGTGAGATGCCATGAGCACGATCATTGCTTGCATCAAGGAGATTAATATTTAAAGCTTAAACATAGTACAAATTGTGTTTTCAGAGAGTTCCTTGTGGATCATGGTTGCCAGTAGCAATGAAAGTTTAAATTTTTGGTTCAACAGAACCAGTGGGCACTCCCTTGAACTTGCATCTTCCTCGCTTGAAATTTATTGTGACTATTTTTTTACATATATACTCAGAGATAGTTCTTATACAAATGTGGAACCTTTAATTGAATATAATATTGCATGTTCATGTCTATGCTTTCATGTGTATATATATACATGCATATGCATATAATGCCGAGAATAAAAGATTCAGGATCAGAGGGTGGGGCTCCTGGACAAGGATGGAAAGGTGAAACAAAAGATTGGCAAAAGGAAAGATAAAAGTAGTAATGAGTTAGGACCCTCCCATGTACGGGTTCTTGGCTGAATATTTTGGGGTAAATATGTGAATCAAATGTTTTTTGCAAAATTGGATAGGTGGTCGCTTTTAAACTAACAAGAATTTTTCACAATTGACAAGGGCTTCTTTCATTTTCCCGGGAATGATACTTTCCTTTGTCTATGGAATTGTTTTGCATTGCACATATGAATTGATAGGATTAGTTTGGTATCAATTGTGATATTCAAGTTTCTGTTTGGTACCAACTACCAATATTCAAGATTATGCATTTTCTTAGGGCTGCAGATGGTTTTTTATTTTGCAAAGTTGTATTTATACTGTTTGGTTTTGTTTGATAGCTGTGGTGATGGCACCCTGGGGGTACCCTTCCAAAGAGGTGATAATTACGAATGCAGGAATATGAAGCTTCTTCTAAAGCAGCAACAGAGGGTAATTTTGACCTATATGAAGCTTATACAATTCTTTGTTCCTCCCAATCTGCAAGATTAAGCTCCAAATGTTTCCTATGTTGCTTGACCTGTATGTCAAACTTGCATTTTTCTCGGATAAACTCATTATATATTCTCAATTGGTATCTTGAAGGCTTAATATTTTGAAATGGCTCGTTGTGTAATTTTCGTTTTCCATATGAGTGACCTCTACCCACCAGAAGTGTTCTACTAACTCTTCTATTATAATTATTTTGATATTGAGGTGGTGTTTGGAGCCATGATGTATCAATAATGCATTTTCACTTTTGACCTCAAATAATATCTATTAAGTGCACTACTTTCTTGCTGTAAGTTTCTTAACTGATTGAGCATGCATGAAATGCAAAAGCTGCACTGTTTTCTTGCTTTCCTGTTGCTGTAATTTTGTGTTGCACTGTTCTCTTGCTTTTCCGTTGATGCAATTTTGTCCGTCATGGTATTATTTGTCCAGCCAATTTTCATGGTTTGAATAGTTTTATTGAATATCATGAGTTTTATTTAGTACCTTGAGGAGGATGGTTATAACAAACTATCATTTATTTCCTTTTGCTAATTCCCATTTTCAGGTTTTATTAGGAAGATCTGATGTATCTGGCTGGGGAGCTTTCTTGAAGGTACAACATATACAGGTTTTAGGCTGCTTTCGGTCCGCTTTCCTCTTTAAAGCTCACATAACTTGAATTGCAGAATAGTGTTGTGAAGCATGAATACCTTGGAGAGTACACTGGTGAACTTATTTCACACCGTGAGGCTGATAAGCGTGGCAAGATCTATGATCGTGAAAATTCCTCATTTCTGTTTAATTTAAATGATCAGGCATGTTTTATCTTTACTTCTATTATGGCGTCAGAAAACGATTAGTTCTATAAGAAAGTGCTCTTATGACTTGTGTGTTTTCCCTTGTTATGGTTCAGTTTGTGCTTGATGCATACCGTAAGGGCGACAAACTGAAGTTTGCCAATCATTCCCCTGTTCCGAATTGCTATGCTAAGGTAAGTGGTTTAAAAGGAACATCTCAACAATTGTGCCTCTGACCTAATATCACTTTTTTCTTGCAAGAATATATTCACCATGTTACATATATATGTGTGTGTATATATATACGTGTGTGTATATATGCATATATATAATGGTTATTTCTTACCCAAGAGTGATACAAATATTTAGTATGGTGATGTACGATTTCTGGTGAATACCTTCTCGAACCCCAAAATATTCTTTCATTTTTCTACTCTTGATTCTTTTTCCTTTTTTTTTTTTTT
>CACSLK010034050.1:1940906-1956714 GCA_902706635.1 Striga hermonthica | reverse complement strand
CCTCCATATTCCTCCCCAACTGATCCTTGAAAATTTGGTCGACCAATCGCTGATAGATGGCCCCAGCATTCTTTAGTCCAAACGGCATGACCACATAACAATAGGTGCCTTTGCTTGTTATGAAGCTCACTCTTTTCCAATCCTCTTTCGCTAGGGGGATCTGATGATATCCCTGTGAGGCGTCCATCAAGATTAGCAATTCGCATCCCGCCGTGGAGTCTACCAGCTGGTCGATCCTTGGTAGCGGGTATAGATCTTTTGGGCAAGCCTTATTCAGGTCACGGAAATCAATGCACATTCTCCATTTTCCTCCCGCTTTGGACACCATTACAGTGTTAGATAACCACTCGGGGAATTGAATCTTCTGGATGTGCCCAGCGTTCATCAGCTTGTCGACCTCCTGTTCAATGATTTTGTCCATCTCCGCGCCATGATGCCTTCTCTTTTGCTTCACCGGTCTCACACTGAGATCAATATTAAGTCTGTGCTCGATCACCCTGGCCTCGATTCCTGTTAATTCATCCGTTGTATACGCGAAAACATCCGTAAATTCCCTTATCAAATTGATCAGCTTCGACCTGATTGGCTCTCCCAAATCTTTTCCAATTCTGAATTTTCGGTCATCGCATCCCTGCACCATTTGAATTTCCTCAACCTCCTCTCCGGGCTGTATGTCTATCTTCTCCTTCCCCTTGCCTTGTCCTCCTCTCTCCTCTTTCACTCGTGATCCTCCCGGTCGATCAGGCCTCACTTCCTTGCCTTTCAACTGCCTTTCCGCCATATGTTTGTTGTTACTGACTGTGGTCTGATAGCAACTCCTCGACGTGAGATGGTCGCCTGCAATCTCGCCTACATTTTCCCCCACAGGATACTTGATCGTCATGTGGTAAGTAGACACGACCGCTTGGAACGCATTCAAACCCGTTCGCCCTAAAATGATATTGTAAGACGATTCTGCTCCGACCACCACAAACCGGATCATTCTTACTTTCCTCGAGTCGCCTGTCCCTAATGCTACAGTCAGGCTCACTTCGCCCATTGGCATTACCTCTCCACCATTGAATCCGTACAAAGCTGTCGCCACTGGTTTCAACTCCAGATTCAGGTGTTTGTTGATCTGGGCAAAACAATTGTAGAACATTACGTCGACCGAGCTCCCTGTGTCGATGAATATTCTTTTCACATCAAAACCTGCCACTTCGGCTGTGATGACCAGTGCGTCGTTATGAGGTAACAAGATTCCTTCCGCATCTTCTGCTCGAAAGCTTATCACAGGAATCCGACCAGTTATCCCGACTTCCTCTCTTTTACGCTTCACCGCCCGTACATGCCCCTTTCGCGCATTATTTGAATCTCCATCCGTTGGTCCTCCTGAGATCATGTAAATCGTGCCCCTCTTCACAGGCACCTCCTCCCTCAGGTCCTCTCGACCATCGTTTGGTCGTTTCTTTCTTTCTCTCCTGGCATCGTCTTCTCCATCGTCGTCCGTATCACTCCTTGCCACAGAATTTTCCCTGAACCTTCTCCTTTCTTTACCTCGCGGTCGGTCACAAATGACAAATTCTTTCAAGTGCCCTGCCCGTATGAGACGCTCGATCTCGTCTTTCAAGTGCCTACAATCGTCTGTATTATGTCCGTAGTCCCTATGAAATCTGCAGTATTTATTCGACCTCGGTTTGGTCGGTCCCTCGAACCTGGTCGTTGGCCAGGTGACTTCCTTGCTTTCCAACTTCTCCTCTATGGCCGCCAAGACTTCGCCCATCTGGGCGTTGATGGGAGTAAAATGATTATATCTCTGACCGCTTGGTAGCCGAGGTCGCCCCTGCCAACGATCTTCTCGCCTTTCTCGGAACGAATTTTGCCCATCCCTCCTGGGCGACGGCCTCTTAAAAGATCCTCCTCTTGGAGAATTTTTCCTAGGTGATCCCCTCCTGGGCGAACTTGTCTTTCCTTTTTTCTGCTCGGGTTTCACAACGTCCTCGAGCTTGGCGAACTCTGCTTCCGTTTCTTCCAAGTTAATGTATTTCTTGCATCTTTTGAGCACCTCATCGTAAGTTCGAGCAGGCGTCTTTGCCAGCGACGTTCGACATGGTCCTGGCCTTAGACTTCTAATCAATCCTCCTGCTTTCACCTCGTCACCCGCCGTGGGCACCTCTAGACATACCTGATTATATCGAGCAACGTACTTCCGTAAGGATTCTTTCTCGCCCTGTCTCATTGCCATCAATGTAAGGTATGTCTTCTCCTGGGCGACCGCACTTGAGTATTGGTTAGTGAGTTGTCCTGCGAAATCCTCAAAGTCCCTGATCGAACCTGGAGCCAATTGGTGGAACCAGTCAAGCGCACCTCCCCGTAAGGTCGACAGGAAGGCCCTGCAGCTGACCGGGTCTGAGTATCCATGTAAGACGGACATGTTTTTAAATGCTCTCACGTGTCTCGACGGGTCGCTCCATCCATCGAAAACCAGGTTTATCTCCCGGAAACTTGCCGGTAACGGCGCAGCCAAGATTTCCCTCGAGAATGGGTGTCCTCGAGCACGTCTTTCTGGCCTTCTTTCCACCTTCTCCTGCAATTGCCTAAGCTGCTCGGCCATCCTCTCCATAGCTCTATCTCTGTACTCTCCTCCTCCGCCATAACTCGACACGTCCTCCTCTTGTGTTCCCTGCACCGTTGTCGGCGCAGTGGCGGCCTGGGATGTCTGGTGAGTAGCTTGTTGCACAGCCTGTGCTGCCGCGTCGGCCACCATCCTCTGCACTTCTTCTCTTGTCTTGGCCACCACTTGTTGAGCAGGGGGTTGTGGTGCTCCTCCTGTTGGCGGCATCATGGTTTGCACTGTCGGCCCTGTTTGCTGCATCACGACCGGGCCCGCTTGCAACGGAGCGGGGACACCGTGGGTACCGCTTCATGAGCTTCGTGCTCTCTGCTCGTGCCTGCTCCTCCTCCCAAGATCGCTGTACCCTGGGGCATCGGCGTCGGGGTCACCGGTGTTTGCGAGGGTCCAGAGAATCCAGGTGGAGGTCCTGCTCCCATCGGTCATGTCGTCGTCCACGCCTCGTCAAATGAAGACTGCAAATTCACTCGAGGAACTCCGTCCGCCATAGCTGAGCTCAGAACACAACTTTTCGAACAAGAGTCCCCACAGACGGCGCCAATAATACAAGTCTCGCACCCTGCCCGGCTGGAATTTGCCTTGAGCTTGCTTTCCTCGCCGGTTGAACGCGGCACCTGCACGAAACTCCGACACCGGAGGTGTTTTCCGGTGAAGAGCCTCCAACGCTCAAGTCAGATCTTGAGAGATGATATTAGTGTATAGAGAAATGTAAGAGTATGTAAGATCGTACCGAAAATGAGGATTTTCGCCCTTATTTATAAGGGCGAGTTACCTGAGTTGCACGCGCGAGCGGGTGCGTTCGGCCAACTGTCTTCTGCTCGTCCGTACCATTGCGCGCCCCCACTATCCTCAGTGTCAGAAAACGCGTCACCTTTGTAAGAGAATGTCAGAGTTGGTTACGACTGTTGACCACTCATAGTGCGCCGCGTGTCCTCTTCCTTATGTGCTGGAGATTCCTTTATGTGCTCCGATACTCGACCAGTTTTGTGTGTCTGTGTCTCCTCGATCATCCTTCCTCGACCATATCCTCGGATGACTCATATCCGTCGACCACTTCTGATTTCCTTAATTGTCGCTATCTGCTCGATGTTCTAGTGGCCGGTGTCTGGTCCTACCCAACCATGCCATTCGACCTTATCCCCACTAGACCGTCCAGCAAGCCGGTCGGTCTTATTCAATTAGCCCTATAAACCGGTCCAGTATATAATATCCCATATCATCTTCCCATATCACCGCTGATTACCAAACAAGGCCATATGAAAGAAGAGTTAATTATTTAACAAATAAGAAATTAATCGAGTTAAAATATTATTTTTCATATTTAACAAATATAAACTATAAATTTTATTCCATTTAATTGAAGGTCTGGTACAAATTATTTCTACTCTACGAAGTATGAGGTATAACTGTTGGAGTATCACTTGTGAGTTGTCCCACATTGAATCTATAGGGAAAATGAGTCTAGTATATAAGCCTAGTGGGCTACTCCTCCCATCACCAATTGGTTTTGGGATGGAACCCCACTAAGGTGCATCTAGGCTCACCCTCTTATTGTGCGCTTAATCTGGTGGGACCGCACTCTCTTTTGCCCCAATTCTCTAATCTTACATGGTATCAGAGCCAGGCCGACTCCTGCCTGGGTTTCTATCTCTACTCGGCCAACTTTGGCCAGGGTCTCTATCTCTACCCGGCCTGCTCTGGGCTTGGGCTTATGAAGGACTCACAAGTGAGGGGGCGTGTTGGAGTATCACTTGTGAGTTCTCCCACATTGAATCTATAGGGAAAATGAGTCTAGTATATAAGCCTAGTGGGCTACTCCTTCCCTCACCAATTGGTTTTGGGATGGAACCCCACTAAGGTGCATCTAGGCTCACCCTCTTATGGTGCGCTTAATCTGGTGGGACCGCACTCTCTCTTGCCCCAATTCTCTAATCTTACAATAACAACCTTTGCACATACACCAAAATATGATTTACCCTGTCATTGGAATTTTATTCTATTTTATTTTTGTAAAATAATAATTATACAATATAACCCAAACAATTCAAACATTTAAACTAAAGTCCTAAATAAATACTAACCATAAAATTATTAAAAAATAATATATATATATATATATATATATATATATATATATTAGTAACGTCTTATATAATGGCAAAAGATATTAAACTACATTCATAATAAACATATAGTACTTCATACTAGTTAGAACACGACTGTGGTGAGTCCAATTTTTGTGATAATTGCTGGTGTAATTAAAAAACAAAAGGTGAATTAGCAATTATATTAAAAAATTGTTTTTATTTGTATTTCAATAATAATGCAACGTTTTGCTTAATTGTAAAATTTGTATGTGTTTTGATAATGAAGATGGTATCTCTTCTCTAAAGTGTCCGAACCTTTACATATTAGACTCCATTCTGGTTTGCGTGTTTCTCTTGTATCTATGTTTACAATATATATGAGATTAAAAAAAAAAAGGCAAGAAATAGAAAACGTAATATAGACCGTTCATGTTAGTGTTATATACTGAAAGTCTGAAAGCATAAATCCCAACAGTTCAATCTCGGTCGAAACTTAAAAACCGATTCTTTTTGTTCTTGGCTACTAACTATTATTAAGTATACTCACCAAAGGGGGAAAATAACAGATGTAGTCCAACGTTCACAGCCTCGTTCTTCCAATTGAGATTATTATCTAAAATGTCTCAACTTTTAGACAACTCATACTCATTCTTTCAGCAAAAAGCGAATATGAGGGGATTAATTTTACATGATTTATGTTGTTCAAGAATCAAGAATTGTTATTTGTTTTGTGTAAAGAAAATCGTTTCTTGTTGACTTTTATGCTCATTGTATTGACTTTGTAGCATTTGTGGATACAAGATAAGATTGTAGATCCAATAGGCTCTTGTGCTCTTGAACAATGCCTTCTGTGTGTCCCAAAATTTCTTTTTACTCATTCCTAGTGATAAACCAATGATTTTTGTCACAATACATGACTTTTTCTGAAAGAAATATTAACTGTAATGGGACTATATATTGTCATCTTTCACATGTTATAATAGTATGTATGACGACCATTATATCTATGAGTAGTTATTACAAAAATTGGTTTCGGGCTCGGTTCTGGGCCAAGGGTTGGCCGGTTCTGAACTAGCCCGAACATAGCACGGGCCGGTTCGATAAATCGGCGGTTCTGGGCCGGTTGGTGAGTTGGCAGTTCTTGACCGGCCCAGTTCGATAAAAATATTTAAAAAATAAAGATAAAAAAGGGAAAGGGCCGAACAATCGGTTTCAGTTTCGGATCTGGTTCGAAACTAGCTCGACGGTTCAAAAAGTATATATATGTGGCCCATAACTCCCCGGTCAACCACAGGCTCGGTTCGAGGCCCGTTCACCACAACCAGTTCAAGACCGGTTCGGGCCACATATATGTACTTTTTGAACCACCGGACCGATTTTGATACATGCGTTTCGGTCGTCGGTGAATGAGCATGATATTCACTGTCGATGAAATTGGCTCTAATAGTATGACAACCATTATATCTACGAAATACTATAGAGTAATTGATAGATGAATTTTTTTTTTTTTTTTTTTATCCTCATTATAAATGTTACCTAAAAATCTGAAGGAAAAGTAAGAGTGTAGTATAGGAGAGATATGTACCAAAATGAGAAAAGGGAGAATAAAATTTATTTAATGGAGAATATTATGCGAAGAGAAAAAAAACTATATAAAATTGTATTTGTTCATTTAAAGCTTTGTTAATTCCAAAATATCTTAGCCAACCCACAACCGTCACAAACTCGAGCTCATATTGAGCCATGTCAAGTGAAGAAGTAACATCAAATTTATTTGATCATGTGAAAATTCCAATATGTATTTACATCTATATAAATATACAAATATTTACTGGCAATATAAAGACGGTAATTTTCCTGTCATATTTTTTTACAAATGCAAAACAAAACAATCACATCCCCACATAGAGCACAACGGGTCTGATACCTCCAAAAAATGGACGATGTGACCGACACGATCAACGAATGTCAAAGAACTGAAAGCGTCGGCGTGTGGCAAAGCGACGAGTGAACTAGAGGTAGGACTTGAGGTACGGGATAGGGAAAGAAGTTTTAGTCATTTAGATCAAAAAATAGAAAATCAAATCCCCTAATCAATAATTGGAACTAAAAAGGTGTAAGTAGGGGTAGCCTTAATGTTGGAATTTAGTGTGTAAATTTTCGGTGCGGTTCAGTTAAAACGGAACCCCTATATCCCAACTCCGAACCACACTGCGATTCTATGATTTTTCAAAAATCAAACCGCACAAAAAATCGACCTGCTCAAAAACCGAACCACACCGCACCGAACGCATCTGTTTGATTTGGTTTTTCGGTTTCAGTGCGGTTTTGTTCACCCCTAGACGCATGCAATACACATTATGTCTCTGAAAATACACAATAACTTACAACCATATTTTGCCAAATAACGAAAATGCCTCACTTGAAAATCATACGTATAATTACACAAATATTACATCCCTTTTGATTAGTGATGGATCGTTAATATATCACATCCAACATCTACAATTTATTTTTATTTCTTTCTGTACTTCTCATTCTCATTTGATCCTATATAAGGCTATTATCACTGGGGCAAGTCCTAGTCTCCTCTTCTCTGCCAAAGCATTCCAAATGTAAAAAGACTTGCAACATGTGATCACATTGTTTCCCAACCGCTCAAGAAACTGTTTGACCTTCTAATCATATACAAAACTTCCTCACACTAACTCCAAGACAGAGCAATCACACAAAGTAAACCACATTAAAATTATATACAAACCAACCCATATATACAATCCTTTGCATGTGTCTGTTTTGATGAATTGAAGAGTAAAAGTTTAATACAAATAATAAGTTCACCGGGTATACATTATATTCATTTTCATTTATAATAAAAATTGAAATGATGGAAACACAAGTCTTTCGCAATCTCACCGATGAAACAAATTCGACCAACAAATCTGCAATGTTACACTTCCAATGGATTGTGTTGGCTGCTTAGTAGACACGCCAGATATGGACCCGTTCATCATTTAACAACATTCCCGTCATTTGTTCACAAGGGCAAGAAGCCCGATTTCTGTAACATGACGACAACCCCACAAGACGGTCTGGTCGAAGGTTAAATTTGTAAGGTGGCCAAATGACTTCAACTATCATTAAAAGTACAAATATTTCATTCAGGCATTACATATAAATGGATCTCTTTCTTTGTAACTAGACTAAAATCATTTTTGCGGTTTATATTTGATTTTAAGACGAGGCTGTGGCCTCTGTGGTGATAACTGAAAGCTTTATAAGTATAGAAGAGAAAAGTACCAGAATGAGAAAAAAGGAAGAATAAAATTTAATTAATGGAAAAATATATGAGAAAGATAAAAAAAACTATATAAAATTGTATTTGTTCATTTAAAGCACTGTTAACTGCAAAAACACGTCACTTACGATTTTGTCAGCAACAATTTTGGCTTCCTTTGAGAAATAATCTCCTTTCTTTATACAAGCTCTTTTTCATAATTCATGACGAGAAGGAGAAGGTGGGGGTGCAATAATTTCGGACGGATCAATGGAGGCCTTTTTTCTTGTCCTGTATTTCTCGTCCATAATCTTCTGCCTCAAAAGCGGGTAGCCTCCTCGAGATAATATGTGCGGACTTTAATTATATGATTGTGACTCCTGAGCATTTTCTCTGATTTCCTACATCTATATAGATTAAAAAACACAATTTAAAAAAAAATAAAAAAATAAATCAACATCCCAAATATCCACTTATCATTTCTTTTCTCTCAAACAATCCTTACATAAAGATCAAACAACAGAAACAATAGTTACACGCACTTTTGAAAATAAATGTCCCAAAACAATTCAACTTTTCATTGTATGGCCAAATGTACGAGAGACTCGAAATTATATATGTTCATGATAATAATTAACTTACCATTTGATGGGGACGCAACAAAAGACTTCCAAGTGTCCGCATCCAAGAAAGGGTAACCATTGTCATATGGGAGCACATCTATCTTATCTCCAAATAGGTAATCACTGAGATAAGTTTTGAAACCCCTCCAAGCATCCCAACACGTGAAAACACTTTCTTTCCCAATTTCTCATTATCTGACACATCGTACTGCTCCTAAAAAATATAAAGATTCATCAAAAAAATAATTAACATTTAATCATTAAATTTTTATTCACATAACTTGTACAACTTTATCACAATAAATCAATGAAGCATTCAATTACCAACTATTGTGTTTTCATAAAATAGATAAATTATACCAATAAAGCTAGCCAAATTTGCTCATTATTCCTATCAGTCATTTTTCTCCAGTTCGGTATCAAGATGCTGAATTTGCTACGTCCTAGAATGACGATGTAGCTATTAAACTTGTTCTCAGTTTTTGGGTTTGGCCCGTTTGCCTGAAAATAACGATTGATTGAATGTAACATGTTTCTTTTATCTGTCTGATGTTTGTTTGTCTTTCATTCGTGTCGCTTTGCGATCTTTTTTGGCATGAGTTTCCTTGTCTGAGCCATCTTGAGTACTATTTTCGGAAAGATCATCCAATCCTACATACACGTTTCATAACTAGTAATCGATTCTTTTATAAGTTATATGAGTGTGTTATTGAAAATCATAAGTTAGATAAAAAAACATATTATTGACTCTGATTTATTTATTTATTATTATTTTTAGTTTTTTGAACTTATAAAACAAGTCAGGCCCAACTTTTACAAGCTTAAATGAATCGAATTCGAGACAAACATTTGGCTCATTTATAAAATGAAAGCTCGAACATAAACCATTGGACTTGGCTCGACTTCAAAGCATTCTAAGCCAATACTCAAAAATAATTGTGTAATTTTCTAGCGTGTTATTCAAATGAGAAATATGATACAATGTGTAAGATTATATGGCACAAATTTGAAAGGCTACCGAGTTGGTAAACAACACAAACTTGTCATCTCATTGTGAATTGCCTTAGCCTGATTAATCTCTATCTCAAAGTATCTCCTTATTCTAATTATTGTCTTTTCTAATAGGCAAAGAAAGATTCCAACTTTCAAGTAGTGGTAATCTCGAAATCACAATGACATCAAATCAAATTTCCATTATTGATACCAAAAATGAGGTCTGTTACAACTAACCAATGATCACTGCTGATTGAATTATAATTAAATGTGGAGAGAAATTTTGTAAATCCTTCCCCACACACCCTAATTAAACCCCACTTGCTTTGGATTAGCACTCTTCATTTTTTAAAATTAATGATTAATTTCTTATGTCTCAGACAAGAGCCTAAATAATGGAACCCACCACTCAACAAATTTGCAGGACAAAGTTCTCTCTATACTATGTTGTCAATACCAATTGCAGAATTAAAATCCTAACAAAATTCTAACTATTATCAATTTAAATTTAGGTTAGTAAGCAATTAACCAAAACTAAATTCAACCAGCAAATGAAGCGAAACAAGACCAATTCAAAGATTGTGAGTGTTGAGGACAATTTCAGTTGAGATGATTTGTGAATAACGACTTACCAAAGAACGGCTGGCGGCTGTTGATGGACAATGGGCGGCAATCAACGGACAATGAGCGGCGATCGACGGACAACGGGAAACATGCACTAGTCGACGGACGACTGTCGCTCAAAGGAGGTCGAGTTGCGGCAAACGAACTGTGGACGGTCCAAACTGTACTGTGAAAGTGCGGCGGTGACCATGAGAAGCGACGAACTGTGAAGGCGCGACGGTGGAGGGTTTTGAGAGCGACAAACTGTAAAGGTGAAACCGGTGGAGGGTTTTGAGTGCAATCGATTTCCAGAAAGATGGACGTGCGATTTGGGCTTAAGATTGATGTTTGGCAGTTCGACGCGCACATCAATTTAGGGCGTCCTCACATCAGTTTTATTAAACTGATGCACATTAATTTAGCCCGTCATTTATTTGGGCCGCATCAATTTAGGGTGAAAAGTGTTTTTTCTACTAGTGTCAAGCTCATATTGAGCCATGTCGAGTGAAGAGGTAACATCAAATTCATTTTATTATGGGCTTGTTTAGCAATCAGTTGTTAGATTTAGCGATTAGAGGATTATTTTACCTGTTTTGACATGCGGATTGAATTAGCTGCTTTGACCAGCGAATTATATTAGCAATTTTGTAAAATAATGTTTGGTAAAATTAACTGTTAAGAATTAGCTGTTAGTAAATATATATTTGAATATTTGATTTGTTTTTTACAATTATGAAAATTATTTAAAAGAAAAATCAAATAATTTATGGTTTTTGAATTTGGAAATTTTGATTTAATAATTCAATTTTCAAAAAATAACTAAATATTTTCTAACAATAAGTAAATAACTTTATATTTTATTTATTTAAATTCTAAACAATATATATAAAAAAATATGCATGAATTATACGTCCACCCACATATTTTACAAAATTGAATGCTTGTTAATGAACACAAATGATAATTATTAAACAAAAAAATTATAAAAAATACATAAAATAAATAATGAATCATAATAAAACAAATTTATATTTTCCATGCGCAAGTAAATCGAGAGTCTCATCCCCTATCTATATCTATATATACATATATATATATAGAGATAGGATCATATGAGAATGACACATAGGGAAAGAAATGAGAATAATTATGGGCCTTTAGATCTATGAAATGGACGGTTAGATTCATTCGCGCACTGTTCACTTAAGTAATAATCATGCGGTGGCATTTTAGTATTTAAGTGAAAGTTGGCGGTCTGTTGTGAAGGATGTGAGGGTATAGGCGTATTTTCCTCACAACTGCGTGTGTTATCAGAACACTCATTGCGATTTCAGTTTCTCCATGTCAGAGATTGGGAGGCGTTCTAATCGATATCAGTAATGGCGGAGCTCGAGGTATCAAATTGAGACGATTTTCCGATTTACGCCGTATCATAAGACTTCCCGAGTGCGAGTCCAGATCTAATTCACATTTTAAGGGGTTAGGGTTTACAGTTCAGGGATTTGAAGATGGGAAATTCTCCTCAGTCAAAAAGTACAGGTATATCGTCCTCCATTTATGTTTTCTATGAAATTTATGGTTTCTTGTTTGGGTTTTTTAGTGTTTGGGTTTTTTAGTGTTTATAAGACTATTCTAGTTCGAAATTTCGTCCGTTCTTCGATATATGTTTCAGATTCTTCTTCACCCTACATTGTATTTTCAAATTTCATTATCCATGGTTACTTATTTTCAAATTTCATTATCCATGGTTACTTTTGTTGTGCTCATCTAGATGCGTGTCGGTAATGCTAGTTTAGATGTTAGGTATGTATTAGATGGGTGTTTGTAAGGTTTTGTATGTCCCCAGCCGTTATGGTTATGTGTTTAAACGTTATCTTTTAAGTGTTCGGTGTGTATACTTATTGGTATTGACACTATTGACATACGGTAGCTTGATGATAATCCCGGTTGTCTGGTTTTATTCTAAAATTCGTAGGCAGCAATCGTAAAAATAAGGGTTCTGTGACGATAAACACTGGAGCTGATCAACAAAATCGGGATACTGGTAAGTAGCTCGACTTAATCTGTTGTTGTTATTGTTTTGATGAGATATTGTGCTCTATTTGTACTAATTACATCATCATCATCATTATCCAATTGCGAATTAATATTAGTTACCGTCCACAGGCAAGAGAAAGGCAGATCGTAACGTGACATGCGCGAAGCGCGTGAAGATGAATGTGTCAACGTCGAACCAACCTGACAGATCTGATGATTTCGTGGAGAAATGTCCTCGTACACGCCGTGTCAAGTCGACCATCAAGCATAAGGGTATTTTGAAACAATTGTCAAACTATTAATATTTTTGTAGTTATTGCACATTGTTTATGAATGTAGTTTTGCAACAGGTGAGGGTAAAGAGTCGGTTAATCAGGAACTTGACATTGTTCCCAATTTAGACAAAGATCTGGTTGTATATGAATCCACTAGCGATGATGATGGGATCTTCCCTGTACTGAATACAAGGTCATCAGCAGCCACGTTCGTGAAGGCTGTCTCTGCTCTGTCAGACGCAAAGAAACATGTCGTTCGTGAGATGGGATTTGGACTGTTGTTAGACTTGAAGATAACATCATTGCCATTGAAGATGGGATATTGGTTGGTTGAGAACTTCAACTACATGGACCGCAAACTGCGACTGTATGACGGCGAAAAGATACATGTGAGGGAAGAGGATGTGTATGCGGTTTTAGGTCTGCCCCGCGGCTCAATTCAGATATCAAACAAACAAAAGAGGGTGGAGTCTAACATTCTTAGTCAATGGGTTAGTCTATTCGACGTTAGAAGTTCAACTAACATCACAGCAAATAAGGTTCTTGAGAAGATACAAGAATGTGCAGATGAAGACGATTGGTTTAAGAGGCATTTCCTCGTTCTGATGGTGACGTGCTTATTTGAGAGCTGCCAAAACGGAATGGCGAATTCTCGTATCGTCCACTTGTTTGACGATGTATCCAAGGTTGCGGATATGAACTGGTGCTCGTTCATGATCAGTTGCCTTGTGAACACGAGAAAAACATGGGGTGGCAATTTAAAAAAGAACAAATATACAGGCCCGTTGTTGTTTCTGACGGTCAGTACGAATGACTTTGATTACCAAACTACTATTATTATTATTTCTACTATTATTATTATTATTATTATTATTATTATTATTATTATTATTATTATTATTCTGTTTGTTTATTTACTTATTATTATTTCTAAGTAAATGACTTTGTTTATTTGTAGCTATTCTACGTGGATAAGGTGGTGTTGTCGATGAGAACCGTCCCAAGAATGTTTCCGACATTTAAAGCATGGAGTAACAGTCTATTAAGGGACAGAGAACGCGATGAGGTAGACTCTGGTGCATTCGGCAGAGGATTTGTGGATTCAGATGCGCTTGTTGTTGAAGGCGATCGTCGTCCAGATAAAATTGTGGATGGCGATTTGAAGTCGAGTTTTGAGTCTGAAATCAGTGTTAAGGTATGTAGGAAATTGTTTACTTACTGTTGCCGTTTTTGTTTTGTGGTGATATCTGCACATGTGATATCTGCATATGCGCATTCGTGGTGATGTGGGATTGCTAGAATTGTGCTATACGCAAATGTGGTATTGCAATATTGCTAAACTTGATGTTTTGATATTCGTATGTTAACGACTTCTGTTGGCGTATATTGTGCATTTAATGTTAATACAGTGTTCAATTAGTTATAATGAAATGTTCATTTGCTTGTGTACAAATATTCAATGAGTTGTGAAATATTTTATGTGTTCTGTTTGTGTTTTCGTAGCTGTTTATGAAATTATATAATATTTTTTTATTCTTGTTGGCAGGAATTTGTTCATGAATTTGCGTCTAAAACCAAGATTCTTGCAAATGCCGGCGTTGAGATACTACGGCTTGTCGAGAAGGCTCCACCTGTTCTATTTGAAGATGAAAATTTTATGAAGATGCAATCTGCTGCACAAAAGCTTCTCGGCGTTTCGAGCGACGACACGAAACAGCAGCCCAAAACAAGTAATAGCCAGCAGACAACTATGCATCAAGGCCCTCCTGATATTGATACAAACCAATTGGACCCTACACGAAAGGAATACGTGCATAAGGATCTCGTAAAGGAGAGTGCATCTCAAGTCGTAGATGACGCATTTTGGAATGATCCCAAAACGATAGCGATATTAGACGATATATTGGACGCTGTTGCACATCGAGACAATTTTAGACGGGTACACTTTGAGGGTCCGAGCTATAGCCTGTGTATGGGATTAACACCAGACGAAGACAGACCTGAGTATGACACTTGCTACCGTCGACCAGTAGAAGTGGACAGTGGTCTTAATGTGCATCAGACGGATGGTGTAGCTGTTGGAGGATCATTAGGGGTAGATATACCCATCGGTAATGTTCAACATGCGTTAAAATTGATATTTGTGTGTGATTAGTGTTTTTATTTACATGTTTTTTTGTTGACGTTTTAATGATTATGATTTCGTCATAGGTGAAATTAATGTGGATACGAATGTCGGTGATGATGATGTCGAGCAGGATGACAGTGGTGGCAGTGGAAGTGCTGATAAGATTGATGTAACCCAAGGTATGTGTGAGCATTTTATTTAATTAATTAGACAAATTGCACTATGTTATTTTTGCAGTTTACTGATCTTTGACTATGCCTGTGACTTATGTGTAGACGTCGGAATTGATAATGTGAGGCCAAAACGGCATGCTGATCCGACTAGTGCAAACAAGTCACCGTATAAGCAGAGGTTGATTGACGTGACCAAGAAGCTTGATGCACGGGAGAAGATGTTAGTTAACTGGGTTATGAAGGATCATAGGACTTGCGAGTATGATATCTCATTGACTTTTCTAATTATGTTTTGTAACTACTTGAATGTCAATTATAATATCATTTCTAATATTTAATGTATTGCGAGTAGTATGTATTTTTTCTGACAATGATTACGTTATTACGTTTTATGAACGTTGATATTTAGGCAAAACGACACAATTATATTCCAGTCATATGAATATTCTATCATGAAGTCGGTTGTGGCATGCCTGAGTCCGACTGAACATGTTTCTGAGGCGGTGATAGACTTGTGGGCTCGTGTTCTTAACCACAATGAGAGATTCAAGAGTCGTGGTTCGGCGACATGTTTTTTTGCAACTACTTCTCCATGCAACGAGGTATGATGTGCAACAAATCATGTCAAACTGCGTGTAAAAGTTGTTGATTTCATATAACAAGTGTTGTAATGTCTAATGTCGTATCTTTTGCAGCTGTTTGTTCAGGGAAAGCGGAAGAAGGACGCTGCTTACAACAAGTTCGCAGAACGTATTGATGCTGAGATTGTGCGGATGTCCCGGTACCAGTTGAACCAAATGTCACTGGTGAGTAGTTATTATTATCATTATTATTATTATTGTAATTGATTATTATCTCTTGTGTGATTGCTAATATATCTTACACTAATCGGCCTCTGATCAATCTATTTCATATTGTGAAATAACGTGTATGATAACCATACTTTTTTTTTTTGTTTTGTATTTTTTTTTTTTTTTTTTTTTTTTTTTTTTTTTTTTTTT
>CACSLK010034050.1:1884829-1915682 GCA_902706635.1 Striga hermonthica | reverse complement strand
ATTTTTGTATTCTTCAATTACATTGGGAGATCTGAGTTTGAAAGAAGAAAGAACGCGTTTTTATTATACCACAGAGTCTATTTTCCTGATATCAAGATTCTAAGTAGGCGGGGCGTGAGAATTTGATGTATGATAAATGAACCTTACTACGTTTATTTTAATTATTCAAGTTTGGAACTTGATTTTGATGTTAGCTGACTAAGATTTTGTTGGTAACGTGGCTGTTGTAGCTAATACTCCATGCAATTTAATGCTTCGAATCAAGGTTCTTCAAGCACATGATGATTTGGTGAATTCCATGGAGGAAGCATCGAAGGAACTTTTGAATGTCAGTCGTGACAATAATAACTATTGTAGCCTGTTAAAGGATCTCATCATTTAGTATGATCATTAATTATGATTATAGTTGATGTTTTGGTGCAGGAATTCAACATAGAGAAGTTACAGCTGGTCGAGGCGGAGGCGGAGAAGAATATAGGCAGGAATATGAGCGAAAGAAGAATCAAGTCCAAGTCCACATGACATGGAGAGAAATTTATTGACAAAGCTTCTAATCAACCTTACGAAACCTCAAAGTAAAATATATTATTGGAGAATATTATTGAATGAGTGGAGAATATTGCTTTACATTGAAACTTTGTATCCACAAATGAAGTTGTTGAGAAAGGATGAGGCTTATCATATGTTTTACAGTTTGTGCATATTGTAGATATTTTGTATTCTTGTTTTTTTTTTAATTGACTTTTTTCATCATTTATAAAAGAAGTTTTTTTGTTTGGTATTATCAATCTTTATTACAATCTAAATATACCAGCTAGGTACTGTTCATAATATTTTTGGAAAATGCTAAGGTCCCGTTACGGAACCATTCCGTCGGGGTTTGTAACCGTTAGATCAACTATCACCGACGGTTACAGGATGATCTAACGGTTACAAACCCCGACGGAATGGTACCGTAATGGGACTGTAGCATTTCCCAATATTTTTAACATGGACTAATTTTGTAGGTTTATTGTTTGTTATATATTTGGTTGCTTTATTAGTTGGTGATTATATTGTGGTTGTCATTTAACAAATTTTTTAACAACATTTATTTTTTCTGTTACTAGGTTCGCGATTCTATTGGAAATTCTGGTCATTGTGGTTTACTCAAGAAAGTTCAATATCTTATGGAGGTCTATGCATATGTGATTTTAATGAGGGCTTGACACGCCTAAGGACGGAAAGTATTATTAGATTTTAGATTTTATTAAAGTACAACTTTTAATAATAGAAAAGAAAAGAAGAGGATTTTAAAACTGCATTCTAAAACAAGACATTGAGAAACATACATTGAAAATACTAAAAAGAAAAGAAGAGGATTAGAAAACTGCAATCTGAAACGAGACATTGAGAAAACGCACATTGAAAAGGCAGTTATTGGGCAAATTTCTTTGCTAAATTTTATGAAAAAACACACATTGAAAAGACAGTTACTGGGCGAATTTCTCTACTAAATTTTGGTCGAGTCCTGACGGATGACAAAATTTATGTTGGAGTTGAATAGGTTGACGAGTCTTCAGGCTAATGCCAACAAGGAAAGATCTTGAGAAACCATGATTTGTTCATGTAAGTTGAAGTCCAACAATTCTATGTTTTTCTTTACATAAATTGGTACATAAACTGATTGTAGGCTCAACATTTATTAGAGATAGAATGAGAGAGCAATGATTTTGGCAGCATTGTTACTTTATGCTATTTCATTCATTCAAGCTAAAAAAAAGCTATATGTGTTATATATAGTATACTATGTTTGTTGCTCTTGGTTATGATATTTGCAGGAAACATGACAACATTTTGTTCATGTCCATTACGAAAGAGCATAATGGAGTGCATAAAATTTATCTCAAGGTAACGTAATAAAATTTTATTAATGATTTTGATACTTATTGAATTTACTTAGAAAATCTGAAAATTTATTAATGATTTTGATACTTATTGAATTTACTTAGAAAATCTGAGATAGCACCCGATGTGTTGCAACTACATACTTTTATTGTTTGAGGTTAGTTCAATGTTTTGTGTTGGATAATATTATTTGACATGATTTAGGTCAAATTTTCATGTGAACTAAACTATATTCTGATTAGGGAAACTAAATGAGTTTTCTTTGATTTTTTTATTAGCTTACATTTCATTCTATTGCAATTTTGATTTTATTCATTGAACCTTAATACTCTTCTTTCGTTTTCGTATCCAAATATAAGAGATGAAATTGTCTTATGAGTTTGTTTCTTAACAATGTTGGTGCAAATCAAATGATTCACATTAGTTGCATGTTTATTTATTTATTCTTTTTATGATTAGGTATAAGAGATGAAATTGTCTTATGAGTTTGTTTCTTAACAATGTTGGTGCAAATCAAATGATTCACATTAGTTGCATGTTTATTTATTTATTCTTTTTATGATTAGGCTTAATTTATAGTTTCATCAACTTTCTAAAAATCAGTGGCGGAACACAACGCTAGGCACAAATTTTATGTTTTTTTTCCCTCTTTCCCATTTAAAAAGGTCTAGCTATGTACTATTGTACCCCTATACATAATTCATTTTTTCATTCATTCAAAGGAAAAGTACATATAATTTTTGCAACTTTTAACTCGATTGTAAACTAAATTTGAGTCGGTTGTGTATGCTGCAACAACAACTCAAATATCAACTTAACAGGCATAATATATATAAACAACTGCAATAACCGCCCAAATATGAGCTGCAACAACTGAGCGGCAACAATTGCTACAAAAGCTGTGTAATGATACCTTTATGGTCAAAGATTATTTTCTTAACAAGCATTGTACAAATTGGCAATAGGTTTCAATGCTCATTACAATTGATGACAAATTTTCAATATATTTTTAGACTGAATTTGAGCCCGCCGTGCGTGCACGGCGTAAGACAACTAGTATATATATATATATATATAATAAGAATTACTATTTACCATAAATAGTAATAAGAAAAAGTCAAACCACATTAATTATATACTATTTTCAGTAATTTTTTATTTTTTATTTTAATTTTAATTCATTCTAAAAAAATCGAATGGTTCCTAAATTAATGGGTTTTAGATGCCTATTTCCTGTTTCAAAAATTATAAATCATTTAAAAATTAGATGGTTCCGAAACTAATGGTTACAAACTTTTCAAAGTTGTAATCTTTATGGCATCTTTTCCTTTTGACTTTAAACAATAAAATCATTTTAAATATATATATATATATATATATATATATATATATATTCTAATCCAAAAATTCAATCATGTTAAATAACATAAAATAAACTCAATCTAAATCATTTTAAATATCAATATGTGATTTGAAATTCTTCCTATATATAATTCCCGAATGCGTTGAGCCTACGTGGCTGATTCTGATGCTTCGTGATCCTACTTGGCGAAGAATCATGCTTCGTAATTAGGTTTGGACAAATATTATTATTATATTAATAATTAATAATCTAGGTTCGGACATTCTATAAATATTATTTATCTAACTTAGGTATATTAATATCACTTGTACTAATATAACCCTTTAATTATTTGTAATTTTATATAGTGATCCACTGACTAATATATCCCTGACTTTGATTTGTTTCATTCAATTAGCTATTAAATTGTAAATGTATTTTAAAAGTTGATAACTTTTTTATTCCTTATCGGTTTTACATATATTATATATCAAATTAATTATCTTTTGATGATCTTCGATTTGACATCCATATTGTATATATATGAAATAAATAAATTATATTTATCTTAATAATAATAAAAAATAATAATATTTATTGAAATTCATTAGAAAAATAAAATTATTTTTCAATTGATATATTTATATGTAATGTAGTTATATATTGTAAGTTAAAAAAAATTAGTATAATATAACACAAGTAAGTTGCACAAATAAAAAGTGTCATAATAAATATATAATAATATATATATTCTTATAAGAGGTATTTAAATTTTCAAACTACTTTTTCTCATTAATTTTAGATTTTAAGAAAAAAATTAGCAAGCACCCGTGTAATACACGGGTGTTGTACTAGTATGTATTAAAGATCAACATATACCGAGACTATAGAGGTTATATATATGTTAAATTTAAGTGTGTTTTATACATATTTTTCTTCCAAAATAGTATAAAAAATTGAGTGACTTCACACATTTTTCAAGAATCAACATCAACATCAACATACCCAGTATATTCCCAACAGGTTGGGGTCTGGGGGGTCAGTTGCCGCAGACCTTACCCTTGTAATTATACAAGGAGGCTGTTTCCATAGCGACCCAAGGTGCGTTGCGTCGTTTGATATATTTTTTTCTAGAAACTTCACTAATAGAAGAAGCACTAGAATTTAATTGAGCCATTTCGATATAGTCCATTATTAGCACTATGCCAGGAGAATTGTCAACAATGACTCTTCCAGCTCCATATACAATGGACATAAAACATATTTCAAGAATAATATAGTATATTTTAGGTATTATATATATATTATATAATATTTTAAATATTTTTTATATTTTAAACATATATATTTTATGCTCTATTACACAGTTAATTTTATGTGTCATTTTCAACAAACTGACTACAATATATCAATTTAATGACAAACTATTTTGATTTTTTTTTTCAAATAATCTTGATTTTATTTGGGTTTGAAATTAAAAAATTCAAAAAATCTTTTTTCAACCACACTGTTGAACATATTGATTCATTTCCGTATTTATCTAAACTACCTAATAAATATTTCAAAATTTTTATATAATGTTTAATAGATAATAATAATAATTCCATATATGTTATTTCTCACGTATGATAAATAGGATACAATATCACAATAAATAAGAGTCAATATCAATCGTTATAACAAAGTTGGTCGGTTTTTGAAGAAACCAATGTTTAGCCACGGTCAACTATATGTTGTTGTTTCCCGCACTACGGTTTGAAAATATTAGTTTGTGGTGATGACGATTTGCCAAAAACACAAACCACGAATGTTGTGTACTAGGAAGTGTTAAATAATTTATAAAATATTTTATTTATCATTTTTTTTCCAAACACGTAGACATACAATCACCACTTATTGCTCCCGTGCATTGCACGGGATTCGTACTAGTGGAATATAAGTGAATTAAAATTGAAAGATGGAGCTATCCCATTTTCGGTAGAAAATTAATAAACAAATGAATAACAAGTATCTCTTTTCATCAGCTAACCCAAAACATAGGGTATTGTAGCGTTTTCTAAAACAGTTTTTTCACCCAATCAGCTGAATAAAAAAGCTAGCTAACCAAACAATATTTTCAGCGTTTTTATCCAGTCAAAACAGCTATTATAGCTTTTTGATGTGAAACGCTGTTAACCAAACAAAGCCTATATAGTGAAAATTCCAATATATATTATATCTATATCTATATAAGTATAAAGAGATTTACTTGCAATCACTACAACAAAAAAGAGTTCTAACAACATAAATATGGTGACTCCTTTTAATAAGTGTAATTAAAATTGAAGTGTTTGTTACACTTTTTAAAAAACGTTACAAAGATAAAATTATAACAACACTTTTTTAAAAATGTAATCAAAATTATGTCACTTTTTAAAAAGTGTCACCTTATTTACCAATATTGGGACACTTATTTAAATGTGTAATTAAATTATGACATTTAAAAAAAAAAAAAAAAAGGATCATACATGCTTAGTTATATGGTGACACATTTTGAAAATTGTATCAAAATAATGTCACTTTTATAGAAATTGTCACAATTTTAATAATATGACAACATTTGTCTTGAAGTGTAATTACATTATGACACTTACAAAATTTATGTCTGTATTTTTTAAGCATATAATAACACTTGAGAAAAGCGTAATAATTTAGTAGTGACAATTAAACAAACGTTGCATTATTTCACAACATAGTGACGTTATTTTAAAATTTTATTGATCTATGATGCATATGTAGAAGGTGTTGTTCGTTTTATCTATATCAAAACTTTTCTAAAATATATAGTTATATATTAACGTTTTTTGGTTTTATTACCAACAAAAATTTAGTGGCTCTTTTAAAAAATATAATTAAAAATAAATTGTGACGCCTTGTTTAAATAATGTTAATAAAATGAAAATATAATGAAATATTTTAAAGTTGAGACCCCTCACTCTTTATGTTACCATTTTCTATTTTTTTACTCAAGGTTAAGGTTATTCAACATTTTTTAGATCTATAATCTAAAATTATATTCCTCTTTCCTCTGCAGGAGATTTTCTTTCCTCCCTAACCCTACCCGCAGCTTCTCCTCAACCGGCTGTTCTTGGCCTCCTCCGGCGGCGGCAAGGCCGGATTTGCGGCTGTCGCTGGCCGCCCGTCCTTCTCAGGTAATTTTCTCCCTTTTCTATTGTCGTTGCGTCTCCTCGTTTCTCTCCCGGTCGCTGGCGATGGTTGAGGTGTCGGTGGCTTCTGGTCGTGGTCCGGGTCCAGCGGTGTTCGGCGATGCCGTGGGGTTTAGCTGGGAGTCTGTTGCCATCTTCTTCCTTGGTTGGTGACCTGATCCCTGTTGGTGCGGTTGGGGGTCGGAGGGGCAGTTTGGGTTTGGTTGGGCCTAGTTGTTTGGGCTCGTTTGGGCGTCCTGTGGTTTTGACGGCGGTCTGGGCTCTGGTGGCTGGGGGCTGTTGTCTGTGGCTCAGGGTGGAGGCATGGGGTTCGGGGTTCAGGGTGTGGTTTGGGGTTCAGGGGAGAGGGCGTTGGTTGGGCAGCGGCGGTGGTTCTGTGGGGCTGAGTTGCTTGGTGTTCGAATTGGGGCTTC
Source organism: Striga hermonthica (assembly GCA_902706635.1). NCBI lineage: Eukaryota > Viridiplantae > Streptophyta > Magnoliopsida > Lamiales > Orobanchaceae > Striga > Striga hermonthica. The sequence continues at coordinate 1,908,834 of CACSLK010034050.1, read as the reverse complement.
AGCAGCTGTCGCGTGCTGTGCGTGGCGGCTGCTGGGGTAGGGGTGCGGGTTCGGAGCAGCTATCCCTTTCTTTCTCGGTTGTTGGGAAGTAGGGGATCTGGGTAGCCTGGGCTTAGCTAGTGGTGTTAGCTGGGTCTGAGTTATTCCGGTTGGGGTTGCTGTGCCCGTGCTCCCTCGGTCGGTGGGTTCTGGCTCTTTGGTTAGGTTCGGGGGCGGGGACCGGACCCTTGTATAGGCTTTTTGGAGTTTCGAGGGTTGGGTTTTGGCTAGGGGCCTGACCGGATGTCGGATGTTGCTGCTTCTTCAGTTTGCCAATCTTCGGGGGAGGGTCGTTAGTAGTAGTAGTTAGTTTTGTGTTCTTGAGTCTGTTTAGTTTAGTTTAGTTTTTTTGGTCTGGGCTCATTGCCTGAGTCTGTCAGTGTTCTTTGGTCTTGTTTTTTAGGTTTGGGCCGTTGGCCCCGGTTCTGGTTCCGATTCCCCTGTGGGGGGCGTTTCAATTCTCCTGTGGGGAGCGACTTTAGTTGGTGTGTTTGTGTCTGTTAGTTGTGTGTTTGTTTTTCTATTCTAGCGTGGCTAGCGAGGTTCTAGGTGGACTTTTGTTCTGTTCTCTCAGTTTCTAGTTCCGGGTTTTTAATATTCAGCCTTGGGCTGCTTTTTGCACAGTTGTGCATTTTGATTTATAATTTCTCTATCGTTTTGGCAAAAAAAAAAAAAAAAAATAATATTTTAAAAATTATAATTGTATAATGACATTTTAAAAAAAAAAAAACGAGTCGAGCTCAAACTCAGTTACACACTCGTTTATTTAATGAGTCGAGTTCGACTCATTAACCAAACGAGCTTTAAATGAGTTAGAGGCTTGCAATCAGTTGAAAAAAAAAAATCCGATGTGCCTTCTCAATTGAAATACACAAATCGATCAAATCATGTCTCTCTCAAAACCCTAAATATCACTCTAAAAAACCCTCCACCGTCTCCATCGCGTTCATCTCGTAAAATTCGTATCGTTCGTCACGTCTCCGGCATTACCAGTTGTCGTCCGTGAACAAAGAGGCCCGCACGACCTTCTCAACTTGTCAGATGTCTATTGACCGCGAATTGGGCTCGGGCCCCATTACACGACCATCATACTTCGGCCCGCACCACTGTCACCTACACGATATACAAATTTTTTTGATTCTGGGTTTCTCTTTGGCGCTGCTATACAGTTGGGTCACACGAATTCTGGTCCAAAAGGGCTTTCTCGGTTCGTTCTCTGTCTCAATAATGCATTAAAATTAAAATCAGTGTGTAGACTTATTAATTGATTAATTTTGCTTTTCACTTGCCCTGTTCAATTACAGTTTTCTATGGGGTTTAGAAATTTTGACATTTAGGGGAACAATTGGAGACCAACATATAATGGGAATCAGTTATGCAATTCTATGTGTTACCTCACTGTAAGTTTCTTATCTTCATTAACTAAGCCTGTTATTTATTCTCTACTTAGTTGTGATTAATTAATTAGGCCTTCATGTTCGCTTTTTAGTTGTTTGATTCATATTTATTACAGTTAAACTCCTTATAAATAAAAACTAACCTTGTTGAGGCCTTACGAAGAGAACAAGTTGCGGAAGCTAAAGTTCAACAACTTCATTATTGGTTTCGTGTGACACAAAAATAAAAGAATGTGCCGTATGTAATTCGTTTGTTCTATGGCCTAGCCTTGGTTCATCTTTTCATTTATGATTTGTACAAGTCTTGTACGTGTGATATATTATACATATTATTATGGAATATTTATTTAAATTTTTTCCCTAGTTTGCAACATTATTGATGGTACCTTGATCGATGGTTTGCAGTTTTTAGTTGACATTTCTGGGGATTGCAGGTCATACTAAACTTTATTTTTTTTGTAGTATATTACTTCTGTTGTTTTTGTTCTCCTAAAAGAAATTTTGAGCTTTTCTGTTAGTTGCATCTCCACTGAGTGCACTTAGTGTAGATGGTATATGTATTGTGACTTTTAGCAAATAGAGTAATAATATATTTGAAAAAAACAATACAGAAAAGAAGCAATTGGGTGGGTCTTCAAAAAACAAAGAAATTAAAATTAAGCACCAATGATTGTATTTTATGTGTTGGCGAAACAAGCAATTATTTTGTAAAAATATAAGTCATATTGATAAAGAACATGTTTTGAAATCAATTGATGCAAATATAGAAAACTACATAGGAAAAAATATAAAAAATTTCACTGATTTCTAATTTTAGCATTTGGAGAGAAAAAAAAGTATAATAAATATAAGATCAAGGTTCGGTAGATGGTCTATGTCTTAGATGTTGTTCTGAGTAAGGTCCATAAAAGTTTATATTCTCATGCGAAGAGAATTTTCTACAAGATGTTTCCACTTAAACATTATCATTGAAAACGATTCATTTATTGATCTTAATAAATAAATGACCACAACATTATTATCAAACTAAATATTTTTAACTAAACTGTTTAGTTAAAGCTAATACTGTTTTTGTGTATGAACATGCATCGTTTTGATTCAGTAGTGCAGGTGTGAGAAATATACATGCACCAATTAGTGGACTATGAAGTACACTCAGTTGAGGAAGAATGCACTCAGGTTATATAATTACGGATTGTACAACTAACTATAATTTACATATGTAAAATCAGCTGCCAGAATTAACAAAAAAAAAAAAAAAAAAATAGAAACAAGCTTCTCTGGTTACAGGTGGTGGGTGCTATTAGTATTCAAGAACACAAGGATATTGAATGCTTTTGTGACCGATAGTTTGACAAACATTCTAGGTATGTTCTATTGTTTGGAAATTTGTTTCAGTTTTTTTATTTATTCTGTTGAAGCATCGCTATAAGGGTTCTTATGTGATGTAATGTAAGTTAGATGAGATATGTGCTTGTGAAAAGTTATTTTATTCCGATTAATCATACTGAATTGGTTAACTTGGGTCATATTATATTTAAACTTTTTACTTTGCATCCCAACAACTAAACATCAATTAACTAACCATTTACTTTGTTCTGCTCCATTCAAACTAGGCACGGTTCTGCAGGTAAGCATTTATTGCATTTTTGTTACATTTGATTCAAAAAAATCCTAGCTTTGTTTCATCATCGTTGCAGGAGCTTTGGTTTTTGTTACATTTGATTCTTAAATCCCAGCTTTTGTGCAATTACCCAGCTATCATAGTTTATTAGAGAAAGGAAAAAAGACATGGCAAGACCATAACACAAACATATTCATCTATCTTCCATTTTTTAAGGTTATGGTAAGAAACTAAAATTATCTGTCGTGTCTTGTTTTATGTTTTCATGTGATAGTATATGTTTTATTGATTACTTTTTATTTATCCATGTCAATGTTCTTGATCATGTTGATTAACTATTTTTCTTTGGTTGATTTGAAACAGGTGATGGTTCATCCACGAAACGAATGAAAGCAAGCATATTATCGTTGTTATTCTACATTTCATACTTTTGTGGACTTTTTGTATCAGACAATGATGTAACATCTCTTTCTATAATATTGAATTCGATATTTTATTCAATTTGCGTTTAATTTTTTTATTATATATATATTTTCATATGACAATGTTTCGGCATTCATTGTTAGTTTAGTACCGCAATTATGGTTAGTGTTGACAAATTTTGATGATATTGTTACAGAATAGTATTGTCAAATACATAATCGGGACGCAATAAAAAAAGTGTAGTGCATTAAAATAACGACACAATAAAAAAAATGTCATCAAAATTTGTTATAACGACGCTGTAATAAAGTGTCACATGATAAAATTTACAACGCACATGTGGTGTGTCGCCAAAATTTATAATGATGACGCACTCAAAAAAGCGCTGTAATAAAGTGTCACATGATAAAATTTACAACGCACATGTGGTGTGTCGCCAAAATTTATAATGATGACGCACTCAAAAAAGCGTCGCGCATGATTATTACAGACACAAACGGTTTGCGTCACAAAAATTGTTTTTAATGCAGAAAAATTGTTAAATTGTTTGTGGATGCTAATGGATAGAAAATGTGATTACATTTCGATCTTTTTTTTTTTTTTTGGAGAAAATAGAACTCGGCTTATGTTAATACGAACCTCGAAGAAAACAGAAAAAAAAATTACTAGATAACTGCAAAACGATGACAGTGCTAAGAGATGATATTTAGATAGTGATAGAGTAAATTTAATTGGATATTACTGTGGGTCGTTCATTTAACATAAATAACTATAGATTTGGTGTGTATATCCTATCTATTTCTTAGTTTTGTTCATTAAGCGTTAATAGCTTCAGATATACATATGATCGTTGATGTGGTCGTTACTAGCGGCTCATAGAGGACCGGTTGTGATCCGGGTTCTAGTCGCACTCAGCCGGATGGTCCAATCTGGTAGGCGCAGTTCATGGTACATTTAGGGTACATGGTCGGTAGGCGAAGGTTCTGATAGGCGCAGCCCATGGTACCCTTGGAGTACATGGGTGGTCAGCGGAGGCTAGCCCAACGTGAACTAGGTAGGCAGGTAGCACCTGGGCACCTAGGTAGCTGGCGGGGGTATCATACTTAAATCATAAAGAGATTCGTAGCCTCAAGGACTCTTTGAATTTTGACCTAATCTGAGGAGAAGACTCATGGTATGATAAGAACTCTACAGCCTCTACATGTCTTCATCTATAAAAGGGGCGCAGGTTATTTCATTTACAGAACACACACATACAAATTCTCTCGTTACTCTGCCGCTTTTTCTTCGGATCACCACTGACTTGAGCGTCGGAGTGTTCGCGCCGGGACCACCCCCGGCGTGTTTTGCAGGTACCGGCGATCAAGGAGACGTAACCCGGTTCGAGGAGGAGCGGTCCAGCGGTCCAGGTTTGTGTGGTATAACAAATTGGCGCCGTCTGTGGGTAGGATCAGTCTTCTACCGGAGCACTAAAGGCTGTTTTTTCTCACCAAGGAAGAATAGAACAAGTATCATGGCAGGAGATAATTCGAAGAAGAGCTTGACTAAGGAGATGGATGATGAGTGGGTTCGGAGGGCCTTCGGAACAGGTCCCCCGCCAGGATGGTCACCCTCGCATGTTACCCCCAAAGAGACGCTGTTGGGCCCAAGTGTGACCCCGGTGCCACAATCAGAAGTTGGGGGGCGTGTGCTAAACCAAGGAGGATCATGTGGTTTGACAGACAAAGTGAATGAGGTGGGCGCCACGGTTGATGGGGGGGCGAATCAAGGTACTTTGGGAACTGGAGTTGCTGGTGACCAGCATGGTGTCCCCGGTAATAGGCAAGAGCACAAAATCCTCTGGGGGACAACGTTTCTTCGGCACCACGGGAGGACCCAGTTATTCAGATGACTAGGTCAGAGTTGGACAAAATTATTGCTGAGGCGATAGGCCGGGCGCAGGAGGTGGATAAGAGAGCACCTAACGAGTCGTTTCGACAACCTCCGCCACGACAGCCATTAGTACCACAACAACAGGTCCACTCGCATCAGCAGCAACCCCAGCGATTGGAGAGGGGCGACGAGGATGATGCCAGGTCGGTGACCTCTCACCCGGTGGCCATGGCACAACCAGATGGGTTAACTTTGGAAAGGTTGGCGGCTCAAATGCGAGAACTCCAAGCTCGGGTGCAGGGTAAGAGACCTGTAGTTTCACGAGGACACCCTTTTGCCGAGGATGTCCTAGGAGGAGATTTGCCTAGCAACTTCAGGGAGTTGAGCTTGTCCTATGATGGATCGGCGGACCCGGCTAGGCACTTGAGATCGTTTGACAACATAGCTGTGCTGCACAGGTATAGTGACGCTGTGAGTTGCCGAGCCTTCTTAACAACGCTGAAGGGGTCGGCACAAGATTGGTTCCACCAGCTGCCAGCTGGGTCTATCGATAGCTTCGAGAGGTTCAGCTCTTTGTTTTTGAACCAGTTCGCGAGCGCCAGGAAGCACGAGAAGACGTATCTCTCACTAATCAATATGCAGCAGAAGGAGGGGGAGACCTTGCGGCAGTATGTAGCGCGGTATACCAAAGAGTGCGTGGAGGTTCCCTCTGCCTCAGAAGAGATCAAAGCTGGAGGCCTTACGCGGGGGTTGAGGCCGGGGAAGTGCAGAGATTCACTAGCGAAGAGGCCGGCAAGGTCCTTTGACGAATTACTTGAGAGGTGTAGCAAATATGTGAACATGGAGGAATCGGAAGCGGACTTCATCCGAAATGACAAAACAAAGGCCAAGCAGGTAGACGAGAGGCCTCGGCAGGGCGACCGGCGAGCTCCCCCTAAGGAGGCTAAGGTCCAGGACCGGTTTAGGGGTCCGAGGTACGAGCATTACAAACAACTTAATGCGCCACAACAGGAGATCTTGGAGACGATGGAAAAGCGAGGGGAGGACAAGTTGCTCGCACAACCTAAACCTTTGCCCCCACCACGGAAGTTCTCGGTGTCGAAGGACAGGTATTGTCGGTATCACCGTGATTATGGCCACTCCACCAATTTTTGCCGCGGGCTGAAAGATGAAATTGAGCGGCTCATTAGGGCCGGTCACTTAAAGGAGTTCGTAATCAGGGAAAGAGAACGCCAGGATGATCGTCGGGAAGGGCGAGAGTCGGGCGACAAGCGGAGGAGGACCGATGAGCAACCTGACAGGCCAGTTAAGAAGGGTGTGATACACATGATCGCGGGAGGTCCTACGGATGGAGATTCACATAGGGAGAGAAAGAGGACCTACCGGGGAAAGGGTGTCGCCAATGAGGTGGCCGAGGTGCAAGTGCAGAAGACCTCAGCCACTTTGAAGTTTGGAGCTGACGATGTCCAGGGACTTGTCATCCCACACAATGATGCCTTGGTCATCACCGCAGAGGTGGCTAGTTACGATGTGCATAGGGTGCTCATAGACACAGGAAGCTCGGCAGATATCATTTTTCTGAAGTGCTTACAGCAGATGGAGTTAGATGTGAAGGTCGAGCCGGTCCACACTGCCCTTTATGGCTTCAGTGGCAGCGAAGTCCGTCCCGTTGGTGAAGTTAGCTTGACAGTGGCGTTAGGAAGGTCACCTTTGAGGAAGGTGAAGATGGTTCGTTTTCTGGTCGTGGATGCTAGCTCGGCCTACAACATCATATTGGGGCGACCTAGCTTGAATTCATTCCAGGCAGCCATTTCCACTTATTGCATGAAGATTAAATTCCCTGTAGGAGATGAGGTTGGAGAGGTGACTGGGGACCAGCTGCAATCTCGACGGTGCTATGAGGTCACCTTGAAAACGGCTGAGGCATACCACAGGAAAAGGAAGGATGACCTACCTGAGAGCTCCCATCGAGAGAAGAGGCAAGAGTTGGGGATGAGCTCTCAGGACGAACTTATGGAAGTTGAATTGATAGAAGGAAGTCCAGACAAGACAACCAAAGTAGGTCGACATTTGGCGACCGACGTACAAGGTGCTCTGATTGCACTGCTGAAGGAGTTTGTGGATGTCTTTGCCTTTTCGGCCGACGACCTTACAGGAATCGATCCCGAGGTAGCGGAGCACAGGTTAAACATCGATCCAACCATGAAGCCGGTAAAGCAAAAGAGGAGGCACTTTGGTGCCGAGCTGGACGCGATTATTGAGGCAGAGGTGGAGAAGCTGTTAAAGGCAGGGCATGTGCTATCCATTCAGTTCCCAGAGTGGTTGTCTAACTCCGTCATGGTAAGGAAGGGAGAAGGAAAGTGGAGGATGTGTATAGACTTCAGGGATCTCAACAAAGCATGCCCCAAAGATCATTACCCCTTACCGCGTATTGACCAGCTCGTCGACTCTACAGCTGGGTGCGAGCTGTTGAGCATGATGGACGCATCTCAGGGGTACCACCAGATACCTCTCGCCAAAGAGGACCGGAAGAGAGTTAGCTTTGTGACATCCAAGGGCACCTATTGTTACGTTGTCATGCCCTTTGGATTAAAGAATGCGGGAGCTACCTACCAACGGTTGGTGGATAGAATATTCAAAGGGCAGATTGGTAGAAATATGGAGGTCTACGTTGACGACATGCTAGTAAAGAGCAGGAAGGCAGATGATCATGTGGTAGATTTGTGTGAAACCTTGAGTACCTTACGACGGTATGGCATGAAGCTCAACCCAGCTAAGTACAAGTTTGGGGTCAGGTCAGGAAAATTCCTGGGCTACTTGGTTACGGAGAGGGGCATAGAGGTCAACCCAGAGAAGGTACGAGCTGTTCTGGAGATGCAAGCACCAAGGAACTTGAGGGAGGTGCAAATCCTAACCGGACGCCTAGCAGGGTTGAGCAGGTTCATAGCTCAATCTGCCGAGAAGAGTTTCCCCTTTTTAAGGCTTTGAAGAAGGGGTCGCGGTTCGAGTGGACGTCGCAAGCACAACAGGCCTTTGAAAGGTTGAAGGAGTTTCTAGCTGAAGTCCCCTTACTTACAAAACCAGAACCAGATGACACGTTAGTGGTATACCTGTCGGTGGGGCATGAAGCAATCAGTTCGGTGCTAATAAAGGAGGATCATGGACAACAGAAGCCGATATACTATGCTAGCCGAATATTGCAGGGCGCCGAGCGTCGATATTCAGACGTGGAGAAGGCAGCATTGGCACTTATCTCTACAGCCAGGAAATTGCGTCCTTACTTTCTAGCACATAAGGTTATGGTACGTACCAACTACCTGCTCAAAGATACTTTGGGTCGCCCTTCGGCCTCGGGGAGAATGGTGAAGTGGGCTGTTGAGTTGGGAGAATATAACGTGGATTTTGAAGTGCGAAAAACCATTAAGGCCCAGGCGTTGGCGGACTTCATACAGGAGTGTACTCTGGGAACCGAGAGGGGACCGTGGATGGTGTACGTCGACGGCTCGTCGACGGTAGGAGGAGCGGGTCTGGGCATCTTGGTGGTCACACCAGAGAAGGACCACTTAGAGTTTGCGGTCAAGTTGTCGTTCAGGGTGTCGAATAATGAGGCGGAGTACGAAGCACTCATCAAGGGAATTCAGCTTGTCCTAAAGGAAGGAGCTCGTGGGGTGATCATTCACTCGGATTCTCAACTTGTGGTCGAACAGATCAAGGGTGAGTATGAAGCTAAGGAAGAGCGCATGAAGAGGTACCTGGCCGAGATCCAAGCGATGTTAAAAGGATTTGCGGCATGGGAGTTGATACAAATTCCGCGGGGAGAAAATGGTAGGGCCGACCTACTCTCAAAGGTGGCCGCGTCTCTGGTTGACTGTCGATCCCGGTCGGTGACGCTGATGGATATGGCTAGGAGGACTTTAGACTTGGTGCTGGAAGTTGAAGAGCAAAGGGACTGGAGGTCGCCCTTAATACAATGGCTGCAGGAGCCGGTAGCCGGAAAAGATATCAGGGACGACCCGGTCGGAAGGAGAGCATTGAGGTTCTACCTGCAGAATGGGATTCTATATAAACGGTCGTACGTAGGGCCTCATCTAAGGTGTGTCCCGGAGGAGGACGGAGAGTACGTGCTCAGAGAGGTGCATGAAGGGTGTTGCGGCGATCACTTAAAGGCTAGGGCGTTGGTTGGCAAGGTGCTTCGGGCTGGATACTTCTGGCCTAAGATGAGGACGATGGCACAGGACCTTGTGCGAAAATGCAAGAAGTGTCAACAGCATGGTCCATTGATCCACCGAGCAGCTGAGAACATGGTTCCAATAAGCTCGCCTCTGCCTCTTACTCAGTGGGGGGTCGACATAGTTGGACCGCTACCCCAGGCGACAGGCCAGCGAAAGTTCCTCATTGTGGCAGTGGATTACTTCTCTAAGTGGATTGAGGCCGAACCCTTGGCAACGATCACAGAGGAAAGGGTGATGAAGTTTCTTTTCAACAACATATGTTGTCGGTACGGCATCCCTCGGGTGCTTATATCTGATAATGGTACTCAGTTCAGGGGTCGGCGTACGATGAGTTGGTGCGAGGAGTTGGGTATGAAACAGCAGTTCGCTTCGGTCGCCCACCCCCAAGCGAATGGGCAGGCTGAGGTCGCGAATAGATCAATTCTAAACGGGTTGAAGGCGAGGTTAGAGAGAGCTTCGGGAGCTTGGGTGGACGATCTTGACTCGGTGCTGTGGTCATATCGGACGACACCAAGGACCTCAACGGGGGAGACGCCGTTCAGTCTAGTTTATGGTATGGAGGCCGTCATTCCGGTGGAGGTCGGCCTCAACTCGGAGCGGGTCAGCACCTACACAGAAGAAGGGAATGTTGAGCTCCGAAGGGAGGCACTTGACCTGGTGGACGAGCTGCGTGACCAGGCGGGATTGAGAATAACAGTTTACAAGCAACGGATGAGGGCGGCCCATGACAAGTCAGTTCGAGCTCGACGATTCCAAGTGGGAGACCTGGTTTGGTGCCAAGCCGACGCACTGAAGCATGTCGGGAAGCTGGAACCAAACTGGGAGGGCCCTTATACTGTCGAGAGGGTGTTCCCAGGGGGTGCCTACGAACTCCGCGATGACGAGGGGCGGTTACTACCGCGACCATGGAACATATCGCACTTGAAGAAGTATTATGCGTAGCTGGGCACCTATTATTTTTAATTGCTTTTGGTTGTTTTTTAATTATGTTTCGGCAAGACAAGTAATAAAGTTGTGTTTGAAGTTTTTTCAGCTTAACTATGTTCTTGTGTGATGTATCTAAGGTTGGTGACCTGGTTGTCTCGCCTAAGCTCGCGGAGCTAGACGACGACCCTTGTAGGGCGAAAGCCTGGTAGTCTCGCCTAAGCTCGCAGAGCTAGACGACGACCCTTGTAGGGCGAAAGCCTGATAGTCTCGCCTAAGCTCGCAGAGCTAGACGACGACCCTTGTAGGGCGAAATCCTGGTAGTCTCGCCTAAGCTCGCGGAGCTAGACGACGACCCTTGTAGGGAGAAAGCCTGGTAGTCTTGCCTAAGCTCGCGGAGCTAGACGACGACCCTTGTAGGGCGAAAGCCTGGTAGTCTCGCCTAAGCTCGCGGAGCTAGACGACGACCCTTGTAGGGCGAAAGCCTGGTAGTCTCGCCTAAGCTCGTGGAGCTAGACGACGACCCTTGTAAGGCGAAAGCCTGGTAGTCTCGCCTAAGCTCGCGGAGCTAGACGACGACCCTTGTAGGGCGAAAGCCTGGTAGTCTCGCCTAAGCTCGCGGAGCTAGACGACGACCCTTGTAGAGTGAAAGCTTGTTAGCTTTTCCTAAGCTCGCGGAGTTAGGATAAGGCGCAAGTTGTGCCCACTGATGACCTTTACAATTATAAGGGTCGCCGCGTAGAGTTAAGAATGCGAGCCTTGGAAGACTTAGCAATAATTGTGCTAGGTGCAAAAGCCCATTGTCACGATGCTAAGTATTGACAAGGCTTGGTGAATGACGCTCGTCTCGAGCGGGAGATTGTAGCTACTTGTGTAAGTAATACATTATGCAAGGACGAGCAACTGAAATGGGTGAGTAACAAAATGATGGCACTGCATTCATCCATGGTGCTAGCTAATGGTAGGTAGCATCTAAAGACTAAATAAGTTCACGATTACATGCCCAAATAGAAAGGTTCACAAACGAGACTACATAAGTTCATGACCAAATAGAAAAGTTCACAAAAGACTAGATGGGTTCATGACTACATAACAAAAGAAAATCGCATGCCAGAGGCAACCCCGAGCCCTGCTACTAGGGAACCATCTCTATCTCGGCACCAGCAGCAACGACGGCAGCCTCCAGGGCCGGCTCCCACCAAGGATGGGTCAACGGGAGAGATGGGTCGCCATGCCACCCTTCGGGGTTAGGAAGGCCTTTCCTTAGCTTGCCTTCATCCGCGGAAAAGGCTCTGAAGCCTTGAGCATGTGCCTCGGCTTGGGTCCGCTCGACCCCTGCTCTGAAATACTGGAGGCAATCCTTGACAACCCGCTGGAGAAACACCTTGGAGTCGTGGTAGCGCGTCAATAGCTCATCTCGGTAGCACTTGAGGAAGCGGGTCCCGAACTCCGAGTCAAGGTATGTAGCTCGGGCCTCCTGCTGGGCCTTGACAATGCGCTCGTCAAAGGATCGCCGAAGAGCCTCTAGCTCGCCCTGAAGCTCTTCCTTCTCGGCCTTCTCCTTGGCAAGATCCTGCTTGAGGGTAGCAACCTGTGCATCCCTCCTAGCCACTTTGCCCTTCAGTTTCTCCATTTCCTCGGAGTCACCTTCCATAGCCTCATTGAGGATGGGGGCTAGACCGGCCATGTCCTGTTGAAAACGATAGAAGTGGTTGGGTGTTAACTTCATAAGATTTAAGTGCGACAAGTATAAAGTTGAGATGTGGGGGTATACCTGACTGAGATGGAACATGGTGTCACTGGCTCGGTGCTCCTTAGTTGGCCACTTGACTGTCTCGCGATCGGGGAAGATGGAGAGGAAGTAGGAGACTGAGGCCTCTGTGTCTTTGTTGCCCGCGAATTTCTCCGGTACGGTAATGGTGCGTGGCTCGTCGCTCTGGGAAGTGACCTTGCGCTTCTTTGAGAAGTTCCCGATTGGTGGTTGGCGGTAGCGCTGCTTTGGAGTCGTCTGCTTTGCCGGTACGTCGGTCGTCACTAGGACCTCCTCGGTGGCGGGAGTGGTCAGTGAGACCTCGTCGGTGCCAATGGTGGTCTTAGGGACATTGATGCGGGCGACGGTCTCCATGAGCTCCTCTGCGAGACAAATAAAAAATACAAATATTAGTAATCACATTATATGCATATGACTAGCATGAATGAGTGGGTAGGTGGTATGATGCCTACTTGGGCGTCGAGGCCTACCTATGTCATCAACAGGGTCCGCAGCATGGCTGGACAGCTTGAAGTACCGAAGAAGCTGGTCGCTAGCTGTCAGCTTCGCCACGAGGAGGCGGTGTGTGTATCATTGGCCGAGAAAGGTCTGGTAGGCGGTCTTTTTCTTTGGTTTATTAAGTTGTGTAGGTAGTTCGTTTAGCCAATCGGAAGGGAAGTCGAAGGTGTCGGGGGTAGGAGGACGAATGAAGAAAAATTTGTTTTTCCACCCGTGAATTTTCGACCGGGACTGCTCTAGAAATTGGGTGTGTTTGCGACGCATGAGATAAGGCACCCCGTTTAGCTTACTGAGACATATGCAATAGAAGCATAACTTGGGGTCGAGTCGGCCATGTCGGGCCCGACATACCATCGTGAAGGCAATGAGCAGGCGAATGGAGTTAGGGGGTAATTGGTTAAAAGGCATGTTATACAGGTCGCTAAGTTGGAGCAAGTCGGGATGTACGGGAAATCTCAGCCCGACTTTTACTTGGTCTAGGAAGAAGGTGAAATAGCCTGGTGGGGAGCTATCGTACGTATCGGTGGGTTTCGGAAGTTTAAGTTTCCAACCTCGGGGCAACTCTATTTTCTTAACGAGGGCGGCTATTTGGGTGTTCGAGTAGGAGCATATGGGATTGGTAGGCGCGGCTCGGGAGGAGGTAGCACCCTCTTTCGCCTTAGTATTATGAAAGGTCGTTGGAGCCGGGAGGGCCAAAGCGACGGGGGGTGATCCTACGGGTGATGTTCGTGAAGGCGAGGGAGAGGTCAAGCTAGTGTGATTCGTAGAGGTGGAGCTAGTATGGCTAGTCGGAGTAGAGCTAATGGTGGTCAAGGACGGTGAGGTTGGGTCATCCGGTGGGGTGGATTTTTCTAAGGGATTCGTAGGTGTGCGTAGTCAAAATTAAGGGCGAGAATGACCAAAAAAAATAAAAAAATGAATGAAGTACGAGCGTATGAGAGTATGGACTACACAAAAGCATAAGGAAAAGAGAGAATGTGCATAATAAATCGAGGAAAGGGAGGCGTACCCATAAAACTTGCCGATGCCGCCATGGTAGAATGAATGAGACGAGGTAGGCGCGGTGTATGGATCCGATTGAAGAGGGACGCGAGTTTGTAGGAGAACCCGGGTGTGTGGTCGTCACCGGATCAGGTGCACGGTCGTCGAAGTGGCGCGTCTTAGGTGCGTGTTCGGGCGCGGCGGATGTAGGGTCGCCAAGAAGGTGTCGTGTGGTCGGCGAGAGGTCCCAAGGTTGGCGGAGCACGCGGTCTTCGAGCCCGTCGATGGAGTGCAATGGGAGATTGTCGTATATAAAAAAAAATACAAAATTAAATTAAGAGTTTTTTTTAGAGAGAGACATTTTGTGATGGAGAAGAGGTTTTTTGAGGATGATGAATGAAGATGGAGAGGTAAGTATTTATAGAGGAAGAGATGGATGTTAGTGGATGGCTTTTGGGTGATCTCAACCCTTCATTTGAAATGTGATCTAAGGTGGGAAATAAAGCTTGTATGAGAAGATAATTGGGACTTCCAAGAAAGACATGTGATTGATGTGGGCATGTGATGAGGTGATGTGTGATGGTAGGTAGTAGGTGATAGCATGTGATGGTGGTTGGGTAGTTAGGTGGACACCATCATGTGCAAGCTAAGTGCACACCTCTACTTTCGAGCTCGGTAGTACCCGCGAGGAGAGTCGGCACCCGTGGGTCGTCGCACGGAGGGTCGGCATTCGTGGGTCGTCACATCACGCGGGTAGTCGCACGATGGGTCGGCAATGCGAAGGGTCATCGCGCGTTGGTGGGTCGGCATCACGCGCACGACATGGGCGCGTTAGGTCGGCATAGTACGACATTGGCGCGTTGTAGGTCGGCGTGCATGGCGGGTCGCACCTTGGTCCGGTCGGCACTACACGGTCGGCACTCGGACGGTCGGCACCTGGGACGGTCGGCAACCGCGGGTGGTCGTCGCGTCGCGGGTGGTCGGCTTGGCGTGGCGACCGTCGCATGGAGGGTCGGCTTGGCGTGGGTGGTCGTCGTGCGGTCGGTAGGCATCGTGTGGTAGGTCGGCGTCCATGGGTCGTCGCACCCCGGTCCGGTCGGCACCCGTGGGCCATCGCATGGAGGTTCGGCGTTGGTGCAATGGTGGGTCGGCATTGGCGCACGGTAGGTCGGCATTGGCGCGTGGTGGGTCGGCAATGCGATCGGTCGTCGCTTCGCGTGGGTCGTCGTGCGATCGGTAGGCATCACGTGGTGGGTCGGCAATGTGATGAGTCATCGCGCTTGGGTAGGTTCGCGTGTGGTGGCTCGGTGTGTACCAAGGTTTCCCTCGCGAGCAGTAGGTGTGTCGGTCGGTCGGTCGGCACTCTCACGTGATGGTCGCGCATGTGGTAGGCGTCGCACGTCGGGTTGACATCGCACGGGTTGGAAATGTGTGGGTGGTCGACATGGCACTATGGGTAGTCGTCGCTGTGGGTGGTCGTCACCACGGGCCGTCGACAATGCGGCGGGTAGACGTTCAATACTCTTCTAAAATCAAAATGTTAGCGCTCGCTACGGAGTTTGAAATTTCTCTATTCCTTGCGACAAGCTCCATAAACTTGTCTAAGGAATGGGAGGGCTAGATGATGTGGTCGTTACTAGCGGCTCATAGAGGACCGGTTGTGATCTGGGTTCTAGTCGCACTCAGCCGGGTGGTCCAATCTGGTAGGCGCAGTTCATGGTACATTTAGGGTACATGGTCGGTAGGCGAAGGTTCTGATAGGCGCAGCCCATGGTATCCTTGGAGTACATGGGTGGTCAGCGGAGGCTAGCCCAACGTGAACTAGGTAGGCAGGTAGCACCTGGGCACCTAGGTAGTTGGCGGGGGTATCATACTTAAATCATAAAGAGATTCGTAGCCTCAAGGACTCTTTGAATTTTGATCTAATCTGAGGAGAAGACTCATGGTATGATAAGAACTCTACAGCCTCTACATGTCTTCATCTATAAAAGGGGCGCAGGTTATTTCATTTACAGAACTCACACATACAAATTCTCTCGTTACTCTGCCGCTTTTTCTTCGGATCACCACTGACTTGAGCGTCGGAGTGTTCGCGCCGGGACCACCCCCGGCGTGTTTTGCAGGTACCGGCGATCAAGGAGACGTAACCCGGTTCGAGGAGGAGCGGTCCAGCGGTCCAGGTTTGTGTGGTATAACAATCGTGATGATGGAATTGAGATATTATATCACGTAACTCCATTGAGGCACAACTAATAAAGTGTAGTTTGTATAAACAACATGCTTACAGAGGTATTAGTAGCTTAGGCAGATAACTAGTTCTTTATGTACTTTATTAACCCACTTAAGGTCTGTAAAAAAAGTTCTGCGGAGAAGAACATCAAAGGGCATAATTCCAAAATTTGTCCTGTAATTTGACCACTTTCCAAAAAGCCACCCCAATATTGACCACTTTCAAACTTGGTCTTATAATTTGACATTTTAATCAAATTTGGTCCTTTTTATCCGGAACATGGATTAAATTGTGATTAAAAAAAGACCAAAATTTCAAATTATAGGACCAAAATTAATTACAAAAGGACCAAATTTGATTAAAATGTAAAATTATATGACCAAGTTTGAAAGTGGTCAATGTGGTCAATATCAGAGCGATTTATTGAAAGTGGTTAAATTGTAGGACCAATTTTGAAATAATGCCAACATCAAAGTTACTAATAAAGAATGTAAATCGAGTTCAATAAGGCATAACCTTAATGATATGTGAAAGAGTGGTGAAACTTAACAAGGAACTCACCGTATCTAATAATGTTCGGTTGCTCCTTTCGAAGACTCCATCAAATGAGTCCTAGGAGGTGTCCATTACAACTGGACTCCATGAAATTTCAAGTAATAAAGAAACTTCATGCTCAAGTACTTTTTTTTCTCGACCAAATTGAAAAGATACTTTAGTTATGTTGTTGCTCTACTCCGAACTTATACTTCTTGAAATTTCTAAGGCTTAGATTTGTGTTGCGTAAGACACACATTACTCAACCTTCAAAATCATTAGTAAAGATGATGGAGTACGAAAAACCTCTTCTAAATTGAGTTTCGAAAGGTCTACATACATCAACTCAAACATTCTTTGGCTTATGTCCCTTTTCCAAGAAAAGGACTTATTGGTATCATTTCATTTAAGACAAAATCCACAAATCCATGTTACTCAAAGTCACATGGTGCTAAATAATCTAATTTACTCAACTTTGTCTCATTAATGTGACCAAATCTATCATGCTATAAGAAAATGGAGATTTTACGTATTACTTTAAACATTTTGTTTAAATTAACAAATCTTATGCAGTGTTCGTAACACCTTGTGCCTTGAAACACGTACAACCTCTCTTCCAACGCCATTTTCTTTACAGAAAATATATCATTGAGCAATTTCAGTTTTTTGTTCATCATTTCCTTAGGCTTCTTGGTTGTAGGCCTAAAAACAATTTTAGTCTGGCTCTACATATTCTTACCCTTGGGTTAGCTTTTGTAGAAGAACGCACCATGAGTACAACATTTCCTTATAGTGAATGACTTATAGTCTTGAGCATGTAGTGCAACTAAAGCATTGTTGTACTCGTATTATTTCATAAATAAATTCACAATGAAGTTAAAATATAAAATTGAAGCGACTGTAAGATGATATTCACAGTGACGTGATCTGGGAGCTTCATTCAAATGAAGTCAGACTCTCAGTCAGTCAAATCATCTCTACAACATGCACAAAGACTTTATTCCATCATGTAGTCTGCATTTGAAGAGATTTCTCAATAGTTCAAACTCCAAGGTTTAAGACTGAGCGTCATAAAGTCTCTTTAAATGCTCTCGCATTCATTGGGATTCATCCTACCATATCGTCTCTTCAACCTAGTTGACGTAGAGAACAACACGACACATTTCACTGAAATTTTATCATCATAATCCTTCTTATGAGTATCATGGTCAAACGCATAGTACCCAGAAAAAGTCTTATTAGTTACAATGGACACTTTTGTGTCGAACACATATTCAATCCATTTTTACCACAACAACCACAAAAAGTGCAGCCAATCCAGATAGTTCGGTCCAGTCAACTTATTTGTTTACGTCATACATTTCCATAATAAATATAAAATTCTATTCAACCTAGAGAAAAATATAAAACAAGAATTGACACAACTTGATCACATTTGTTAACTGCATTAACATGGATTTTAATTAATTTAGCTCCCACTATTTTACATACTCTGCGACCCCTCAGAAGAGTACGGACTTATATCAAATATAGTCATAGTGAGCCAAGATCCACATTCATCCTATCATAGCCCCAGCTATGGCTTATCACTATAATGGATGTATTGGTAGGTCTCTAAACTAAATGTAAACAATTACAACTCTTCGTTTATCAAATCTAATTTGATCGACGTCCTTAGATCATTCCGAAGCTAGGGCGACAAGAATTAACTAAGTAAGTCAAAACCATCACACGATCACAAACATATGTATCTAGGAATGAGTCTGAGCCTCGTAGACCTAAGCAAACACTAGGGTGTAAATACTTTTGGACGAAAAGGTTTTTGCACTCATTCAATTGTGATGGGTGACTTCATGCATCCAAGATGAGACTTATATTTATTAGGGAACCTTTTGAACATGGTATTAAATATCTAATATTCAAACAAGATCCAACTAATATCACATATCAGGCACCGCCTACCCGAGCATAATATGACGCGGTCCAACAAACACTGGGCGCCGTCTACCCAGATAATATATCAGGCGCTCCGACAAATACTGGGCGCCGCCTACCCAGACAATATAATCGCGGACACTATCTAAAATAAAATAAACTATTTAATTTATTTAAGTTAGACACATAGGAGCAAATAATTCAATTATCATGCATTTATAATATTCCAAACACATAAATACTAACAATATGTATTCAAAATACATACAAGCATGTAATCTAACTACTCATGCTTTTATATGGTTCTAAACACACATAATAATGATGTATTCAAAATACATAAGTCAAACAAATTCATGGATCAAAATAATGTGCTAAAATATTCATCAAAATTTCTAAAATTTTGAATTGTTAAACAAGCTCGAAGCTTCATTTTGTTCATTAAATATTTCAAAAATATTTAAGAGTCGTTGGACAATAGTTTTTAGTTTGAAATATACCCAAAGGGCTAATTTCAATTTTAGGGATTCTTCAGAAATCTATATGTATATATATATATATATATATATGCACATATATATATATATATATATATATATATATATATATATATATATATAAAGGTTTGATTATTTTTTAAATAATAACTATTTCTCTCCAAAAAAATTCTATTTACAATTTTGGAGAATTAATTTAACAATTTATGGTATATTTCAAATGATCAATTATGGAAACTGCGGCTCATTATTTAAGGAAATAATTAAGTCATATAAATATTTTTTTAAGATACCTTAATTACTCAATTAGTTTAACAATTTATGGTATATTTCAAATAATCAATTATAATAAATTTATTTTTAAGACATCTTAGTTACTCAAATCATGTGAATGGGTTGATTTACCCAAATATGGAAATTTAGGCTGCAATATCAATTATGTGTTTTGGTATAAAAAATTCCATTTAAATTGTAAAATTATTATCTAATAAGTGTTTTATATTTTTCGTGTAATTCTTTTGTGAAATACATTTTTTAAATACTTTAATTACGTAAATTGTATAAATCCGACTGATGTATTCAATCTGTAAATAATTACAACAATTATGAAAATATCAACAACAATAATTAATTATGCAGTTTGCAAAAACTGTTCTATAAAAATTGTGTTAATTAAAATTTTTATTTATATATTATTTAATAAATGTTATTCTATTTTTGTGTATTTAATTGCTCAAATCGTGGATAATTAAGAAAATAATTAGGCAACAAAATTTACATTTTTAAGATATTCTAATTACGCAGATCGTGTGAGTTCGGTTGATTTATTCAATTATAATTTTTTATAAAATTATTCTAAAATAATTGTGTTAATGGCATTTTCTATTTAATTATTTTTTAGTAACTATCTTTTGGTCTTTTGTTTTATTTTTATCTATAATAAACGTAAGTCTTGATTTTGTTTTGTACGCTGGACAATTAAGTTTGTGGTTAAACTGAATATTATTTTTTGTATTTTATTCAAGAACTTATGAAATTGAAATTATTTGATATACTATATATTGATCCAATATACCCGCTTATGGTAATAAATGGTATCTCAATTTTTATTTTTTCATATTATCAAGCATTTTACTCGATATTAATGAAAGAAAAATTTGGATAGTACTATGGTTGATTCTTCTTTGTAAATATACGTGAAACATATCAAATTATTTGGTGTGTGTGTGTATACATATGAAGGTTTGTTTTCATTTAAATCACATTGCAGTTAAATCAAATTTTTGAATAAAAATTTTTAAATGACATCTATTTTTGAAATGAATATAATGTAACTTATTATCAGTTACTTGCACCGTATGGTCGTGTACTAATTTTAAATAGACATATTTTATGCAATTTTGCACAATTTAATTTTCATATGACATTTTCAACAAATTAATATAGGTAAACTGCATTACATATTGATTCCATATTTATTATAAATATTATTTAATAAGAATTTTTAGTTTGTAATTATTAATGAATTTTTCTTACGCGTGCATCGCACGAGATTCGTACTAGTTTAAAACAAGCAAAAATAATAATTATTTCAACTTTTTCAAAATTCCGAATTTTGAACACCCAAACATGCCTTAATACTTTTCTGAAATAACAAACTAACCCCAAGACCAAATTGTGGTTTTTAAAGATCTTAAAATTACAGATTTACCACAGGGCTAAATTGAAATAAACTGAAGTTCCAAATATTGCAAATCTGCCCCCTAATATTCATCAAATTTTTGAATTCAAGACCCTGGCTCTACTTTCAGCATTCTCTTCAGCCACACGCCTCTGTCACGCGACCTCCAGTCAGACGAGAAGTCCAAGACCTGCGTGAAACTGACGGAGACCCCAGTTGGCCGGTCAAACTGCCGTCGAGGTCGTCAAAAAATTTTTTATGAGATCTGCCATTAATGGCGGACTCAAAACTCGAAGCTCGATTTCCGGAGTCCAATGACGCGGCAATCACTGCTCCTCGCTTCCATCCACCAAGGAGCGCGGTTCAAGCGAGGAGGTCGTCAACAGCCAGAGCATCCGCGATTGGCCACGACGGAGGCCGCCCAGCGGCAGCGTCGCTTGGCCGCGCGATTCTCGGCGTATCGTCGGCAGCGAGACAGAAGATCAGAGATGGCGATAGTTACCGATGAGATTCCAAATCCCAGGCAGGTTCGAACGAACGAAAACGAAATCCAACTCCATTTTTTTTCGGCAGCAGGAACAAATAAATTCCAATTCCAAATTAGATTGTTCGGCAACATTCCATTACAGTTCGGACAAAACTTGTGTGTATGTGTTTGGAATTACAACGGGAACCTAAGAACTGACTGAAGTGTTCAGTTCGTACAAGAAGAACTAAAACAAAATAAAAATTATAACTCAAATGCGGACAGATTGAAAGACGAGGCGATTGAAATCTTTCCGCAAGACAAATACGCCCCGTATAGTGCTGACGGGTCTGTGCGTAATGTCCCCAAAGATACAACTGTTTGTTATGTTTTTGTGTGTTTTTCTTGTGTTTTTATTTGCTTGAGTCGAGTATTTTTAGGTTCGGTTTGTGCGTTCCGGTCCATTTTGTGTTCGTTTTAGTAGCTTTCCATTTCTGAGTAGTTTTTGTATATTTTTCTATCTTCCTTATGCGTTTTGGTGTTTTGTAGGCCCAGAAGGAAGAAATAGTCATTTCGTGATGTGTCGTCCAAGCCGACCGAATCGCCCGAGTTGCCCGAGCCGTTGTCGAGTCATTACCGTGCCGAAAGTCTAGTTCGCCTAGCGAACGTATTCGCCGCATAGCGAGTGTTCACAAGACTCATAGGGCCAGTCCGCATAGCGAATGAGTTCGCCGCCTAGCGAGTGTGCACAAGACTACAAGACCAGTTCGCCTAGCGAACTAGTTCGCTACCTAGCGAGTGCTAAATTTTTAAAATGTGTGTGCACCTAGTGTGTGTTTTTGTAGAAGACTATAAATATGGTTTTTCCTTTGTATTTTGGAGATCCAACTCTAATTTTTCACCTTTCCTCTTTGAGAAATTAGTTTATGTTTTATTTTTGCTCTCTAGATTAGGAGCTTATGCTATTTTCCGGGAGATTTTCCGGCGACTTCGGTTTCGTTCAAGTTTCGAGCTTTTGACTCCGTTTTTCATCGTCTACGCAATGGGAGAATGAGTATTTAGTTTTAAAGCTCTTTACTTCTTTTTTTGCTCCAGTTTTACTTGTAATGTTTATTAGAGTAAATTTGGATTTGATTGATGATGGTGGAAATGCTTGAACTTGATTGCTTGCTTGAGTAGATAGAGCCGTTAATTGCTTGTTGATCTCGGTTAGACGACTAGGGTTAGCAATCTAATGCTCGTAGCTCATTTATTTCGTATGTCGATTGATTATCATCCCGTTATGGTTATGGCATGAGACTCTGATGATCTAGCTTGTGAATTGCTCGTCATTTGATCTTGCTTTTAATTAGTGGCTCGTTTTTAAGTGCTCGATTAGTGTTAATCAACCATCCAATCAATTGCTTAGAATGTTTAGGATTTTATTTTCCCTTTTTGTGATTTGGACGATCATTTAGTAGATAAAGCTCCGAATATCCTTCGTTCGAGATCGACCCGAGTCGGGTAACTCGGTTATCCCTTGCCCATCAAATCTATACAAAACAACAACGGCAATACACTCGGAAGCTGTAGCACACCAGCCTTCAGAGTTCAAGCAAAAGAAAACGAAGACGAGAACTGAGCACTATAATATGATGCGTGAGGCTTTGAGAATATTCAGATTGCATGAAGAATGTTGTGTAATTTTCTCTGCAGCTCTAAGTCCTATTTATAGGACTTCCACCTCTGAGGGAGAACCAAGGGTTACATCAGCCACTTAAGGCTGAGATAAATGGGCACCATTAACCTGAAAACGTTTCAGGTGTTACTACACCATTAACCAGTCATTAACACTCCACATGAAAGGTCAGGTGTTATATTTCACATGAAAGGTCATGTGTCCAGATTCATTGTACCTGGAGAGATCTCACTCGGGTTGTGTCAAAACCCCAGACCAAATCCAATTTGGATTTTTCAGTTGGGCCTAAAATTGCAAATAAATTTGCAGCAAAAAGATATATAGTGATTGGGCCCAAGGCCCAACCGCACAAGGCCGCCCAAGTCCAGCCCAAAGTCCAAGCCCGAGCCCGCTTGTGGTCGAAAACAACACCAACACTTGGTGCATAGCTTTGTGCTTGTTGTAACCTCTCCAACTCTCTTTATTATAATAAAGAGAGTTAAACTCATTTAAGAGTCCAATGTGGGAGTGACTCTTGACCCTTCAAATCTCACAACCAACGATTTACGTGCCCTTTTATGGCTAACTTTAACAATTTATTTCTCACTCACCGAAAATCAGTTTTGAGAAAATAAATATACCACGAGTATCTACTCGGAACGTAGAATTTTTCTACAATATTTAATTCAACTCAAATTAAATATTTAGCCATCAAAAATTCAGTCAAAACCGGGTCAAACCCAAGTTTTATAACTGATTTTTCCAACAATCCCCCACATGAGTGGAAATAAAATGTATGCATTTATGCAGACTCTTGTGCTCAATCCTCACAAGACTCTATTGCATCAGAAAAGGTAGCTTGTGGCTTTGAACCTTTCTTAGTAAACATCATCGGATGTACTGGCGGCTTAGTGGACATAGTGCCTTGAACTATTCCTCCATAGTGTACACCAAGACAATGGCATTCACACAATAGAGCTTTAACTCCATTCCATTCTATTGTTGTGTCCGTTTTGGCCATGGACAACACTTTGGATTCATAAGTGTTTACAATTGAAGCGGCCCTCACTTCACACTTATATAGGTGACCTCCCTGTCAAGAGTATCCTGTATTACTCCACCTTTAAAAGGTTAGGGATTCATTAAAAGTCCAGATGACTTACCCTCACCACAATCAACAGGTAATCATGTGTTGGAACCCATGAGGATCTCGATATGCACAAATCACGGACAAACATTCAACA